>LNAC01000019.1:7104289-7238531 GCA_002007465.1 Ailurus styani
CATCGGGCTCTCTGCTCAGCAGGGAGCCTGCTTCCTCCTCTCTCCTCTCTCTCTGCCTGCCTCTCTGCCTACTTGTAATCTCTCTCTCTGTGTCAAATGAATAAATAAAATCTTTAAAAAAAAATTAAGTCATTTTTATTATTAGACTAATTATTCAATGCAAAAAGGTGCTACTGAAGTTCTGAAATTAGATTTTTCTCCAAGGTAGTAGAAACCTTGGCTGTGTTTATCTCTAACCATGCTGTGGACCATGTCCATGCTGATAGGTCAACAATCGTGCCCCTTCAATTTTTAATATTCCAATTATTATCCCTAGATGGATACATATACTTCTGTGAATACAGTCTGCAATATAGCTATCACCATTAATTTCCTTAACATGAAGACAATTTACAAAACAAACGAGTTGCTTTTTTCCAGCATGATAAATATATACTCCCATCACCATCATAATGCATTTCAAGGGCTTCTCCTCCTCTGTGTCACAAGCTTCTGCTTCAAACTCTGGAGCAAGTACATCTGACTCTCAGAATGCATACCATTTGCCTGGGCTACAGCAGCAAGGTGGACTGGGAGAGCCAAGGTCTGACATTAAAACTTCAGTTGTGGGGGACAGATTCTGCTATATAAAGGATATTTTCCAAACACAGGTAGAGGGTACAAATGTTGGCCAAGAATACAGACAAATGCCCTAAATGGTTGCTTTGAGAATTAAATTAGTTTCTGTATGTAAAGTGCTTGGTGTAGTACCTGGTATGTCAAGAAATGTTAGTTATCAGGTATCATAAAATCATATATACATATGTATGGATATAATTAACATTGTAATATACCCCAAATATAAAGAATAGCATTATTGACATTTTCATAATATCTGATATTATAAAGTTTGTGTTCTCTTTTTCAGGCATGAACCTCATTAACATCTTGAATGGGCAAATCCTGATGCAGAAGAAACAGACCTTTTGGGTGGAACTCATAATTTGAGCTAAACAGCAGTTTTCAAACTTTAATCTGAGCAAGACTCATTCAGACAACTAGTTTAAAATTCAGTAAGGAAGGGACTGGCTCTAAGCATCTGCATTTTGCATTAGCACATATTATTCTTGCAAATGTTAAAAATTTCAAAAATCAATGTTAGAAATCCTAAGAAAAGACCTATCAACATATTTAAGGTAAAGACGTTTGAAAGACTTTTGTCTCATCCTCTCGGAGTCATTAACGCAGATCAGCTAATATCTTGGCTAACAAGTAATAGTTCTTTTTATTTTATACCATATGTTAGATTAAAAAAAAAAAAAAGAGGACAGAAGGATGACCACAGGGCCACAGGGCAGAAACACTCACACAGAAATGGAAAGGAACTGAGTCAAGCTATGCCTCTTTCATGGTTTGGAGGAGGGTTCTGCTCATCCATAGCGCTGCCTGATCTCTACCTCTACAGATGTTCCAAAGTAGGCTGAGGACACCGCATACAAGAGATATTTAAACTCTAGGTGGCTGTAGTGGTTGAATATAGGGAACCCTTTCACTATGAAACACCTTTTCCAGAATCAGGAATGGATAATTCTAGATCCTGGCATTGTTTTCGCTTGCTAGAACCATTTTCATTATTGTTTGTTGGGAATAATTGCTTTGACTCTGGTCTCCTCACACTCTAATTCATCCAACACTGCTGTCAGAGATCCCCTGAGATAGATGATTTTGGACAGATGATAGATGATTTCTGCTTAAGACATCCTCTTTTTGAGGTCTAACCCAAAAACATTCCAAGATGCCTACAAGAAAACTCACCATACCCAAGCACTTCGTTTTTTAGATTCTCTCCACACTTTCATATAAAGTATATATTGCACGACATATATATTGCATATATATTGTGACTTGCATACTCCACTAGATTCTTATATGTTGGCCATATCTTCCAGCTAAGACCGGATATTTTCAAAGGAAATTTTCATTTATCTTCCACTTATTTGATAAACTTTCATCACCTACTTAATATCTCTATGTACTAGTTTGGTTCTGTGAACACAGGAGGAAAAAAAGGAAAATGAGAGACTCACCCAAACTACAGCAGTCACAGACTCAAGGGTGATAGGCAGCTTGTTCCTACCAGTCAGTTATTCCTGTTGTTAAACAGCCACTGCCCCAAGCTTCTGTATACCTCCATGCCACACAGACTTCCCAGTCCCACCCCCCAAAGATTCTCCTTTACCTTTTCATGATCCAACAAATAAAAATTAATCCCTCACCTAGAACGGGGGTCTCATGGGCCCTACACCATTGCTGTGGGCCATGTCCATGCTGACTGGTCAACAATTGTGCCACATCAATTTTTAATATTCTAATTATTATCCCTAGATACATATGCTTCTGTGAATATAAACAGCTTTATTTTCTCTTTTTTAACATGTATGCATGTTATTTTTTCCCTTGACTTATTATACTAGGGAGTATCCTCAGGATGATGCTCAGTAGTAGTGACAGAACACACCCTTGACTTGGTCTTCACCTTGGGAAGAGAAAATGGTGGATACTTTTTATCAGTTAGAGGTCAGTCCCTCCTGTTCCTAGTTTGCTAAGGGCTTTTATCATGCATAAATGTTAAATTTTATCAAACACTCCTTTGACATTTATTGAGATAATCATAGGATTTTCTTCTTTAGTCTGTATAGTAACTTCGTAATGTGCCAGATTGGCCAGGCTGAACTGTATTTCCCAGAAGTACATTCTCTGTGTTTCCAGTTAGGATGAGACACATAAAAAAATTTTGCATGACCTTTGGAAGGTAGAAGTGAAACAGCAGTAATTTTGTTTCTTTGTTTGGAAGTTTAAGATTGGTGCTTTTGTCCTCATACATTATCTCTGGGCTTAATGCATTGGCAGAGGACAGCAAGCAGGCCTGCAACTCTTATGTATTTTCACCTGGTTCCTCTTCCCACTCCTCTGGTTCCTAGGCCAGGTGTATGTTAAACTCCATGATGAAAGATGCCAGATTCTCCTGCAAGATACCCATGTGATAAGGCTAGAGGCAGCAAGAACTGACATGAGTTCTAGGCCATCTTCTTGAGTTCCAGCTTCTACTTGTGGGCTCCAGCTTCTCCTTGATCTTCCCTGCTTTACAGAAATCACTAATTCCTGATTTTTTGATAAGGCCTACCCTGCAGGCTTCAGATTCCAGCATCAGACAAAAAAGAAGTTCTACGAATACTACTTAACTAGCTCCCATAATTGTGGAAAGTCACATTTATTAATGTGTGTGTGTATATATAATATATGGGTTATACTACAGATTATATATATATACATATACATAAAATACGTATGTGTATGTGTTCACACATATGAATTTTTTCTTTTTCTCTGGGCTTTCTGAAATTGATTTGTAATCTGATTATATGTGAAAGCATTAATGACCCTGTTTCCAGTATTGAAAATGACACTGGTAGCCTATAGCATGTACAGCCAAACACTTATTCAAGCTATCACCATAATTACATATAGTTAAGAACTCATAGAAGGTAAGATGGCCAATTATTTGCTGCCACATAACACTTTGGTGAAAATAAGGAGTATGATGGGGATTGGTTGGTTGACTTTAAATGAGCTAAAGAACTTGAAGAAAAAAATAAGGAGCTCAGTGCTTTAAATTCATAGTTCACATAAGGGACCTGAAAATTCCTACGTTTGTCCTAAAAGAAGTGTTTATATCCTATAGCCCAACCCCTATAGAAATCTTAATCTAGGGCTAAGTTTCCTAAAAACAAAACTCAAAGTCTAATCTGTGCTTGGCTAACTTATGACACAAACTGATTTCTGATGTCATATGGTCTCTTGTTAAAGTTAGAGCATTATTTGGGAAGGAAAGAGTCACTGAAAATTGGAATGGGAATTTACAGGCAGATTGCCGTGAAGTTGCATAACTAGAACCTTAAAACCCTAAAGGTTTTTTTCTTTGCTATCAGAAGCAGGCATTTCATTCCCAGTCTCAGATGTTTGTTCTCTCCTTGACTGAAGAAACTGTAAAGGCCACCCCCTGAGGCAGACAGCTTTCACGGGACCACTGATCTTCCTCATAACCGACTGTCACCACCTCTCTTCACTTCTGCAACCTGTAACTAGAATTACACCTCAGAAGGTCTCAAAGAATGAGATTCAAGGGTGACTCATTTAGAGCTCTGATACACACCAAAAGAATTACATGATTTTGCCAATTTATACTGATAGAAGCCTGAGGAATATGTATGGTCATATATCTTAAGAGTGTGGGATTCAGGGTGAGAGGAATATAAAGATGGATGAGGCTGAATTGATTAACGACTCACTAGGCAAAGATTCCATATTTACTTACTTGGACTGTGCAGACGATGGATGGATCTTAGACAGTGACAAAGGATTATCACAAACGTTATCGAGCAATTCCAAGTGCTGCTCCAAATGCAGTTTCATTGCTGGATCAAATCAACACATTCCATCGTACCTGCTATGCAGTTATCGCTCTAGCAAATGCTGTTTTTTGTATACCTGTCAGTAAAGACCATGAGAAATAGTTTGTCTTCAGCTGGCATGACCAGCAACATATTTTCACTGGCCTATCTCAGAGCTATATCAATGCTCAGCACTATGTCATGATCTAGTCCCCAGGGAACTTGATTGCCTTCCTTCCAATAGAACCGTGCTGGCCCATTACATTGATGAAACTGTGCTGACTGGACCTGCTTAGCCGGAGGTAGTGACTACTCTACACACATTAGTAAGACAGTTACATGCCAGAGAGTGGAAAATAAATCCCCAAAGATCTCAAGAGTCTTCCACACAGTGAAATTCCTTCCAGGATGAAGAACAAGTTGCTGCATCTGCCCCTCCTACTACTAAGAAAAAAAGGCACAATAACTAGTGGACCCCTTGGGATTTTGGAAGCCACATATATATCATTGGGCAAGCTACTCTGACCCATTTACTGAGGGACCTCAAAGCTCCCACTTTTGAATGGGGCCCTGAATAACAGACAGCTCTACAACTGCCATAAAAACTGTTTCACCACTTGAGTTACATGACTTAACAGATTTGATGATGCTTGAAGTGTTGGTAGTGGATGAGGATGCTATATGGAGCCTATGGCAGACTCATAAGTAAATGCAGCACAGATCTTTACTGATTAAAACAACACCACACTATTCTTTGCATATAACTATTCTCCTTTTGAGAAACAGATCTTTGGCTTGTGACTGGGTTTTAATAGAAACTAACCACGGGCCACCAAGTTACCATGGGATCTGAACCACTAATCATGAACTGGGTGTTGTCTAATGCACCAAGATTTAAAGTCAAGCATGAACTCCATCTTAACAAGTGATCTAGGTGAGACTGGGCTAAAGCAGGCCCAGAAGCCACAAGTCCCAAAGGCCCCATACCCACTATTTTCTAGTTTCTCTCAACACACACCTATGGCTCATGAAGTTCTTTATGATCACCTGACTGAAGAAGAAGAAAATCCAGGCTTGGTTTATATATAGATTTTCCTGTACGATATACAGGCATCAGCTGAAAGAGGACAGCTGTAACCTTAAAGTTCCATTCTGGGATAGTGCTGTAGAAATGTGGTAAAGGGAAAAACACCCACCTCCAGTAGGCAGAATTTGGAGCAGTAAACCCATTAATTCATTTTTCCTAGAGGAGCCAAACCATAGGCTATGTGACTAATGGTTTGGCAGGAAGGTCAGGGACTTGGAAGAAACAATTGGAAAATTGGTGACAAGAAGCTCTCGGTGAGAGCTATGTGTCTAGGATCTCTATGAATGGGCACAGAACATGAAAATATTTCTGTCTTGTGTGATGCTCACCAAAGGATGACCTCAACAAAAGAGAATTTTAATAATAAGGTGGATTGGATGACTGCTTTCTGTGGGTATCAGTCGGTTTCCTTCTCCAGTCCCCTTTATCATTGTCTAGTGGGTTTATAAACAAAGCAACCATGACAGAAGTGGAGGTTATGTATGCATGGGCTCAGCAACGTGGATTCTATTCAATTTGGAAAATGGCCATACTACAAATTTGCCACTTACAGAGTAAAATTTGGCAAGTGAACTTCTGGAAACTTGCTTTTGGCAAACTTGTATTTAGCTAATGGACACATAGCCAACACAATGTGACTCACAAAAGCCACAGAGAATATCAAATGTGCTATTTATCATCTGAAAGCCACAGCTATTACACTTTTTTGACTTAAGAGCTTTATACCTCAAAGTCAAGGTTTGTCAAAATAAAAATTCCCAGAACTTAACCTAAAATTATTTGTCTATCTTTTGCCACTGGGGGAAAATGTACACATTCAGTTGTTAAAATAATTAGAAAAGCCAAGTTTGAGACTGTGAGAGTATATGTATTTAAGTTTTTCTGGGAGTGAAATTCTGATTTGGGGTCAAGAAAGTTCTGTTTCACTATCTACAATCTCTTTTATTGGTTTTCCATACACCTATAACACAGGAACACATTCACAACTCAAATTATCTGTATGTACAGTAGGGAATTTTATTTTTATTTCATATGATAAAATGTCTCCTATTGATAAAGATTAATTGTGAGGGAGTTCACTACTCTCAAGGGGATGAGTTCTGACCCAAAATAACAAAGCCTCTCACTCGTCTACCAAGATGAGAGAACTTCTGCTCCAACTTTTCTGGCCATAATGTGTATAGGTTCTCAGTTCCCTGGTCAAGATAAAATGGTAGTTCCAGGAGGAGAGAATCAGACCCAGCAGCTATCAAGAGTATTTGAAGGAAAAGCAGTATTGCCTTGGAAATATTTCTGTCATGTGACTATGAAACAAATGTCAGAGGCATAAAATCTTCAGAGAAGTCCCTTTTGTATTTAGTAGAAGATACCTCTTTTCTTAACATAGTAATTTGTTTACCTCGGCATTAAATGGTAACTTCTTTTCCTAAAGGGGCATTTCATTGTTATTTTCTTTAAAACAAATTGCCTTTGCCTCCTCCAGGTTTTCTAAATTAAGTAATCATCTGCTTTTGAATCTTCTAGGGAAAATCCGAAGCTCAAATAAGCAGGCTTCCCTGGGTTCCAGAGCATGTTAGAACAAAGGGTATTATATTTTCTGGATGCCGTTATAATAGTTATTTGTGAAAATTCATGACTGACTTAAAAACAATTTCTAGAATTCCCCTTCCACTTAAAAAAGGAAATTTGGAAAGAAGCATGAGTAATAACTGTGAGAGTCCAACTTTTCTCATTTATGTAGGGGCTGATGACTATTTTTCACTACCTGACCAACTAGACATAGGGCTTCCTAGTTGTAAGTTCATATTCAGTAATAATGAATGTTTTCTATGATATATACTCTCAAGTTTTCTCTGGTTTTCCCTCATGAGAAGTACCAAAAATCTGTAAAAGAACTGGACAGAATTAGTCAAGTATGATAGATTTTTTTTAAATGATTACAAATTTTTCCCTTGCCTGGATTCACAGCTTTTTTAATGAAACATGTTTGCAATGTGATGCCCTTGCAAAAAGGTGCTGCAGAGTCTTTTAGAATTAAGGGTCTGTTTCTTCATTTTTTGCATATGGGTTGGTCATGTGACTAGCTTTGACCAACAGGACACCAGTGAACATGACACAGAGATATAAAAAATACTTGCACATTCTGGCTTCTCTTCCCAAAGTGTTCTTAAAATCCATCTGCCACTATGTGAACAAGCTCCGACTAGCCAACTAAGGAATGATAGACACATGGAAGGAGTTCATCCCTATAGCTGAAGCTGAAGTCCCAGACATTTGAGAGAGTTTAGCCAAGGAGAGTTGAACCTGACCCTGATCACAACGACTTCCAAGCAAGCCTAAGCAAATTTCCAACATGCAGAGTCATGAACGAAATAAACAGGTTTTTTTAAGCCACTATGCTATGGTGTTCACTACACAGCAAAAGTTAACTGATACTGCAAACCACTGGTTGTCTCAGTTAGTGAGAACATAATGTTTATAAGGCTAGGGCTAGAGTCCAGAATTTCTAATGAGCCAAACTTCTGAACAGAACCATGGTCTGTGACCTTAAATAAAATGGTTGGCCATGGGGTGCCTGGGTGGCTCAGTTGGTTAAGGGTCCTGGGATCGAGTTCCACATTGGGCTCCTTGCTCAGCAAGGAAGGTGCTTCTCCCTTTACCTGCCACTCCCCCCTGCTTGTGCACACACTCTCTCAAACTCTCTGGCAAACAAACAAATAAATAGATAGATAAAATCTTTTTAAAAAAATGATGGGCCACAGTCAGAGGCACTGTTGAATACTACCTCTAAGAAATACACTATCGACATCAGACAGACCTAAATCAAATCCTGGCTCTGCTGTGTTAATTCAAGCTATTATTTCATTTCACTCTCTATGATCAGATTCTTCACCTATCAAATAGGGATGTGTGGGTGATAAAACCTACCTCATAGGAATGTTAAATGGATTAAATGAAATAATATCTGCCATCTATTTGCATGGTGCCTCGTCAATGATAATGAATTAAATTGCAGGTACACTGTCACACAAATAAAACAGAAGTGAGGAGCCAAGAGGAGAAATAACATATACCATAAGGCCCCTCTTAGACAGCACAGCTGCAAGGTCTATGCTGTGCTCCCTGGAGCTAACCTACTTGGCTCTCGTAGAGAACGGTGGCCACATTAAAGTGAACTTCTCTCCCTAAGGATTTCAAAGAAAGCCTTGGCTATGTGCCCCAATTCACCCTCTTTTCCCACTTCCTCCACAGGTGTTCAGTGACTTCTTGCTATTCAGAGTCCCCCAGTCAGGCACCTGGCCAACTTATCACCATCTAAGTAGGTCCCCACCATGAGGGACAAGTTTCCTGCTCTGCTCCCCTCCAGTAGCCCATTCACCATTACCTCCTCACCTCACCAATTCCTTGTTCCACCAATGAAATGAAGAAAATGAACCTATTGTAATACTTGGTGGTAAAATATGGGTTACTCCAACCTCTCTTCCAGGGAGCATATCTGTATCCTTTAAGCATTTTCAGGAGCCCATTCTTCAGGCTGGGAAGCTGGAGGCCTCAAGCAGGCTTGTGTAGGGTGGCCTTGGGCACTCCATCTTTGGACATCCCATATTTTGTTTTAGGGTCACTTTGCCATTGCTCTTGCTGCTCTAAATTCTGAGATTCAATTCAGCAAGAAAATATATGTGAAGAGTTACACTGCAGAACAACCTGTAACAAATCTTGCCAGATAAAATGTTTTTGTGTGATTTCCACTTAACCGTAACAAATACATTTTATTAAAGGACTTCTCTAACTGAATTTGGAGATTGCTTTTAGTAATTGCTTTTGTTAAAAGACCAAAGGCCAAAAAAACTTTTGTGTGGTTGTTCCTAATTTTTTAAAACATACTGAAAATTATATGTTTATGAAAATAAAAGCAAACAAAATATACATATACACTATGAATGGCAGTAACCCCTTAACTGGTAAAGTTCCCCTTCTTGTCTGAAAGCATTTCTACTCTATTTGACATAGACCTGCATTACAGCAAGTAACAAGCTGATCAAAAGGAAATACAGGAGACAGACTGTATGGGAGAGTACCAGAACAGAGAAAGATAACCAACCTTTCCCAAGCATCCCAAGGTTATTTCACATTGGAGTCCAAATGAAATGTCTAATTAGAAACAGCATGAGCAAAGGAGAAACTTGACTCAGGTGCTTTTTAATTCAGCTGGCATGATACCTATGTTCCCAGGCCTGCCCTTTTGTTCTCCTTCAGTGGCAAAAGCCAAAGCCAGTCTCATGCCCAGCTGGGCTGCGCAGCTCCACAGTGCAGTGTGAGCCCAGGATAGCAGTTTGTCCCGAGGCTCCCATACCTGTCAGCCTGCCACACAAGTGCGCTACCTAGAGCTTGAGCCAAAACTCACAGTTACAACATGAAGCCTCAAGAGAGACACTTTGAGGCTGAAAATTTCTTTCCATGGAAAAGCAAGCACATTGTTAAAGCATTACAACGCATTAATTAGGTTCATGTGAATTTCTATTCATATTAATTTAGAGTACGCAGATGTTTGAACCCTGTGGGAATGAAACAGATTTTCAAATCTGGGCCAAAAACCCAATGCGTGGAGTGAATTTGAGGGAAACAATAACAGCACTACTGCTGAGTTCTGAATCACTGAAGGGGTAGTCCTTGGGCTCCAGGGCTGAGACAGGGGGACATACAATAACGGGCCTGTGTCTTAGTCTATTCGGGCTCCTATAACAAAATATCATAGATATTTTTAGTGGCTTAAACAACTGATTTTTATTCCTCACAGTTATAGAGGCTGGGAAGTCCCATGATCTAAGTCCAGGCCAACTCAGGTTCTGGTGAGAGTCCTCTTCCCAACCCATAGTTATCTTTCGGCTATGTCCTCACAGGCAAGAAAGAAAGACTAAGAGTGAGCAAGCTCTCTGGTCTCTTCTTATAAAAGACCTAATCTCATCATGAGGACACTACCCAAAGGCCCCCGTTCCAATACCATCACAGTGGGGGCTAGAACTTCAACAGATGAACTTTGGGAGTACACAATTCAGTCCACAGAAGCCTAGAACATCTTGTGCCAGAAAACAAGGACTTGCTCAAAGAAGAACAGGGATATGTCAAAAGAATATGAAAGACAACATAACTAGGTGTCCACTGGTCAGTTAATCAGGGATAAATTGAGAATATAAATAAATAACAATCATAGTGGATTATAAACAACTGAATAAGATATCATAGTTCCCATATATTGAAATAGATAAACTGAAAGTTGACTAAACAATGAGATACTTAAACAGTTTCAAAGTACTTCCCCACAGAACCCCTGAAGTGAGTAACTATACTACAGAGATATCACCCGTATCAAGTGATCAAAGCAAATCCTTATCAGTGATGGGACAAATCGAAATCATGCACTACCTGAATGGAGGCCAGGAAAGTGGATGCAGCACCATTTCTGTGATATTCCTGCCAAAAGAGGCATAATCCTTTTCTTTATAAGATTTATTTATGTATTTTAGAGAGGAGCACAATAAGGAGAAGCAGAAGGAGAGGGAGAAAGAATCTCAAACAGACTCCACACTGAGTGGGACTCAATTTTACAACCCTGAGATCATGACCTGAGTCACAGGCTTAACCGACTGAGACACTCAGGAACCCCTAAAAGAGGCATAATTCTAATCTGATCATAAGGAAACATCAAATAAATCCAGATTGAGAGGCATTCTAAAAAATAAACCAGACAAACCATAAGAGACTCCTAATCTCACAAAACAGAGGGTTACTGGGAGGTTGGAGGGTAGGGATAGGGTAGATGGGTTATGGACATTGGGGAGGGTTTGTGCTATGGTGAATGCTGTGAAAGATGTAAGCCTGATGATTCACAGACCTGTACCCCTGGGGCAAAGAATAAAAAATATAAATAAATAAATAAATAAATAAATAAATAAATAAATAAAATAAATAAAATAAACCAGCCTATAAACTTCAAAGGTGCCACTGTATAAAATCAAGGAAAGACTGAAGAACTGTCCCAGACTGAAGGAGACTAGATAAATAAACCAGCCTATAAACTTCAAAAGTGCCACTGTATAAAATCAAGGAAAGACTGAAGAACTGTCCCAGACTGAAGGAGACTAGATAAATAAGTGCAAGGGATTCTGACCTGGATCCTTTTGCTACAAGGACAGTATTGGTCAACTGGCAAAATTTGAATGGCATCTGTGAATTAGACTCACTGTACTGTTGTCAATTTACTGATCTTGATCACTGTAGTGTGGTTATATAAGAGAAAGTCATTGCTTTCAGGAGATACTATCAAAGTCCTTGACATTTTTTCTCATGTGGCTCCAGTTCTGTCAGATGTCTCTGAGGACTGGGGCTTAGGTGGCAACATTGTCTCCAGTTGAGAACTACTGGAATAATCCAACTGGAACAGATATTAGCTGGACTCCACTTAAATGTCCTTGAACCTCTGCTGTAAAACTACCAGTAAAATACCAACTTTGCAGGAAGTCATAGAACAGTCAATATAAAGACAGACATAGCAGAAAATCCTCTAATATCAACCAACTGTTAATTTCTTTTCCTTGATACATGTAATAGCAAACCCTGGGGATGTGGTATTCAGTCAGTTTACATATAAAGAAGGATCTGTCTTTTTCCTTACTTTTTGACAGCACCTATCAGGCCCAATTGTGCTCACAGCAGAACATCTGGCTCAGTTAGACTTCCACTAAGACTTTTTCAAATACTCCTCCTGGAGTATTTGCATAGGATAAACACATTAGTTTTAGCATTACTTCTGATATTTTTCAGAGGAACATTTTGCTGTTGTTCCATTAGAGATTGCATTCCTTGTATGTTTTCTGCATGCTTACCTATCCATTCGTATTTCATCAACTGAAAGTGTTAAAAATTGGAAGACACACTGAAATGCATCCTAGTCCCTCTCCTTCCCTAGCTCTATGATTACCCATAAGAGAGCCATTCTTCTGATGAAAAGTAACAGAAATTATATTTTCTCTGAAGCTAAATATGTATGAACCCAAGGATGAAGCTGTATGGGGAATGTTAATTAGATGCAGTGATCAAAAGAAATACTATAGTCCTGTACCTTTTTTAGAAGGGTTAGGTAAGTCCTTCTAAATCAATAGTCCCATCTGAATCAGAACCTGAATCTCTAACAGCCAAGCAGTATGCCAGGAACAATTTATCTGATTTATCTGATCAGGCCATTTATCTCATCAGGCTGTTTTCTCTTCTCAAAGGGGAAAATACCATTCCAGCCAGAGTCATCTGTCATAATGGATACCAGGGATTTCACTCTTCATTTACTCTTCTAACAGTTATTTACCCAACAATACACCCCTTTGCCCAACATTGTGCTAGGTGCTAAAAGAAGTCTGAGCTAGAGTTTTCACATTTTAGTCGGCTTAATCTAAAAAGCTAAGCAAGATGCTCCCCACCCCAAACCCCAGTGCTGATGGCAAGTATCTAGGACTATAAAGTAATAACAACAAATGTTTGGACATTGTTTGGATAAAAGAAAGAGATTAAGAAAGAAAAACATGTACCTGGACAAAAGCTTAAGTGTCATGAAAATAGGCTCTTTGTTATATGCTGAATGCTTGTGTTCCCCCAAAACTCATATATTGAAGCCCTAAACTCCAGTGAGATGGTATTTGGAGGTAGAGCCTTTGGCAAATAATTAGGTTTATATTAGATCATGAGGGGGAGCCTCAAGGTGGGATTAGTGTCCTTACAAGAAAAAAAAGAATATCTATTCATCTATCTCTGTCTTTATCCCTAGTTCTATCTTTCTGTCTCTGTCTCTCCATGGGCACGCACCAAGGAAAGGCTGTTTGGACATACAGCAAAAGGGCAGCTGTCTACAAGCCAGGAAATGGGTCTTCACCAGGAACCAAATGTATCAGTACCTTGATCTTGGATGTCCAGCCTCCAGAACTGTGAGAAATAAATGTTTTCTGTTTAAATCACTCAGTCCACTGTATTCTGTTATAGCAGCCAAGCTCACTAAGACACTTTCCCTCCACAGTGTTGAAATTCTATGCATCTTCTGTCCTTGTCACTATGATTTTTGTAGCATTATATATGTCTTCTGTACTCTTGTAGAATAAGAAATGCCATCTGGCCACCTTTATTCTTATATTAACATTACTAGCTTTAAAATCAAGTGACCTTTCCTTGGATCACAATGTGGAATACACATGGTACAAACAGCTTATAATCCCCCATTAACAAAGCTAATGAAGTTAAGGTTGGTCTCTTAATTTTATTTGCCTTTTCATTTTCTCAACATCAAGGAAAAGAAAATTAGATCAAAATTAATGTTTAGGCTCAAGAGACATTGGACTTCATGCCTACTCTCTTTATTACTCCAAATGTAATTAAGTATGTTGACTTCAATAAATGTACCTTCTGCTATGCATGCATTGATTTCAACAATAATGAGTTTGCATTCATTATAATTTATTTTAGCCGGATAATTAATACCACTCTGGTTTATATCTTCGATCATGAAGAAGAAGGAGTGTTTGCTTATTTGTTTGCACATGCTGATGACCCAATGGTCTATTGTATGTGGTTAAATTACAGCATAAAATAAGGTACAGGCTAAATGGGAGCTTCAAATCTTCCATCATTGATCTACTGGTCAGGCCCAAGAGCACAGAAAGCATTTCTCATGAAGACCCAGGGACATCCATTTTCATTCTAACCAATGTAATGGGTTTCTTAAAACATTAAGCCACTAGGTAGGCATCTTAAGAAGAATTAATATATTTTTAAATGCCTAAGATTCACCTTGAATTATGATCTTGTTTCTTAATTTCATTTTGCCATTTAGAAATCCAGTTTTTATCAAGGTTATATTTTATTACGATTCTCAAATCTCCCGCATCCCTAAATATTTACTCTGTCTTATTGCTTCTGACGTTTTTGCCCCTTTCGCTTTTCCCTGCTTCACCAATAAACACTTTCCTCCCTTGCTGGATTATTTCCCTGCTGGATCTTGATAAGTTAAGATATAAAAGAAAGAAAATCCAGGGATGAACTTCACTCTTCAATTATTTACCTTCCTTCTTTCCCTTTCTTTCATGGTATATTAGTCAGTGTTGTCCAGAAAAAAAGAATAGATAGATAGATAGATAGATAGATAGATAGATAGATAGATATCATACACATATATATTACATATAATATGACATAAAATAGGACATATAAAATAGCATATATATTTTATGATATGTGTGTGTGTGTGTGTGTGTGTGTAATTACACAGCAATACGCTTACTTGCCCAACATTGTGCTAGGTGCTGTCAAGAGATTTATTGTAAAAAAAAAAAATGGCTCACATGATCATGGAGGCTGAAAGGTCCCAAGATCTGTAATTAGGAAACTGGAGACCCAAGAGAGCCAATGTATAGTTCAAGTCCAAGTTCAAAGGCCTAAGACCCTAAGGTGTAAGTTCTAGTCTAAAATTCAGCAGCCTTCAGACCCAACAAGACTTGAAATGTAAAGTCTAGAAAAGATCAATGTCCAAGTTCAAGTGTTGATGAAGGAGGAGTTCCCTCTTATTCAGCTCTACTCAATTCTATCCAGAACTTTAATTGATTGGGTGGCAACAAAAACAAACAAGTGAAACCACATCAAAGAAAAAAACTTCTATACACCAAAAGGAACCACTGACAAAATAAAAAGGCAACCTATGAAATTGAAGAAAATATCTGTAAATCATACATCCAATAAGAGGTTAATATCCACTCATATTACAGAAGGAAATCTCCCTTCTTAATCTATCAATTCAAATGCTAATCTCATCCAGAAACAGCCTCATAGACACACAATGTTTGGCCAAATGTCTAGGCAGCCCACGGCCCAGTCAGGTTGAGACAGAACATTAAGCTTCACATTTGGCTTCTTTCTCACTAAAATACATAGCAACATCATTTTGATAGACTCACACTAAACACCTTTAGAAACTCATACAAATAATGAAGAGAGACATTTTCTGAATATGAATTATGCAAACTGGTGTTTCTTGGCAGAATCCATTTTCTTGACTTTGTTTTTCCTTAAGATCTAAATACTTTTTCTTCGGACAATTTTCATAGTGATGACAATAGTCCTCAATTTAAATGATTCTCTAAACATGTTTATGTAATTTTTCACTCTCAAACTTACGAATAATGTAAAAATTCTGCTATTGCCCAAGCCAAATTCAACTGCCAGATGTAGAGATTGGAATGTTCATTTTGGTCACAGTCTGATGATTCACAAGAACAGTATGATACTCACATAGAATAAATGTCTTTGTTTTAGCAAAAAGCCCATACTTTGCTTGAAAATCAGAGGTATATGCTACTACTAAAGTTTTTGTAGAGGCACCAATATGTGCTAGAATGCTATGAATTAAGATATGGAGTAAACATGTGTGCACTTATGCAATATCAATAGTAACTACTGTCTGCTCTGTAGATTCTACATTTTTATCTACAGTGGTAGTTTTATCCCATTCTTGGAAAAACTATCTTTTATTTTTCTTTATTTGATGCCTATTTCTCATTAGTTTCAGCATTAAGTTTCAGTCTGGGCCAGGGTTTCTCGATCTCAGCCTTATTCATTTTTTGGACTGGATAATTCTTATTGTAAGAAGCTATCTTGCGGTTGCAGGATACTTAGCAGCATCCCTTCTTCTGCCCACTACATGCCACTAGCACCCCCCACCCAGAAGTTCTGACATCCAAAAATGGCTCCAGACATCTTTACCAAAAGTCCCCTAGGAGGCAAAATCCTTCCAATTGCAAGTCACAATCTAGGCCCATTAGACAAACTCAGGTACTAATACCTTGCCCAGAAGGCCTGGGAAAGATGTTTCCAGTGATATCTAGTCTAAGTCAGCTGAGATCTTTGTGATATACTTAAATGTATATACATTACAGTTGGGAGATTTAGCTACTAGGAACCTTGAGTATCCTTTTAGGAAGAAGACCCATAATATTTAGGAAACGCTCTAACTTTACCATAGTTCACCCTCTTTTGGACTATGCAATGTTTTATAAATTTTTGATATTCTTGAGCTTCATTCCAAATGCTAAAACCTTCCAGTGGGCATGCAGTTTCCTTTTTTTTTTTTTTTTTTTTTTTTTTTTTAACCCCTTTTTTTTTTTTTTTTTTTTTTTTTGGCTTAATACCACTTTTGTTTTCTTATTTTTATTTGTTTTTACTTTTTTTATTATGTTAAATTACTGAGAAGAGTTTGGTCAACCATTTCCACTTAAGGACTGAAGTAAAATATTCTATCGACATGGGCTGAAAAATTCTTTTTTAAAAAAATTTTATTCATTTATTTGACAGAGAGAGAGAGATCACAAGTAGGCAGAGAGAGAGGAGGAAGCAGGCTCCCTGCTGAGCAGAGAGCCCAATGTAGGGCTCAATCCCAGGACCCTGAGATCATGGCCTGAGCCAAAGGCAGAGTCTTAACCCACTGAGCCACCCAGGTGCCCTGAAAAAAATTCTTATTCACATAAGGAGAAAATCTCCATTAATTTATTTGGGTTTTCTCTTCAGTTGTTTCAAGTAATTTAGGTGTTCATGTCCTCTCTCCACAAACTTGAATCATTTTTATGAGCCAAGCTTCTCGAGAATTTGTGGTCAAAATAAACATTTTACATGATCTGGATGAGATGTTTAAGCAAACAAATCATTAATCAGTTTTCACTATTTATGCATTCTGAATGTCTTGACTACAACATCTAAAGATTGCAGCATAATATAAACATCACTGGTGGAACAAAGGGTTTTGGAAAATTTGTCTCAGAAGTGCTAAAACAAGCAAGCCAGTGATGCAGTTTCCTCCTCTGCCTCTTCTTTCCTCCTCCTCAAATGGTAACCTGACCAGAGGATAGAGAGTCAATATCTTCCTAAAACTCCTGCCTTACAGACCAATAATTCAGATCATTTAATGCTGAAAAAGTTTCAGTAAGAGATGACTGATACTCTTTGCTGGAGGTTATGACCCTGGAAGTTCACTAATGTTAGAAAAGTGCAATAAACCTAAACAAAAGCTACATGCCTGTTAAAACACTAAAATTTTAGTATCATTCTTTTTGCTTTCTTCCAACTACATAAAAGGACAAATCCAAATCAGCATTTTTCTTTGTACTTTTTGGAGATTCCTTTGAACTTCCTTTGAACTAAGTGTATTCTAGTAACAGGCCCGATTCAACAGTGTATAGCCATAAAACAACTGGTAGTTAGAAAAATAATTCCATTTAAAAAAGTAAAACACCCTATAATCTTTAGTTACAATCTGTAAAGTAACAAATACTTAGTTTTAGTTATTTTTAAATCAACAGTTGGCTTTATCTTCTAAACTAATCTCTTTCTCCCTTTACTGTTCAAACCATACTTTTAAAAAATTGTACTCTTTTGTTAAAATTCTATTCAATATCTTACTTTGAATTATTTTTACGCATCTGGGAAATGTTTTGTTCTATTCCTCTTCAATGTAAAGTGCTATGGGACATTCAGCTTTCTGTGATTTGTCTTGTTATTAGTGGACTTCAAAAAAGGAACAGCATTTTTACAAAGTGAGCTGAGTCTTCTAGCTTTTATTTAAACTTGACATTATTTCTAATTTTGAATTTGTGGCAAATGTGAGTGTGAAATAACTTTTAAAAGTTCATGTTAATTGAAGCTATACAGAAAGGCATTGCCAAAAGAAATTCAGTGTTGCATCCCAGAGAAAAGACTTCCAAATGTTGCACAAGTTGCAAATATAGCCTGCTTTTCTTTCTTTCTTCTTTTTTTTTTTCTAGTCTGCCTTTCAATATGGCCAGTGGGGTGGTGGAGGGCTACCAGTGCACAGCAGATTTTGATAACTGTGTGATAGACTTTCACAGGAAGGTTAGAGGCAATCTTAAAGGGCCAGCAGGTAGTAGAGAACAAAACACAGTAAGCAATCATACTATCACCAAAGAATGAGAATGAAGGTTAAAATAGAGGATCAATATTTAAATAGAAAAGAGCCTGGATGATCAAGTCTCAGAAGGCAAAGTAACAATTCAGCCGTGACACTTTGGGGTGATCACTCAAGTTGAAGTCAACAGACCTGGATTCAAATGGGCACCTCCATTTAGAAGCTATCAGACCTTGGCTAGGCTTCAGTTTCCTTGCCAGCATTCTAATGGAATCAGTGTTGCAGGATAAAACAAGTGGGAGATCAGAATCAAGGTAACTAGCTTTGTCCACAGACCCATTCATTTTACATTGTTCCTGTAATATAGAGGCCAATACTCACATAGTTTACAAAGACTTGCAGGCAGGAAGTCTTCGAGGAAGAAATTGAGAATGCTGGCACAAAAACAATTAAGACAAGAGTCCTGGGGTGGAAAGAGGTAAGTCTCAAAAAGCACTCTGGAAGAGAAAGCCTTACGTCATTTGAGACTCTTCTTTCTATGATCCTAGACTTTTACAAAACTATGGACCCTTTAAGGCTTTAGTAATATCCTAAAACTGCAATGAAATTGTTAGAGACCCTCATGGTATGAAGCCAACTCCCATTGGCTCGGTTTTGCAAAGGATCGCTTTCCTGGAGTTTTCTGTTAGACTTATACCAGCCCTCTGCCTGAAGCACACTAACCACAGCCACCATAAAGTGCCATACAGTACTATATAAACATATATTACAGTATACCAAGTTCTTAGTATCCTCTCACTAGAGATATCTTTTCTCAGGTATTCCTACATTGACCTTGCAGACATGTTTTATTATCTGTACTGAAGAGAAGGTGCTAAAGCATATAGATGACATCATCTGTTCAAGGCCACACCGATCACAAACAGCAGAGACCATGTCCTAGCCCTGGTCTGTCCGATTAGCTCTCAAGAAAAAAGAAGAAGGAAAAGAAGAGAGGAAGGAGGAGCAGTGGGAGGGACAGCATGAAGGAGACAGGGTTTCTGTTGAGCCCGCACAGTTCTCACAGGTGCCACTACATACTTTCAAGTTGAGACATTACTATCTCTGCCTTCTGCTGGAATAAACCCTTCAGTTGGAGTCTGGGTCAACAAACCTAGTACCAATCCTAATCAGGGCTTGAGACAGACCTGCTTTCCTTATTTCCAAGCTGTCTTTTAATGGGCATAGCTCTCTAAATGCTTCGGGGTATTTTTTGCTGTTGTTGAGGTATTTTTTAGTTTTAGTTTTGTTTTGTTTTGTTTTGCTTGGAACAACAGAACAATTTGGAAGCCTGATCCAGCCAGTGATCATCCTGGCAGTAAGGTCCCTGCCCTCAGCACCAAGCTGCCAAAATAATTGGTTTTGTGCCTTTAATCATCCTACCTGGCTAACAAGCTCGGGGCATTCCAAAATAAAAGGGGGAGAGAGGATGACCCTTCACATGGAGAAACAGACCTTCTACCAGTTATGAAACATAAATCAAATCAAATTAAGTTAGTAATTTGTTTCTTGCAGGAATGACCCCTATCACCTCAAGACTAGGGTGGTGTGACCCCCCCCAAGATATTACACCTTACTGTACAGAGATTACTAGATATCCCAATTATTCCATAATTTATTTTCAATAACCCCAGGAAGCTCAAAAGGAAACTAGCTGATTACACCAGTGATGAGGACTGGATGTCACATAAATTCTTCCCCTTGCCCATCACATAAGAAGGAAAGCAGTATTTCAGGCTCATCCCTAGACTTAAATGATGTCTCGAGCTTCTTTCCTACAGAAAAGAGTGACCTTGTCCAGCACTCCTCACAGTGTCATCCATGGATGAAAGGGGTCCACAGACTGGTCGTTGAGAGTTCATGTGAAGTAAGTATAGAAATGGAGAGTAAACACTTAGAAACTTTTATGGTGATCTGACATTATCACAACATACAAATGTGTGATTAGTAGACTCCCCTTTTGAAGGAAGATATACACCAAATTGTATGTTCCAATTTGGGTACTAAGTTGCATGTCATATGAACTGCGTTCTAGGACTGGTTAACAATAACAGCAACAGGGGGAAAAAATCATCCTTCACTACAAACAGTTTGAAAAACATGGCATATGCTATCCACAAGGAGGCCAAAACAGATCCAGGGACATCTCAGTGAGTATAAGAATGACCATCCAATATCAAAAGTCCATAGGGGACACGTTACACAGCAGGGAATCCATACCAGCAGCAGCAATAGCCCAGTGCCCCCTAAGCCATAAACACCACCTAACATAGGGAGGCCGAAATGACCAAGAAAACACTGAGTTGAGTGGGTTTACAGAATTGACCAGATTCAGTTTTTCTGATACTAGGAATAGTAAGAGCTCAGATTAAATTCAATTATAGAAAATTTGAAAAATAACACACTCATCACACTAAGTTTTGAGGCAAAAGAAAATATGACACCTATTTTGCTGTAACATTTCCTAACAGAACAGTCCAACAGAAACTCCCCTAACGGCCTGAAGTAGCTGAGATGTTTCCATTTTGAAATACTGAAAAAAGGTTTCTCAATAAGAACATAATTTTTGTGGCCTTGCTCATGTATGCATAAAAGGAAGCACATATTTTGCTACTAATGGTAAACCAGGACAAAGGAACATTTGACAGTGAACATGTGTTATTTCATTTTGTGTTGAAAACATCATTTGAGGGTTTGGATTTAAGGAACGGATACTCAACTAACTCCAAGGAAGGTAATACTTCTTGAATGGAGACCCAGAGACAGGAATGGGCACATTACTAACATCCCATCAACAACTGCTGGGACTCTCAAGCCTGGACACTTGCGGTTTCCTCTATCTGTAGTGGTGTCTTTCTCAGCATGTCCAAAGTGAGTGCCTTTCTCTGCTTCTCTTTGTGAATGTGCTCCATCTTTACAACAGGCTTCTTCTGAGTCTTCACAGTTGCTATCCATCATGGCCACATGTCGCAACTTTCAACCTCAGACAACACTGCCAACTGAAACTTAGTTCAAATTCTTGAAATGGAGGATTAGATTGGCTTCCGACCCCCGCCCTCTTTAAAGTAAACCACAAACATAACAGCACTCTGGCTAGGCTTAGACAGACTGCCCTCAGCTCAGCTACTCTCCCTAAATCTAACCAACTTTGTCCCATTAGAACAAGGGTAAGGATCATTAGAGGTACACAGCTGTTCTTCCATCAGGAAGAAAGATTTGCTCAAAAATGGACAACAGGTTTACCAGGTATGCTGAGGCTGGGCATGTTCATTATACCTGAGAGTAAGCGCTGCCCAAAGATCCAACTATTTTCTCTTTGCCAAGAATCTCTAGACGATGCTAACAGGAAAACCTCAGCAGCATGGATGGTAAACATGCACTTTTTTCATTTTACACAGAATGTATGGACTTGCTTCTTAAGTGTTTCCACATTTTCTATTTTCTATCACCACTTTTAGAGGGGGGAATTATTAAAGCAATGCATAATTATTCTTCTAAGACTGACTGCTAAGGTTGGAAAATGTCATGATCTTCACTTGACTCATTTTGCTCTTTATACGCACAATTCCGTTTTTGGCCCAAAGCACCTTAGATAATGACGTTGCAAAGATAATAGAATAAAAATAGAACAAAAAACTCAGTGTCAACCGTATGCCTTCATTCTAATTGATATTACAGTGACAAGCGCAATTTGAGAGTGAGCCCCTTCACTCCAAAGAATATTTTAAAGTCTAATGCAACAAAGAAAATACAAGTGTGTTACAAGATCTCTTCTATCGTCTCGAAACAACCTCATTTACTCAGGACCCCTTGAGTTAGCCCATGAGTTCCCAACCTTTCTGCTCTTTCATCAGTGCAAACTCCCTTACCACCTCCTCTACAGGATCCAAAATGACTCTCCTCATAAAAGGGCTTTCTTCCACTTTTCTCTCATATTTTTATTCGTATACAGTCAGCATTACCACTCTTTTCCCTTGGGAAAAAGGACAGAGCTATGGGATGTTATCACATCGAGGAGACAACTCGCCCAGTCTAAGGCAACTACTTCCACCCTATATTTCCAGGTACATCTTTGAATGGGGGATAAACAGGGAGGAAAGAAGTTAGAAAATGAGGTTTCATTCAACTTACTGCCACTGATTAGGCCACAGAGTTTTGCTGTTAACTGTTTTAGGTATTACCTAGAATCATAGATAATGTGTCAGAAAAAGATGTCTATTTTCTTTATAAGATCTGACAGTTTATAAGTACACTCTTGGATCAGAAACAGCTTTAAATAGTTTGAGGGATAAAATAGCTATCTGAAGCTTATACTATCAATGACAGGCACAGTTAAGACCAGACAGTGCTCACTGGGGAGCAGGGACGTCACCACTGAGCATACAGGATGGCTGAGATAGCAAAGAGCACATGCTTCCTGGAGGGGTTCAGTCAAGAGGAAGAAGAGAGGAAAAGGGAGAACAATGCACATGTACTCCCACTTCCCACACTCGTCATCGGGTGACTCCTTGGAGCCCAAGGGAGTGAGGGTACGAGGAGAGGCCACAGCTGTTACAGCAATGGATTCTCTGCACCCAGAAGGGACATCAGGAATGTGAATAAATGTATCTTCCCAACACTGAAGTTTCCAAACTGTTCAGTCAAAAGAACCCAATAACTAAAAAATTCTTTCACCTGTTGTTAGCATCCTGAGGTTTGAGAATTACTTCAAACATTGCCTCTAGTTGAGAATTAACTTCAACGTTCAAAAGAGTTTGATAATGACAAAATGTCACACATGGTATACAGGTTACCAGAACAATGAAAACTGTAATTGTCCCAAAGATATTGTTTAAATAATGTAAGAGTGAATGTTTTAATTTTAACATGCAGCTCAACAGAAATCTAAACAATACCAGGAACTCAGGCTAACCACAACTTTTTCTTTATAATTGTGGAATTTAATAATGACACCAGGGGCACCTGGGTGGCTCAGTCGGTTAAGTGTCTGCCTTCAGCTCAGGTCATGATTCTAGAGTCCTGGGATCAAGCCCCACATCAGGCTCTCTGCTCTGTATGGAACATGCTTCTCCCTCTCTCTCTGCTGCTCCCCCCGCTTGTGCTCTCTGTCAAATAAATAAATAAAATCTTTAAATAATAATAATGATGATGATGATGACATCAGTTTGAAAAAGAATGTACTGAGAAGAAAATGACTCATTTTAGAGCTTACATGTTCTCAAGACAAATGGTAATAAAAAAAATAATAAAAGGAAAAAATATGCATAAGGGAGTGGAGTGAGGCAAAAGTTCAATATTTTCAGTCTGCTCCAATGTATTATTAAAGACAAATACAGTATCTAGTGGCGTGAATTAAAAATTATCCTGTCAACATAAAATTTCTACTTAGTTTTAATATAAAGGAAATGCTAGTATTAGAATATAATTCTCAATAGATTAAAGGTTAACCCTAGGTCTACTGAAATCTGTGGAATTAAAGGATATTATCCTAATAAGTACATTGCATTTCAATGCCTTGGGATCATAAATTTAATAAAATCCTATTAAACCTAGGTGGGCAAAGGACATGGAATGAAACCTAGGTGATAAAAGAAACTCCCTTGCAGAAGAATTCCAGATAACTTAGGCAGCTACTTCACCCTCAAGAAGGTGTAGGCTTAAGCAAAGTAGGAAAGATACTTGCTCATAATAGGAATGTTCACCAGGAGATATGAGTAGAGCCAGGTGCTCAGATAATATCAGAAAAGTACCTCTACCCCTCTTTTGCCCAACCTTTATATATGTTTCATCTTTCTCACGCACATTTTCCCTGTGATGAGACTTATATCATCACAGCTGTAAGGTCAGCAGAAAGAAAATTTCCCCTTTCCACTTACTTCAGCAGAAGTCCTGAAACTTGGACTGATCTGGGCCACATGTCTCTCACAGAACCAGCACCCACAGCCAAGGAGAATGGTTGTGTTATTTAGCCGGGGCCAATGAATGCAACCTTTCCTCCAATGAGCAGGATCAACTCCACTAAACTACATGGACTGGGAGTGCAAGAAGGGTGATTTACAGAGGAAAATATGGGTACAACTGCTAATCACAGGAAGTGTAGACGTTGAGTGGTTCCAAAAAATGGTATTGGTGGGAGTCAGTTTTCTCCCTGTTGGAGTGGGAGGTTACAGACAGGAAAGGGAAGTAGGCTAGAATGATCCAGATGGTGATAGAATGGAGTTGGGGACTTCAGTATAAACTCATCTTTAGTTAATATAAATACAGACGATTACCTATAAATGTATGTATAGATATATGTATATGTAGTCGTCAGCATGTAACACATATTCCCGTTCTGTCAGCTGAAAGAGCGAAGAAGCAACAATACACCAGTAGTAATGAGCACACTTAGTGCAAATATCTTGGTTTCTCATACCATTCTCTAATAAAAGGAACCAAGGCTTTTTAGGTAAGTGGCTGATTCTAGAACTGGGGCAAGAACTACACATAATAAGCTTGTAGCATCATAGTTCAAGAAAGGAAGGAACCCCCCTCAAAAAAAGAGCAAACAAGCAAAACCCCACAATGATGGGAGCTGTTACAGGGACACAGGAGCTGACCAAAAGGGCTCCAAATGGCCAAAGGTGGAAAATGTTGCATAACCAAATAAAGTAGTATTGAATTATAACACAGAGTACAAAATATATATCCACAAGTCTGTACAGACATAAATAAATGATTGATTAAATACATAAATAGGGGGAAAGAAATTCCCTTGAAGAAAAATTCCGGATAACTTAGGTAGATACTTCACCCTCAAGAAGGTGAAACAGAACTCCTCACTTTTTTAGTAGGGACTGCATATAAGAGGACAGCAGGGAAGGAAGGGAAAAAAGGAATCCTAAAGTGGAAAAACCTGTCAAAAACCACCTCATCCAGGTGAGCAAGGCTAACATCAACAATGATAGGTCGTGTTGATATATATTCTTGATATGATATGACAAGCCTTCTTCCTGAAATGCTATAACTCCAGTCTAATAATGAAAAAAAATCTGGTATATCCCATCCCAACTGAGGTGCATTCTACAAAATATCTATTACTCCTCAAAACTTTCAAGGTCATCCAAAACAAGGAGAGTATGAAAAACTGTAATAGCGAAGAAGAACTTAAGAAGGCATGATGACTGGGCACCTGGGTGGCTCAGTGGGTTAAAGCCTCTGCCTTCAGCTCAGGTCATGATCTCAGGGTCCTGGGATCGAGGCCCGCATCAGGCTCCCTGCTCAGCAGGGAGCCTGCTTCCTCCCCTCTCTCTCTCTCTGCCTGCCTCTCTGCCTCCTTGTGATCTCTCTCTCTGTGTGTCAAATAAATAAATAAAATCTTAAAAAAAAAAAAGGCATGATGACTAAATGTAATTTGGTTATTCTGGACAGGATCCAGGAACAACAACAAAAGGACATAAGGGAAAAATCATGGAAATCCAAATAAAGTATGGACTTTAGTTAACGATAATATTCCAATATTTGTTTATTAATGTGAACATGTATACTATATTTATTTAAAATATTAATAATAGGGCACAGGGCATAAGGAACTGCTATACCATCTTCACAATTTTGGTGTATATCTAAGATTTTTCTAAAAATAAAAATTTAATTTAAAAAAATGGACAAGGTACAAAACAATCAAAATGTCAAAGACAATGAAAACATGACAGAATAATCAAGGGATATAGAAGACTAGTATCCTCCCATTAGATCTCAAGAAGAGGAAATGCAGGAGAAAAATAGTACCATCCCTGCTCCCCCCAAAATGTCTACATTCTAACCCCCAAGAACCTGTGAATATATTACCTTACATGACAAAAAGGATTTTGTGGAGGTGATTAAAGTCAGCAACTTTGAAGTAAGAAGATATCCTGATGATCCAGGTAGGACTAATCACATCACAGAATTTTTAGAAGCATAGAACCTTCACAAGCTACACACACTAGAAGAGACAGCAGTGTGAAAAGGATTCAGTCAGTCACTGCTGGCTTTATAGATGTAGGAAGGAGCCATAAGCCAAAAATGCAGGTGGCATCCAAAGCTGGAAAAGCCAAGGAATATTGAACTCTCCCTTAGAACTTCCAGAAAGGAATGCAGCCCTGCCAACACCCTGATTGAGCATCAATGTCAGATTTCCTAGTAACAGAGGGTAATATAATGTAGCCACTGTTTAAGTCACCAAAATAACAACAGTGATGACAACAACACCAACAGCAGCAGCAGCAGTATCTGGTGTGGCCAGGAGCTTGTGCACTAATTAAAAAATTGACCTTAAAGGCTAAATTGGACCCAAAATAGTGACAGTCGTATTATTATCATGACTGGATATTCTGAAAAAAGAAGTAAATAGAGGAAATCTATGCCAGGCACTATGCTAGATGAGTTACCAAATGTGCATTTAGTCTTCATGAAAAATCAGTGAGCTTTATTGTACCTGTGCAATTTCCTTTTTTAACACTTTTATTTCTATGTTAAGATCTCATATCTCTCTTTTTTTTTTTTAAGATTTTATTTAGTTATTTGTCAGAGAGAGAGAGAGCACAAGCAGGCAGAGCAGCAGGCAGAGGCAGAGGGAGAAGCAGGCTCCCTGCGGAGCAAGGAGCCCAGTGTGGGACTCGATCCCAGGACCTTGGGATCATGACCTAAGCCGAAGGCAGCTGCTTAACCAACTGAGCCACCCAGGTGTCCCAGATCTCATATCTCCTAATCCACTGTGAGTATACTTTAGTTTTACCTTATTAAGGATAGTTTTAATAATGCCTTAAAAAGGGCGTCTGGGTGGCTCAGTGGGTTAAAGCCTCTGCTTTCGGCTCAGGTCATGATCCCAGGGTCCTGGGATCGAGGCCCGCATCGGGCTCCCTGCTCAGCAGGGAGCCTGCTTCCCCCTCTCTCTCTCTGCCTCCTTGTGATCTCTCTCCCTCTGTGAAATAAATAAATAAAATCTTAAAAAAAAAATGCCTTAAAAATCTTTGTCTGTTAGTTCTAAGATCTGATTCACCTCAATTGGACTCATTTGATTTTCTTTTTCTCTTACAAATGTGTTCCACTTTTTGGTTTTTCATAAACTTTTTTTGGACTTTATGCTGGATATTTTCAGTGTTACGTTGTGGAGATTCTGAACTTGGGGTATTTTTGGTTTTTTGTGTGCGTGTTTATTTTTCCCAACACATGTTGCTTCTTTCATTATAGCATGCAATTATTTGGGCTGGTTTTCCATTGAGATTCTAATTTGGGCGCAGCAGCTCCAGTGTCTCTTCAGACTTGTCCTCTGTAGCTGGGTTGCTCTGAGTCCGTTGACCATAAACGCATGGACCAGAAATAAGTCAGATATGTGGGTGGCCAGAATTTTTGGATCCCTTCTCTTCTCTGGCTCTTCCCTTTCTGGGATTCCCCTACTCCCTCCAGCAGCCATATTTTCCTGGCTTCAGTCTTCTAGTTCCCTTGGCCAGAGAAGAGGTGTTTTCCCACTGTAGCTCTTGCCTCCACTATAGTAGCTGTAGAGACTGAACTTAGTCCTATGCCAAAAAAATGAAAAAATAAGGAACTTACTAGAAACCCCACAGTTCCCTCCTCTGAGCATGTATACAAAAATGCTTCTGTTCAGTCTCCAAGTAATTGCTTTGGGTTTTTTGTTTTTTTTTTTTAAAGATTTTATTTATTTATTTGACACAGAGAGAGAGATTACAAGTAGGCAGAGAGGCAGGCAGAGAGAGAGGAGAGAGGAGGAAGCAGGCTCCCTGCCGAGCAGAGAGCCCAATGCAGACCTCCATCCCAGGACCCTGGGATCATGACCTGAGCCAAAAGCAGAGGCTTTAACCCGCTGAGCCACCCAGGCGCCCAATTGCTTTGTATTATATCCAAGTTTCGTAGTTGTTTTCTGCAATGGAGTCATCCACTAGCACCTTGGTCCATCATTGTCAGAAGCAAAAGCTTCCCAGATCATTTGATGCTAAGAAAAAAAAAATTTGTACCACTGCATTGATCTTCAAAAGTCAAAAGATAGATTTTTTTAATGTAGAAAGAAGTAATTTTCCTGAGAATACCTATATATTATAAACCTAATTGTTACATCTTTAAAAATGGATAAGAGACCTCAAAGAAAGAAGTTTCCAGTATTTTTAAAAGTATTTATTACATGCCTACCAACACAATGCAAAAGCCTTTCTTGTTATCTCATTTATTTTTCCCACTAACCCAGTCATATATATTATACCACTAATTAATATTTAAGAAAATTATTTCAGAAAGTTTAAGAAAATAGCAAGACTAAGCTCTGATTTCATGTCTTCTAAATCCAAGGCCATAGTTCCTTCTACTAACCCTGATTTCCTAAGGAAGATATGATATACAACTTTAAATAACTTTACCAGAATTGAAAAAAACAAGAATGTTTAACACAAATAGTGGCTTAATTCCAAATTTGAAACTTGAAACATTTTTCATTGATGTCTTCAATTATTTAAGTATTTAAGGAGGACCAAATTTATTTCAGGCATGTCATTAATAATAAAAATGTGGGCGCCTGGGTGGCTCAGTGGGTTAAAGCCTCTGCTTTCGGCTCAGGTCATGATCTCAGGGTCCTGGGATGGAGGCCCACACTGGACTCTCCGCTTGGCAGGGAGCCTGCTTCCTCCTCTCTCCTCTCTCTCTGCCTGCCTCTCTGCCTACTTGTGATTTCTCTCTCTGTGTGTCAAATAAATAAATAAAATCTTTAAAAATAATAATAATAATAATAATAATAAAAATGAATAAAAGTAGTGCATGCCCTAAAAGGAGCACACGATGTGGTGAAAGATGCACATAATCACCTGAAGAGATATTCATTCTGTCATTAAATCCACACTCTCATAAGAAAGTTTCAGGAGAGAAAAGAGAAAAAAATATACAACAAAGCGTTTATTTTACTAGTTACAAATGCACAGAACCCAATAGTTCTCAAGTGAAAGGAATTAATATTTGTTCTGTAATACATATTATAAATGCCAGCCTGAACTTTATTAGCATTGGCTCATGATTGATCTGGCCTAGATTTTTTCATGAGATGGAAAGACTAAAAAACGTTTATGAAGAATTTTAACCACCAAAGACAAACTAACAGAATATTTTTCTAAACATATGGGAAAGAACCAGTGCCAAACCAGAGACCTATCACTACTCCTATCCTTTCTAAAAGATGTAATGCAAAAATCGGGCATGCATAGAATCTGTCATTTTGGTACTATGAGGCAGTGGTAATGACCACTAATGAATTCGAGACTAGATAGAAAAATAGAAAGACTCTAAATGACACAGCTAGTAAACGATAATGGGCAAGGGAGGTAGACAGACAGGATTAAAAAACGTTTTGTTAAAATTAAACTGTGTTTATTTGAAATGCCAGAACTGAGATTCTGTGTAATGCATGTAATGTTTTAAATTACAGAGTACTAAATAAATATTAGAATTACCATTTTTCCTATTTCCCTATATATTCATAAAGCAATAGTAAGAGAGTTCTTAATGTTTTGACAAAAATGGTTAAAGATCCCATAGTAAATAATCACAATTTTTCCCACTGATTATTAAGATTACTCTGCACAATTTCAACTCGCACAATCATTTTTATGGTCCTGCACCACTGTACAAGACTACCTGTATATACAAATCTAGTGTTTGTGTCACACTTAACAAGTTGCACTCATTTCTCAGAAAAAAGTGGCAAATATTCAGTATTTTCCTGGACTAAAGAAAAAAGTTATAACAGACTTTTTTTTTTTAATTGGCTGCACGGTGTTTATTTTGCACTTGCTGCAAGGCACACAGTTACAGGGTGTCAGGAAGGCCTGTCTGGCTTAGTACAGAGTGGAATTCTCTCAACTTCCTTTTTGGTGTTTTGCTATTTTGATATAAAAGAACCCACCTGCTTCTGCTTGCTGCAGTCTGCCAAGTCTCTGAGGAGGGGATAGGGGATGCTAATGAGCCTAGTGCCTCCTAAAGCCTGGTGGTGGCCTCTCAGGACTGGGGCGGGGTGTTGACTCTGCCAGGTTGGCCACCAGCCTGCTTCCTCATGGCTTCCAGAGCCAAGTAACAGGTATCCTGCCCTGGAGGCCCAGGAGGATTCCAAGCATTCTGGAAACTCAAACACTGTAGCCATGAAGGGAAGAGTGGACTTCCAGAAAAAGAACCTTGCCCAGGAGGGGCGTAGGTTGACCTTGCAGAGACTCAGGTAGTGAAGGAGGCCGCTAACAAGACACTGGAGGGGATGGCTGCCTTGCTATCACTTCTGCGATGCTGGAAACCTCATGGGTAACCCCTCACAGGCCTCAGTGTGCAAATGCAGGTGGCAGGGACAGACGCCAGGCCCCAGAGCAGAGACTGTTTGCAGAGGAGACTGCAGAGGAGATCACCAAGGGCCGCTTCAATGATCAAAAGGAGCACAGGGGTCAACAAACTGTCTTGATGTGAAACTTCAACAAGTGGTATAAGCTCATTAATTTGCCTCAATCTTCTCTTTTCCAGTTTATAACATCTCACTTAATGTCCAGAAAAATACATGCAAAAATGTTGAGTGCATCATCCATGCATGCCTAGGAAATACACACATATTATATTTTAATCGCTAATGTAAAACTTTCTGACATCTACCAATTAGGGAAGGACAGTTTGACATGAAGTACTTTAAGATGTATAATTTTACTACCTCCTTGTATAGAAAATAATTCAAATGTGGTGAAAAAAGCATAGCCAACTAGTGTTCCTTCAAGAAAGTGTTTTTATAAATAGTTGATAATGTTTAATTATTAGCACATAACTGGAATATCTGTGTCTATATTCTCTCTTAAGAGAGTTAAAACTTCTATTCCAATCAGATTTTAAATGTTAATTAGCTTAATTACACTCCTGATTTTCAGTAATGTGACAAAATTGGATTTCCACAAAACAAAAATCTTTTTAAAATCTTCTAAAACATCTGAGTCTGAAATATTTTCATCATTTCTATTCAAACATTTAGCTCTTGTGCTTGAATCATATCTATTTTACATAGACAAAATTCTAATTTTCTGAACAAAATAGTGCTATGCTTATTTCATAGTTGGTGTTGTTATGAATAAAGTCTATTCAAACAGATTTCACAAACCTCTGCAAAATCCTATAAACCGTGATTGTTGCATTCATCCTTTGAGCAAAAGCAAAGAAACCTCTTTCGTTACTAAAGCAGAGTACTTGAAGCATCAGAAACAAACAAATTTAGACATATCTGCCTCTGAGCCACGTACTGGTCACACACAATCACATCAAACCACAAAAAAACAATGGCACTCTGGGTTTTCCATGAACAGTTAGCTCTTCTCAGAGCTGGGAAAAATTCAAGTCTTCCCTAAACTCCCTTACTTTAATTGTAGATAGGAATTTCCAGAACTGTGATGTAGTGGGGAAAAAACACAGAACTTTAAGATAGGAAATGGGAGTTCAGACTCTGATGCTTTCACTTCCTCCCATGGGACATTTTCTCAGCCATCAACTTGACTTCCTGCTCTCCCTGCCTCATCACTTATCTTAAACCCCATCTTTTCCTATCAATGAGAATATGGATTTAGATTATTCCCTCTTTTCTCCTCCTCCTGCACCCCACCCACATATACACAAAACTATCTCACAAATGCTTTGCTCTGGTGTAATTTCCCTATCTGTAAAAGGGCAGAAGTAAGGAATGGGGAATATCTTAATCTCTCTTAAAGTTGAAATAGTCTGTTTATACAAATTTTGACATATATTACATCTTCTATGTACAGTATATAGTTGTAATAATACATTATATAATATAGATATTTTATAGATATAATATATATTATAGATATCATAATATAGATCATATTCAATTTTATAATCTCATGTTGTTTATCAAAGCTCTATGGGGTAGTATTCACTGATATACCCCAATAAAGACATAATAAAGACTAAATCACTGGAAATGGGGAGATGTATATCAAAGTGCACAAACTTTCAGTTAAAAGAAGATTAAGTTCTGAGGATCTACTGTATAGCATGGTGACTATAGTTAAAAATACAATAGTGTATACTTGAGAGTTGCCAAAAGTAGATCTTAAGAACTCCTACCACACATGCACACACACATAGTTAACTATGTGAGGTGATAGATGCGTTCATTATTTTGATCTTGGCAATCATTCCACAATGTGATATGTATATCAAATCATCACACATAATTTTTACAATTATATTTGTCGATTATTCTTCAATAAAGTTGGGGGAGACAAGATTAACCTATCATTAGCATGTGCATGTCTTACGCCAGTTAAATAGGTGATTTGAGACTGGAATTTTGTATGTATGAATTTGTGTCATCATTCTGAAAGATCAAATAATGTATCAATGAATCATCTCAAAAAAAAAATCTGTCATACACCCTCTTGCTTCCTCAATAATTGTTGCACGTGTTGTATATGTCGTAAGTTTCCAAGTGAATTGTAACTTCCTTGAGGAATGATCCAGCATCTTAGTACTTTTCATCCCAACATGCCTAGGAAACACAGAAGCCATTTAATATACACCTGTTGATGCATGGACATAGGATATTTTGTCACTGAATTTTAATATCCTCATTTTGATTGAATATCCAACTACCATACCCTTTAGTTCAAATCCATGCTTACCAAGTGTATCAGCTAAACATGCACCTGAATCAGGAAAGGATAACTGGGTCCTTATCATACTGTGACACGTCCACTGGAAATCAGAGGCAACCATGTTATACATTACAGTTGACCCCTGAGCAACACAGGTTTGAACTGCGCAGACCTACTTATACACAGAATTTTTTTTGGTAAGTACAGTACAGTGTAAATGTATTTTCTCTCCTTATGACCTTCTTAATCACATTTTCTCCTAGCTTACTCTATTATAAGAATACAACATATAAAAATAATACATATACCATATAAATATGTGCTAATTGCCCTGTATATTATCAGTAAGGCTTCTGCTCAATAGTAGGCTATCAGTAGTTAAGTTTTGGGGGAGTCAAAAGTTATATGTGGATTTTAGACTATGCGAAGGGTCAGTGCCCCTAATCCCCAGGCTGTTCAGGGTCCAACCACACTCAACACACTGAATTATTGTTTTGGTGTTGGTTATACTACAAGGTGTCTATACCTCAAAGATGTATGGTTTGTTGACTAAGGCTATAAAATAGAAGTGAAAACATTTGGTATTTTCTCCTCTTGCCAAAATCTCAATTACATTTTGTACTTTGCATGACAGTCAGTATCCATGGATTAATTTGGTTGTCCCAATATTTAAAATCATTGCTAATCTGAAAACTTGTAAAAGTTATACAATTAACAGAGTTGACCTTAAAACTGGCTTAAGACACTGAGATAGTATAATCCCACAAATAGACCAAATCATTAAATTCCCAGAGAGATTTTTTCCCCTGAGGCAAAAAAATCTAATATTTTACGTCCATTCTTTTCTGTGTTTTCACACAGAGATGGAAAGAATTAAAGTAACTTCAAGAGTAACAGTTTGGCAGGCTCTGCACTCAGCACAGAGTCGGCTTGAGGTCCCCCACCGCCTGCTCTGCCCCACCCCTCTCTCTCTCTCAAAAACAAACAAATAAAATCTTTAAAAAAAAAATGAAAGAGTAACAGTTTAGAATTATGTCCAGGAGGAAAAGAAATTTCAGAATAATAATATTTACATGAAATGTTGTAAGTGGAAGACTTGATAGCATGTTTTGAATTTGGGTTTTTGGGAACACCAAAGTCTGCATACACAAATAAAAAAGGACAAGATTTGAAATAAATTATAAATGAAAGCAAGTGAGTAGGATGATGACTGAAAATGAAAACCAGACAAGCATGCCATTAGTGAGGCCAAAAAAGTTATCAAAGAATATACAAGGAAAAAAGGGGGCATGCCAAAAATAGTGAGGTTCTTGCGTGGGAAAAAGGATACAGACTAGAAAGAAGGAAAGTGACGAGTTGGTCTGAGCACCAGATGTTGAAGTGACATCCTTGGAAGCAGAGACTGAGTGGTAAAAATAGAAGATGAGAAAGATGAAGGCCGTATTGAGAGAGAACGACTCCTACCACAGTAACTTAGAAGATACAGAGAGGAAAGGGCTTTATAAGAAAAATAAAGTATTGCTGTAGGAAAAAATATTTCTGACATACACAAAACAACTTCTGAGGTGGCGAGATAATGGATGACTTTCCACGGTGACTAGAGTTTACCTCTGGGAAATGATGGAAAGCACCAGCCTCAAAAGTATCCACCCTTGAGACATGGGAACTGGGATGTTTATACAGAAACTCCTGAGTTACTGCTTGCGGTTTACTCCTGGAGTTGGGAGGTATTCGTTCTCCAGCAGTGGTAACTCTGGCCTGCCATGCACATGGCAGAGTTGGCTTCTGCAGTGCTGGAGAAAAGCCTCAGGCACATGAAAGCTGACTGGCAGATGGAAGTGAGCTGAGCACACTGAAACAGCTGTACCATAGGATGTGGTGGGCATGGACAGTGTCTGTTATAGCTGCACACAAATATCAAAAGTAAATCAAACCAATTTTTATTGTAATTTAGCTTTATATGACTTTTTATTGCAAATGTATTATCATCAGAGGCACAGAAAAATTATCAAATTTAACAATAAAAATTTATAGTTATTGATTGATTCAGGAAGCTGTAAGAAACACTTGAGAGGCTTATTAAAAATTAGCCTCAATTAAATGAAATAATTTTAAATGATCAAGACACTGTTGGGATTTTGAAATGGATGCAAACTTAAAAATAAAATGAAATATTGATTTTTTGTGTGTGTGGTGATTAATGAGACTGGAGATGTATCATTAGATGTTTACTGAAGAGGGACAATTTTCCTTGAGTATTTTTTTCCTTTAGTTCACTTTCAGTTGACCAGATTTCATTTTGTTTTTAAAAAATCATTTCAAATAATATTCAATTCATCTCTGTCAAACTTCTGGAAATTGGGCATGGAGGAGGCAGGCAATTTTCTTAAAGGATTCTACACAAAATAATGACTATGGGAATAAAAATATAGTTGGGCAGACATTTCTCTCTTGTTCACCTTCCCCAAGCCACTAAATCAGAACTCTCCAAGGCTAGAGTTTTAGGGCTCTACTGTTCTCACTGTCTTATTAGAAGAATAAGTACTTGACATTAACTTCTCCCTGCAATGCAAATTGCAATGCTTTCTAGCCAGTGGATGTTGGGACAGAGACTTGATTGTAAGACAGCACAAGAGGAAAATGGCCTTGGGTATGGATGGGGCAAGCAGGCATCCTCTTCCTTTCTCTGCCTCTCTGCTTACGTTTTTACTGAGCCTTCATCCTTTGATCTCCTTTGCCTAATTGGGTATGTCAAGCTTCCTCACCTCTTCTCTCCCTATAAATGCTAGAGTCAGGACTTTAGTAGGCCTGAGGAAAGGAGTTTTTACTTCTATCATCTCATTAGAGAACACTCAGTGCCCCTGAGGCAATAAACACCCTTTATCCCTTCTACATGGATGACTCTCTATTTCATCTATTTATCTATTTCACCTAGTGGAAAGAGGACTGGGCCCCAGATTACTGTACTTGGTTCTTACCCTAACTTTTCCAGTGAAACTGAGAAAATAATGACCCTGGGTCTCAGTTTCCTAATTTGAATAGTAAAGAAGGGTTAAACAAGATCTCTTAAAGTCTAAAAATGTCCTCAGTCTTAAAAAAGATATATTTGCGTTAGTCCAAAGAAGGTGTTTTGAGAGCTTTAACTTGAGAAATTTGTAGGAGTGAAAAGGGGTCTCTTAGTGAAGCCCGCCTATCCTTCACAACATCCCCTCTACCCCTATAATACACCTAAGGAACAATCAGTACTAATCCCATCATGCACCTTTTCCAAGTTTATGGCAATTTCCACAAGTCACTCAAGATTTCTAGGTAATTCCTTATTACCTAGCTTCATTGCCACACAATTCTATATTTTGCTGAATATAATCCTATCTCCTACCCCTCCCCAACTCAGAAGCCCTCTTCTCTTCAGAGTTCATCATCAATAATATCCCCCAAATATCCACTTCATCTCTAAACAGCTCACTCATTGTCTACTGTACACTCAATAAATATATATTGAATGAATAAGTGAATGAATGAATTTAACTGAATGAGGTCTCAAACTCAGGGGACCTTTATACTACGAAGATCATACAGAATCTCGGAACTGAATAAAAGGCAGCCTGTACAATACCAATGCCTCATTGTTTGAATTGTGGCTTTACGACACACTCTAAACTGTAAGATTTAATTATGAGTTAATGTCATAAGCAGTGTGGTGAAAATGCACATAATGAAATGTAGACAGAATTTTCCAGGTAATTTGTTACCTATTAAGTCCACTAAACATCTTGACTAGATAAAACCTAGCTGGGTTCTTTTCTTGTTTATACAGTACTCATGAAGTTTGGGCATGTGACAGAACTCAATTTCCCAAAGCCTAACTTTCCACTAAGTTATTAGTGACTTTCACTAGCAAATTTAATGAATAATCGGCCTGCCTCTAATTGGGCCAATTTTTACTAAGAGAAGGCAGAGCAACACTGATTATCTTTGAAGCAAGCAGCAGATAGGCTAAATCTAGTCCAAATCCTTGACAAGTTGAAAGCTGTCACATCAAACAAACAAAAGAAGTAAACTGCCTGCCAGATCGGATCACACCTGCTTCAGACACTTTTGATCAAGGCTGTAGTGGGTTGCTCTGAAAGACTGTAGTCCTCCACACAGGGTCTCAGAAGGTTGCAATCCAGGTAGAGACCAGGCTGTGTTCTAAACTGGAGGCTTGACTGGCAGGAAAAAAAAGAAATGCTCTCAAACTCACTCGGGTTGTTAGCAGAATTTAGTCCTGGAGGTTGTACAACTGAAATCCTTGCTTTCTTGCTGGCTATTGGGCAAGGGTCTCTCTCAGCTCCTAGAGGCTGCCTACAGTTTCTCGCCAGGTGGCCCACTCTGTAGACCATCTCATGACATGAAAACTTACTTCTTCAAAGCCAAAAACAAAAGAAGAATCGGGACGCCTGGGTGGTTCACTCAGCTGGGCACCTGCCTTCAGCTCGGGTCATGATCTCCAGGTCCTGGGACCAAGTCCTGTGTCCTAGGGATCCCTGCTCTGTAGGAAGCCTGTTTCCTCCCTCTCCATCTGCCCCTCCCCTCGCCACTTGTGCTTGCTCTCTCTCCCTCAAATAAATAAAATCTTAAAAAAAAAAAAAGACTCTTCCCTCAATTTGCCAGAGATGCATCTTATTTAACGCAACCTCTTCTTATCACTTTTGCCATATTCCATTGGCTAGAAGCAGGTCACGGGGTCTATCCACACACCAAGAGAAGGGGATTAAATAAAGACACAGATAACAGGAGAAAAAAATATTAGTATGGGAGATCACCTAAGGTCTGCCAGCCAGTTACTATTAAACTTTTCGTCAACAATGTGATATTGCTGAATAAAATGGCAAAACATATTTAAGATACTAAAAAAGACATAATCCAAGAATTTTTAACTAGCAAAATTTAATTTTCAAAATAAAAGATATAAACCACTATCAATATGGAAGAACTAAAGGGATATGGACCTCATATGCTCATTCTGAGAAATCTCAGAGAAAAATACTTAGAAAACCAAAATTAGTAGACTATAATTGTGATGACTATTACCTACACATTACTTACATTTTAAGACTAAGTGAGGGTTAAAATTAAAGGAATAGACTTCTGGTTCCCAGTCCAGCATGTAAGGAGCTTGAAAGTCATCACTCCGTCCTAGCAACAAGTGAAATACTGAACAAAGTGAAAAGTAAACAACTTTTCTTATATCCTTCAAAGAAGTGATATAACAGGGAAAACTGCTATCCCCGAAACTGAAGTACAAAACGGGAGCTACAGAGAGTCACACTTACCAGAGCAGAAAGCTCCAAGCAGGAGCCTCTGTGGGAACCCATACCAGGGTAAGATACCTCAACTGCAATTGATGAATTGCTGGGGTCTCAGAGTGGACAAATCTGAAAGTTAAGAACTTTAGGGGTGGGGCCCCTGGGTGGCTCAGTAGGTTAAGTGTCTGCCTTCAGCTCAGGTTATGTTCCCAGGATCCTGGGATTGAGTCCTACACTGGGTCCCTGCTCAACAAAGAGCCTACTTCTCTCTCTGCCTGCTGTGCCACTCCCCTGCTTGTGCTCTCTCTGACAAATAAATAAAATATTTAAAAAAAATTTTAGGGATTTCCAGTCACAGAGGACACCATACTGTTTTAAGTTTTACCTCTAGGAGCTCAACCAGGTCCTTACCATGAATATCAGGGGAAAAAATCCCCTTATGCCTCTAGCAGGAGGAAGGTAAAAGGAACCATTTTGAAATACTCCAGAGCATTCTGTTCCTAAAATGGTCTGTCCTCAGGAAAAACTATTTTACCAGAGCTTAAACTATTGGGGCTTTATCAAAGCCTAACCTAACTGACAAAAGGAAACTATCCATGCCAGCTCATTCTAGCCATCAAAGGGAGAAAAAACTGAAAACACACGGGAAGCTCACATTTCAGAAGCACAGGTTTAAAAAAGACTGAGACCTAATCATAGGACTACAAAGCACTTCCCCTTCCCCCACATGTAACCACCACATTAGTAAAGGCCTACTTATGGCAGTTCTTTTATGTAGTGTATCATGTATGGATATCAAGAAAGAAGGGGCACCTGGGTAGCCTAGTTCATTAAGCATCTGCCTTCAGCTCAGGTCATGATCTCAGGGTCCTAGGATTGACTCCGATGTTGGGTTCCCTGATCAGCAAGGAACCTGCTTCTCTCTCTCTCCCTCTGCCTCTCCCCCAGCTTGTACTCTTTCTTGCTCACTCTCTCAAATAAAGTCTTAAAAAAAAAGAATTACAAGGTTTATTAAAAGGAAAATAAACACAGTTTAAAAAGACAGAACAAGCATCATAACCAGACTCAACTGGCAGGCATATTGGAATTATCAGATCAAGAATTTAAAACAACCATAATTAATAAGCTCAGGGCTCTAATGAATAAAGTATACATATAATTAAGCAAAGAGATGAAGTTCTAATAAGGAATCATAAAGAAATACTAGAGATCAAAAATACTATAACAGAAATGAAGAATGTCTTCCATAGACCCATTAGCAGAATGGACGTGGCTGAAGAAAGAACTTCTTAGCTTGAGGGTATCTCAATAGAACTTTCCAAAATGGAAAAGCGAGGAGAAAAAAGACTGAAAAAAAATGGAACAGAATAGTCAAGAAATGTGGGAGAACTACAGAAGGTGTAACACACACGTAATGGGAATACCAGAGGAAAGAGAGCAAGAAAGAATAAAAACAGAGAATTTCCCCAAATTAATGTCAGACACCAAAGCACAGATCCAGAAAGCTCTGAGAACTCAAAAGAGGATAAATGCCTCCCATAGAACTACACCTAGGCATGTTATATTCAAACAGTAGAAAAACAAAGGTAAAGAAATAATCTTCAGATGGTGACTACACTTATTGTGGTGAGCACTAAGTATAAAGTTGTTGAATCACTGTGTTGTACACCTGAAACTAAAATAGCACTTTAATGTCAATAATGCTTTGGTGGAGGAGGAGGAGGGAGACAGAAGGGAAGGAGAAGTGGAGGAGAAGGAGAAAGAGATAATCCTGATAGAACCTGGGGCGGCGGGGGGGGGGGAATACCTTACCTGTAGAAAAGCAAAGATTTGAATTACAATGACTTCTCAGAAACCAGGCAAACAAGAAGAAAGTGGAGTGAAAATTTAGTGTCGAGAGAACAAACCTAGAATTCTGTACCCTGTGACATTACCTTTCAAAAGAAGGGAAAAGAGAGACTTTCTCAGATGAATAAAAATGGAGGGAACCTGTGGCCAATAGACCTGTTTTAGAGTAAATTTTTTAAAAAGTTCTTCATAGAGAAGGAAAGTGATAGAGGTCAAAAACTTGAGTCTACATAAAGGAAAAGCCTCAGAGAAGGAGGATTAGAACTGTTTCATGGGTACCACAACTACTTTCTAATTATAAAATAATCCTAATTCCTTCCATCTCTTTTATCATTGCTACTGTCCATTTCACTTATACATGAGTTTGTATATATATTCATAATCAAATACACTTTTTCTATTTTTTAAAGACTTATTTATTTATTTAAAAGGGGGTGTTAGGGCAGAGGGAAAGAAAGAGAAAATCCTCAAGCAGACTCCCAGCTGAGCACTGAGCCTGAAATGGAGCTCAATTTCAGGACCCTGAGATCATAACCTGAGCCAAAATCAAGAGTCAGACGCTTAACCGACTTATCCATTAGATCAACTGAGAACAACCAAAATAAAAGTTTTTATTCTACCTTGACTTATTCCTTCTCTGAAAATGGACTTAGATTAGTTGTAAATGTATAATGCAAATGCTAAGGCAACCACTTAAAAGCCTTTCAAAAAAGTATAGTTGATAAGCTAAGCAATGAGGAAAAAATGGAATCATATAATATGCTCAACTGAAACCACAAAAGTGAGAAAAAGAGAGGAAGACAAAAAGAGGAACAAAGAACAAGAGAAACTGAGAGAACAATAACAAATATGGTGGCTACTAATCCAACAAAATAGTCACTTTTAATGTCAGTGGTCTAAATACACTAATTTTTCAGTCAACAGAGATTGTCAGAATAAGAGTAGATCAAAATACAAGACTCAATTATATGTTGTTCACAAGGTACCACTTTAAAGATTCATAGAGATTAAAGTGAATGGATGGAGAAAAATTAACCATGCTAAAACTAATTTTAAAAAAAGGCAAGAGTAGCTCTATTAATTTCAGAAAATGCAGACTTCAAAGAAATCCAAGTTAATCAGGGATAAAAAGAGGCATGACATCATGATAAAGGCATCAATTCTCCAAAAAGACATAACAATCCTCAATGCATATACACCAAACAAGAGAATGTCAAAATACATGAGGCAAAAACTGATAGAACTGTAAGAAGAAGTAGAAGTAGATGAATCACTATTATAGTTGGAGAATTTGACATCCTCCATCAGAAATAGATCCAGCGGGCAGAAAACCAGTAAGGACATAGTTGAACTCAAAAGGTAGAGAATGAAGTATGTTACAAGAATGTAGATACCATATAAAAAATGTTGTGATTTTGTTTTTTGTAATCATATTTGTTGGTGATAGGTTTATTATTAAACACAAACTACTTACTATTGATATTTTTCTATTATATACTATATAATAGATAGTACATTAATTTATTAATAAATTATTACTAAAAATTATTACTAAACTGTAATATGATGTGGGATTAAGCAGATAAGTATGAAATGTTAAAATTTAATGATCTCTCAAAAAATATCTTTAAAAAAATAGCTGATAGCTTTCGAGAACAGATTGGTGACTGCCAGAGAGGGCTAAATGGAGATGGGCAAAATGGGTACAGGGAGTCAAAAAGTACAAACTTCCAATTATAAAATAAATAAGTCATGGAGATGTAATACACAGTGTGGCAACTATAGTTAATACTACTGTGCTACTGCAAATCTGACAGTTGCTAAGGGAGTCTCAAAAGTTCTCAACATATAAAAATTCTCTTGTACGGTGATAGATGTAAACTAGGCTTATTATAGTAATCATTTTGCAGTACTATATACAAGTATTAAATAATTACATTGTACATCTGAAATTAAGATAATATTGCATGTTATACCTCAATTAAAAAAATAAAGATACATTCACAAGTGAAAAAAATCCAATCATCCCTGTGTTTTTGAGAACCAGGGTTCTTGATGTTTAAAGAAGGATATAAAAATATAAAAGAGTTTAAGTAAAAATCCTGTAATCCTATATTAGAATTGGAAGTATTAGTATGAATTCTGGAGATATTTTGTATTTTAAAAGATCACACACACAGACACACACACAAATAGCATCATCCCTACTCAAACCACTAATGAATAAATTAGTCCAGGGATCAGCAAGCTGTTCTGCAAAGAGGCCGATGATAAATATTATAGGCTATGCAGGGCCCATGGCCACAATCATAACTACTCAATTCTGTTATTAGAGAAAGAGCAGCCATGGGCAATGTATAAACAAATGTCCACAGCTGCATTCTGATAAAACTACTTACAGAAGTAGCAGTTGGACCCGATTTGGCTCACAGAGGTTTACTGACCTCTGAATTAGGCAATGAACATGAATACCTGCTAACATCACTAAATGACTGTCTGGACAGAATTTATCTTGATGAAAAATAGCAACACCATCTATCATCTGATCAGGTTTTGGGACCCAGCTGCCAAATTACAAAAGATACAAAGGGCAGAAGTATATGTTAAGCAGGGTAAATGTAAGAAATTCTATAGGTCATCTGACACAAGCTCTTCAACATAAATTGTAAAGAAAAGATAAGCTTGGAGATGCGAATTTTGAATACATATTAAATTATTTTAAAAGGATAAGACTCAGGTGCCTGGGTGGCTCAGTGGGTTAAAGCCTCTGCCTTCGGCTCAGGTCATGATCTCAGGGTCCTGGGATCGAGTCCTGCATCAGGCTCTCTGCTCAGCAAGGAGCCTGCTTCCTCCTTTCTCTCTGCCTGTCTCTCTGCCTACTTGTAATCTCTCTCTCTCTCTGTCAAATAAATAAACATTTATAAATAAGTAAATAAAATAAAATAAAAGGGTAAGACTCTAAGCAATCAAAACACTGACCAATTTTTTTTTAAAGAAAAGAAAAAAGTTCCTGAGGCCTTGGTAGTACTTTGAAATTTGTATTGGCTCTTTCAGCATAGAGTATGAGGAAGTATTTGTCTCTTCATTAAAGCAGTTGAGCAACAAACCTTCCATTGGCCTCACACCACCTGCAAGGTGATGAGTCCTACACTGAACACTGGCTCTAGCACCAGTGGAAGGTGGAAGGAGTTTGCCTTTGGTGGCCTCATGATTTCCCTTTCAAGACTGTTTCATGATCTCCATCACACCCATCAATTCCTGCCTCGCTTCCCATTTGCAATGGATGATAAGTGTTTTTTTTTTGAGGTTTCAGATCTCTAAATCATAATTCTATTAAGTTAGTGTAAGGAACTTTGGAGAAAGAAAACTCTAGGTGACATAAGGATTTAGTGTCATTCCTATTGTATTGATAGCGAGGGTGGCTGAATAATGGAATAATGTATTGTCTAACCAGGGACACTTTTTTAAGTGAAAGTTAATCATCCCAGGACAACAGGGATCAAACAGAATTATCCCAGGCAAACTGGGAAGCATGGCCACTTTAGTATAGGTGGAAATGTTGTTGGACTGGGCAGAGCTGCTCATGGTCTAAATTATAGATACACATATTGAACACATGCTGTGCTTCCTCCTTCAGTTGGGTCTGCCTCAATGTCATGTGCTTCTGTGCACTTGGTTGGGACATAGCATTGTTTCCAACAAACCATAATACAAGAGATAACCCTCCTTCCACCTCAGATAATCACCTCAGAGTAACTCACAAGGTGCACCCCTTCCGATGCCCGCTTCCACGAGCAAAGTGCAGGCCTTGCTCAAAGTAAAGCACCATCTTTCTTTAACAATAGAACACTACAGTACAAGTTTCTGGATAATGACTCCACCACTTCTAAGCCATCTTATGTAAAAAAGCAAATTTCTTTCTTTTTTTTTATTATGTTCAATTAGCCAACATATAGTACACCAATAGTTTTTGATGTAGTGTTCAATGATTCATTAGTCGCGTATAATATCCAGTGCTCATCACCACATGTGCCCTCTTTAATACCCATCACCCAGTTACCCCATCCCCCTGCCCCCCCTCCCTTCTGTAACCCTCAGTTTGGTGTCCAGAGTCCAGAATCTAAAAGCAAGTTTCTATAAACTGTGCAATCTGAATGCACTGAGAGTCAGGCTACCTCTCACACAGCTGGCAACGGCTAGATACTGTGCAAAATGTTCTTTCTATTATCTGATTCTGTTTACTCACCTGTAAAATAAATGGTTTCGACCAGAGGTTTTCAGAACATATTTCAGCTTTTTTTCTTACTCTGAGAGTCATGTGTACGTATGTACACAAATTTGTGCACACCCTTTTTTAGGTGGACTTAAATCAAGATGAGTGTGTCAAAAGCAAAGAAGAAAGGAAAATTGATAATCTCTAAAAATATTTTCTGATACATGGTATCACAGAACTCATCTAGTCTAGCAGATGGGAGTTCATCTACCTTATTTATTTTTTTAATCTTTTTTTAAAGATTTTATTTATTTATTTATTTGACAGAGAGAGCACGCACAAGCAAGGGGAGCAGAAGGCAGAGGGAGAGGGAGAAGCTGGCTCTCCGCTGAGCAGGGAGTCCAACTCGGGGCACCCAGGATCATGATCTGAGCCAAAGGCAGATGTTTAACCAACTGAGCCACCCTGGCGCCCCTCATCTACCTTATTTTTAAATATTTCTAGAGAAAATGCTGCTGCAGCACCATTCCAGGACATGATACCCTGAGAGCCAGAAAGTTTTAATCCTTTTCAATTTATTTCTTCTGAAAATAGGATAGTGTTGAAAGTTCAAAAACGGACAAGCAGATTGTAACTCAGGAGTTTCGAACACCTCTTTGAGGTTAGCTAGTTCCCTCAACTATGCAATTGCTCCCCGCTTCTTCATTTTCCAGCACTGATGGCTACAGTGATGTCCATAGGGACTGCAGAGGAGAAGTACTAACTGGCTCTTTTCCTGTAACAACAAAGGTAAACAGCAATTGACTTTTTGAGAGGTTATTGGTATGATGCGGAAAGTTCAGGTTGAAGGATTAGTAAGTATAAGATTCACTGATTTAAATCCATAGCTAGCATTTCCTAAGTTCTGTAATATATAACAGGCCATCTCTGCCTTGGGAGTTGACAAGAATCTAAATCAGACAGACAAGTGAGACCAGGAAATCTAATGAGACCAAGTGACAAATGCAGAATGAGAAACTGAAATGAAGCGTAGCATCTAATAGTGACTCCAAAAACAAAAAGTAACCCAGCAAAGCCTTCAGGAAAGTACCTGAAGTTTTCAATAAGAGCTTAGTTTCCAAATAGCATCCTCTTTGCTGAAGAAACAATACAGGGATTCACGCTACCTCTGCAGGCAGGATCTGACGTCCAAACTGCTCAGTAGCATGTCTTTGGAGTGGCTGCCCCAGGCAAGTCTTGAACACCACTGAGATCCCCCACAGTAAGTGTCTTTATGTGTACTGTGGAAAAGGGGAGGAAAAGAAGAGCTGAAATTGTTTCCTACACCCTTCTTCATCTTGTTCTTTTTAAAACAGTCTAATGAAGGTAGATGAACATTATAAAAAAAAAATGTTTTTCCCCTGTACACATGCTCCTTTTGTAGTCCTTACCACATTATATTCTGTGGAGTTTGCTTGTCTCCTTCTGTAGACTGGTTACATGGGTGGCCCACATGACCTGTCTGAACCCACGTCCTTAGTGATATGACTTTGCAGCTCTTCCCTTAAAGAGACAGCGTTTACTCCCCACCTCGAATCTGAGCTCCACCCCTACCTCGAATCTGAGCTGTATTTTAGACTCACTTTTGGTCAACAGACCACGATAGAAATGATTTTATGCCAGTTCTGAGGCTATGTCTCAAGAGGTCTTACTCAGTTCCCTTGATGTCTGGCATCCTCACCATCATGTGATCAAGGCTAGGGTGAGTGGCTAGAAGAGACCACATGAAAGAAATCCAAGTTGTCTCATTTGTCCTAGCCAAAGCCCTCCCAGACTTGCCAGTACTCTGTTGAATTGCCAGCTGATAACAGATGAATGAGTAAGCTCAGCTAATATTAGTCAAGCCTGCCTTAGACAAGAAAAACTACCCATTTGATTCAGACTCATGAATTAAATAAATGTGTGTTTTTGTATGCTACTGAAGTCTGGTTATTTGCTATGCAGCATTATTAGGGCAAGAGATAACTTCTATACCTCTCTACTAAATTTATTCCCACGGAACAGATCTTAATATATGACAGGTAAATTAGTAAATAAATAATGAGTGAATACATGAAATTGATACCATAAACTAGATGACATGGTGTTTAAATGGATCCTGCCTCATTAAATACAAAAGAATTCTGAATTATCATCTTATGTTTCCCTAACTAGAAATTCTTCCTCTGCCCCAGCCCATCTTAGAATGCTAGACACTAAATATATAGATCATTCTACTGACCTCAGGCAACCACTGAGCCAGCTGTGCTCACCCTGTTTCTGAGCCAAAGTTATGCAAGCAGACGAGCAGCACAGAGAGATGATGCAAGACTGCAGGGTGTCTGCCCATTCTAGTCCCAGATGCGGCAAGGGGGTTGGTAGTGGTTGTTCACTGATGTTTCTACCAAGAGTGGAGGAAAGAATAAACAAGTATGTAAAGAAGGAAAAAAGGAAAAGAAAAAAGAAAACTTATCTTCCCTCATCCAGGGCATGCATGCATGCGCGGGCGCGCGCGCACACACACACACACACACACACACACAGTCAGCACAGATGTTGCCACACAACATGTAAGAATTCCATAAAAACAAACAAAACTCTGTGATGAATACAATGGAATCCATAGCCAAGGGGATTGGAAAATACTTAAGAAAACCTCCAGTAACTGGGGACAACACACACATCTGTCTCAGAGGGCAGCACAGATGTTCCAGGTTTAGAGAAAGGGGCCATCTGTGTGAACTGGAGAGCTAAGGAAAGCTAGAGACGGGTGAGTTGACTCAAACTTTAGAGGCCTGGCTCAATCTGCTAGATCCTGAGGTACAAATGGAAGTCCAGATGAAGATACTTTACAAAGCAAAGGCTTGAAGGTAAGACAACCATGGCAAATTTTTCAGAGGAATAAAATGGCTATAAAAGAAAACTTACCTAAGAGTTACAGTAAGATTAGATTGCATGGTGCAGTCATATCTTTTTGTGCAGATTCAGAGAAGTATTGGTAAAGAAAGAGGAGGATGCTGATGTACAATGAGTATGAAATGTTAAGGCTTCATTCTAAGGGCAAGGCATGTGATGAAATTAAAATGAAGTTAAGCAAATCAAAAACAGGTAGCATTTGGAGAGGTTAAAATGGGCGTACTATACTGTACTCAGCAAGTATTCAATAAACATGGACTCATAAAAATATACGTTCCCCTTGAGATCTTAGATTTATAGTGCACTTCCCTGGCTTTTAAACTCTCTAGAGTTGGTGAGACTTTCAAAGCAGTATTTACAAGGGATCTCACAACTTCACACTCCATAACTTTTAGGGCTGGCAGAGGTGAGGGAGAAGGGAACATTCTCTTTTCATCCCATCCCGACACAATAACTAATATAATCCTGCGGGAGTCTTTGAGCCAACAGCTGTGTTTGGACTCACATTTCCTTCTGTCACAGCCTAATGATTCACATTTCATTCCTCCTCCTACCTCCCTGCTTGAAACCACAGTCCAAAAGCTCACTGCTCCTGCCCACATTCCTCCTTTTTTTTTTTTTTTTAAAGTAAGCTCTATGCCCAGCATGAAGCTTCAACTTATGACCCTCAGGTCAAGAGTCACATGCTCTATGGACTGAGCCAGCCAGGCACCCCTGCCCCTGTGCTCTTGTTTTCCCAATGGGAGGTGGGTAGCTGGTTCATAAGAAGGTTCTTCTTAATATTGCTCCATTCATGGGTTGGAGGCAAAGACTTCCTCTTATCTCTCCCATCTCCTCAATGAGAGGAGCTAATGCTGTTTTAGGGATCCTTAACCCCAAGAATCCAGTGCTGCTTGAAGAGTATGCTTTAATGCCTCTCCCTTTATAGCCTTCGAAAGAGCTTCTTCATCAGATTTAAGGTATGCTATGTCACTCAGTGAGCTAAACAAAAGCAGAATACAACTCACATTGACATTTATGGTATTTTGTACTTAATGACTCTTATACTACACTTCCTAAATTACTCTCATAAAAAAACTGAATTTGAAAAGCTATTTTTCTCAACTGCCACTAATACGCTCATCTCATTTTGCTCTGTTGCACAACTGAGCATGACAGATGTAGTCAGTTTTGATACGTTAAAATTTTTCTTTTACTCCTGCTTTGCAAGCTAAAGTGTTTTTGGTTTTCGTGCATCTTTTTTTTTTTTTAAGCTGGGGCAAACTGAATTTTCAACTACCTATAACAATATGATTTTTAAAACATATCCTTCCAGTGGTTTTTGTCTTTTGTACAGAAAAACAGACCACAGGCCTGAGAGTGGTTTCAGAGCTTGCAATAAAGAGCTGATCTTTGGATACTCCCATCTGTCTTGTGAACAAGGAAAACCAATTTGTTCCTTTTGCCCGAAAAGAAAGACTTGGTGCACTTTTGATGTTAAGCAGTACTAAGCCAGGGTTAAAACAAGAGCAGGGCACTTGTGTGGATATAAGATTAGGGCTTTGAAAATGCTAGTATTTTATCTATTTTTACTTAGTGCTAGGGACATTCTACAATAAGTATTATTCAGGAAGGAAGCCCATGTAATAACCTAGCTCTTTTATCTGTAAGCCTCAGGCATTTTCATTAAGTCATCCAATACCAACAGCACTGACTGGACAAAGAAGCTGGGGCTTATAAACCAAAGTTTCAGTTCTATAAATGGCTTTTTCTAACTAGTCTTATAAACATGGTCTTCATTCAAGTTCTGGATTACCTAAAAAGAGGGTAAAAGAAAAGGAAAATGTTAAAAAAAAATTAGTATTTCACAAGGTGATGAAGATAGTAGTAGAGAAGTGCTGCCAAAGCTAATTTTTTTTTGGATTTCAACTACAGTTTTGAGTCCCTAAAAAGGATAAGAGTTTATATAATGAAAGCATTAGATACAGACTACACGAGGTGCTTATTCCTGCACATCTCATAAATTAATGAATTCATTTCTTCATTTTACAAACATTAGCTGAGCAATTGCTACATTTTAGGCACTAGGCAGGCACAGTGCTAAATGCTAAAGCTACTGAAATAAGTAAGACAGGATTTATGATCTCTAGGACTCACAGTAGAAAGGAAGAAACAGATACATATAAACAATTATAATAAGATTCAAAATGTTGACAAAAGTAAATTATATTTGAATTCATCTAGTTTTCCTTCATTATTCATTCAATCGCGTATTCATTCATTCAGCATTTATTGAGTCCTTTGTTCCAGGCACTGTTCTTAGGGAGACACAAAAATGAATAGGATCCTTAACAAGAGTTAAGTCTCTTACAGTTAGAAAGACGCCATTTAACATGCAAATTACAATACAACATGGGATGTGCTATGAATAGTAGCACAGTCACAGAAAATGGAGCAAATGACTCTATGTGAGCTGAGAAAAGCAGTAATAGTGATCCTTTACTCTGACTGATAGAAAACCCTAACCTGCAAAATAAGTTTTTTCTGCAGATGAAAAGGTGGGGTACCTTATAGATAGATACAGCCTTTCTTATTTGTGAATGTCCTCATTTTCTTCCCACATTCGGTTTATAAGGTATTCCAGGAATAAAATGACAATCTGGCCACACCATTCCTAATTTCAACCTTCTATGGTGTCAACCACAGAAGCAGCATAGGATTAACTATGCTTGAGAAATGATTAGATGTCAGGAAAAATGACCCATAAGAAGAACTGAAGTGGAGGTTTCTAATATTAGAAATGGCACGGACAGGGGAAGTGGGGAAGATAGGTAAGTAGGAGGACCCTAAGCTAGCCTGTCCCACGGATACAACTAGATCACACTCACATCAGCATAAATAACCCAGAAAATGACCCAAAGACTGTCAGGACAAACTCCACAACTAAAGGTAGAGAATGGCCGTCGAAGAAGACAGGAAGGGTAAAGATGTGGTTTTAGAGCAAAACAGGCCAAAATCAAACAAGCCAAAATCAAAAACACAAGAAACAAGTGTTGGTGAGGATGTGGAGGAAAAGATACCCTCATGCACTGTTGGTGAGAATGCAAACTGATGCAGCCACTGTGGAAAACAGTATGGAAGTTCCTCAAAAAGTTAAAAATAGAACTACCCTAGGATTCAGTAACTGCACTATTGGGTATTTCCCAAAAAGAATACAAAAACACTAACTCAAAGGGATACATGTACCCCTATGTTTATTGCAGCATTATTTACAATAGCCAAATCATGGAAGCCAAATTATGGAAATACCCACTGATAGATAAATGGATAAAGAAGTGGTGTACATATATGTGTGTGTATATATATATACATATATGTGTGTGTGTGTATGTACACATATATATAATGGAATATTACCCAGCCATAAAAAGGAATGAAATCTTGTCATTTCCAACAACATGGATGAAGTTAGAAAGTATAATGCTAAGTGAAATACGTCAGTTAGAAAAAGACAAATACTATACAATTTCACTCATTTGCATTATTTAAGAAACAAAACAAACAAGCAAAGGGAGAGAGAGAGAGACAAATCAAGAAACAGATTCGTAACCATAGAAAACAAACTGGTGGTTACCAGAGGGGAGGTGGGGAGAGCGATATGTGAAGTGGGGAGAGCGATATGTGAAATGAGTAATAGAAATTAAAGAGTACACTTAACATGATGAGCACTGAGTAATGTGCAGAATTGTTGAATCACTATATCGTACACCTGAAACTAATATAACTCTGTATGTTAACTATGCTGAGGTTAAACAAAAACTGAATAAAAAATAAATAAGAGAAATGGGATGGATAAAGATCCCATTAAACCAAACCCAAACTTTTCTTTAAAAAAAAAAAGGATATCAAATTACACAAAGGAATGCATTCTGTTTAGCTAATTTTTAATATTTTGGAATGGGCAATCTAAGGTGGATAAGGCCAGCTTTTAAATCCATCATTTTCATGCTTCTTTAAAGGAAATTGGTTTACAAAAAATATGCAGGACAAAGGTGACCCATCCCCATTATTGTATTCCCTAAATGGTGACGAACACTCATACTGTAGGTGGGAGGTGGGGGGAAAGAAGGCAGTTTCCTTTCTGACACAACTTTTTGTTTTATGTGGAATTAAAAACTGCTTCATTTTCCTTTCTTTTTTAAAAGATTTTATTTATTTACTTGTCAGAGAGAGAATGAGCACAAGCAGAGGGAGTGGCAGGCAGAGGGAGATGCAGGCTCCCTGCTGAGCAAAGAGCCTGATGCAGGACTCAATCCCAAAGCTGGGATCATGACCTGAGTAGAAGGCAAGATGCTTAACCGACTGAGCCACCCAGGTGCCCCCAAAACTGCTTAATTTTCAATATTCCTATTACATAATTGATTTCTCTGTGCTTACGGCTAATTCTCTCCCCCAATCTTCCGACAGAAGTATAAAACTCTTTCTGTACAGTGTTAACAGGTTGTTAAGTTAGAAATTCCAGCTAAGTCAATGCAATATATTAAAGATGAAATCTCCAACCCAAAAAAGTCAAAACCAAATTGAAGATTTTAAAAAGAGATACCAGAAGACCCGTTAGGCAGTTCCAAAACCACAGGAAGATATAATAGGGTCAAGAGATTGGAAATGAAGATATGACTTGTAAAGAGGAATGTGGGTGTGTAGGAGTGTGTGCACACCCCCATACATACTGCTAGGCTGTAAGCTTCAACTTCTCTGAGGGGAAAGGGTGAGGTGCTACTCTTTGCAAAAAGGAGCTTGAAATGCCTTCCTTGGATGGTGAGAGATGGGACGACTAAAATCTGACAGGTTTAATGGAAGGCAAGAGGGGCAGATGATAACCTGTTTGGGCAATGGAATAAAGTGTTTCTGGAAAAGGAGATGAGGTTCTCATGGAGAGAAGTAGCCTGGGCCTTTTTTTTTTTTAATTTTAAAAAATTTTTTTAATTTTTAAATTTTTTTTTTGTCCTCCCCAAAAGAACTCTCTGGAAGGGGTACAGAGCTTCTAAAGTAAGAGACAATAGGAAATGATGGCCGCACCAACAGGTAGAAAAGCATGGTCGTGGGGCAGGTGTTGCAGCCTGGTGAGCACAGCAGAGTGGATCAGAGCAGCCCAAAGAGGAAAATCAGCTCCAAACATCTCACAGCAGAATCAGGGCTAAAATGAAATTTTCTACCCATTTTTCCCTTTCTCTCACTGAGCTGCACTCCCAAAATTCCACAGGATCAGTAATAATAGCTTCCAAGTGGCAGACAAATAGGAAGGCTAGGAAAAAACACAACAACAACAAAAAACCAGCTGCCCTTTTCCCACTAAAAGCCACTGGTCTGACTCAGTTAGGGGTGGAGACTGGATGTTACCCTCAATGGTTTTAGTTATAGTCTGGGAAAGGATATTCTAATTTACATATTGAGAGCATATTTGAGATGGAAAGTTTCAAATTCAAGGGATCAAATTTCTGGTCTTTCTCTACAATTACATTTCTGTTTTCAAATTGCCAATTCTTTCCTGAGTTCATCTTTCTAGTAAAAGTGCTGAAAGCACATGGTAAGGCCTATCACTCTGACATTTTCCAAACCTCTCCCCAAAGCTATAAGCTGAGTAGAAACATGGTCTGCTCTCCAAGTCTCCAGAGGACAGGTTTGCTAACCATTTTCCTATGGCATGACAATGGCCCCATGAAATGTCTCTTTCTGACTGGCAGGTGGCTATGCTCCAGGCATCAAATGATACTTCAGAAATTCAGTGTCTTTCCATTTTATGGTTCCACCATCACCAATCTGCAGCTTCACAGGCCACCAAGTCCATTTCCACATGAGCCACTGGCCAGAACCCAGTCCCGTGGCCACATCTAACTGTAAGAGGGGTTGGGAAATGCAATCTATCTTTGTGCAAAAGGAGAATAAACAGGCTTGGTGAACAACTACAGTGTTTCTGCCACCAGAATGTTCCATTTTCTGAGAGCGAGCCAATTAGCTATGTCAACTTCTGGAGAATGCATCCAGAAGAAAGGAGGGGTGGGGGAATCAATTACTGGAAAACTGTAAAAGAACAATGGAAGACAAAAATAGTGTTTTGATTACATCTCTAATTTGCACTTGTTTGAAGCATAATTTTCAGCTGTCAAATGTTTAACACCAGGCAATATACCAGTTCTGTTTTTACTTTGAAAATATACTTCTGAAAGGCCTCCAGGCTGAGGTTTCCAATCTGGACTGATTGTCTCAGATCTGTTACACAACTCTCATCCTGCGATTTCCCTTCACCATCGAGACAGGTCCTTTTTCTTGCTCCTGTTTTATAGCCTGTTTTACTGAGATCCGTGTGCTTCCTCCCTTACTGCTTGATCCCTCTTTCTTGGGGGAGCATATCTTCTTACTAGAGGATATATATGTGTGTGTGTTGAGAAAGAATGCACAGAAGATCCGTTTTTAGAGATCTCACATATCTGAAGATACTACTCTGCATTCACAATTGATGGAAAACTTGGCCGACTATGAATTCTAGGCTCCAATTCATTTTTCCTCGGAATTTTGAAGGAGACTACTTCATTGTCTAATTACCATTCTTTGAATATGACCTGCTATTTCTGTCCAGCTGGTTTTAGAATCTTTTTTGTATCCTTAGGATTCTGCAATGTCATATTATGAGTTGATGTTGATTTTTTTTAATCATTCATTTCTGAGCACTCAGAGGATTGTTTTGATCCAGAAATCCATGGCTTTCAATATTTGGAAGTTTTCTCACATTATTTTCTTAATATTTTTTCCTCCCTTTCTCTGCTTTTTGTTCTCTTTCTCAAAGAGCTAATAGTTGAATATTTCGCCCTTGACTGGTCCACTAGTTTTAATATATATTTTCTTATCTGCTTTCTCTTTCTCTTTTTGTTCTAAATTTTTTGGAAGAGCCTCATTTTACCTTTCATACTTCTATTAAATTCTTTACTTCTGCTAAAAGTATTTTTACCTCTTACAACTTTGTTATTCTCTGAATTTTTATACCTCCCTGTTATTTCTTCAAGAATAAAATATATTCTGACTTCTTAAGAATATTAATGATTATTTTATAATTTTTTCTTCTGCTTCAACTTGTTTTTACTTCTGAGTTCCTTTCATTTTGTTCTCATCTATGACTTGTATATGAGATGTTTCTTCAAGTATCTAGTGGTCCTTGGCTAACCATTCACACTGATAACTCTGGTGACAGAACAACCCAGTTGGTAGGTGTCATTGCAGAGCGGTCAGGACCCACGAATGTCAGAAAATGATTTCTTTTCTCTGAAGTCCATCAAGTACTCCAGAAAGGAATCTGCAAATATACTGTTTGTTGGATCCGAGCCACTGCTGCCCACATTTTGCATCTGAAGAGAGAAATAAGATTAAGGGGTTTATCGATATCACTTAGGTCTTCTTTTATCAACTTACCATTTCATCTTTCATTCTACTATTTCTGACATCCCCAAATCCAAACTTTCTTAGGTTTGATTTTTTGAGGAAGCAAACCTCCTTTCGTCTACAAGAGTTGGGAGAGGATTGGTTGATAGCTTCGTCAGCATCATGGGCAATATTTCAAGGAATGAAATGCTCCTTAAAACCTTCCATTTAATTTTATGTCCACTCCTACTTTCTTCCTTCAGAGGTAGTTGGTGACTTCTGGAGTTTTGTGACCTGCTTCTTGTGGCCCTCCATCTGCAAGCAATTACCTTTAGCTTTTTCTACTCTGCTCTTTTATATGCCAAAATGTTGGTGACTTCAAAAAAAATTCTTATGTTCTCCTTATCCTCTGGATCATGCATTTTTTTATTCTTTTAATATGCTTCAGTTGGGGTTTGGTAGGGAGGAAAGGTAAAGTATGTGCATTTAATCCACCACACTTAACTATAGTCTAATAACATTTTCAAATGTCTTTTTTCCTTCCCAAATATATTACTGTATCTTAGCATGTTTAAATATCTAAAAGATAGGTATACACATATATAATAAAGCAGAGTCATTTCAATATTTTATATCATTTAAAAAGACTAGTCATAAAATAATCTGGTGATCTAACTTTTGTCTTTTCAGCTTGAATGGATATCCTCAAATAAAAACACAGATTGTACTACAAAACCAAACACTATTAAAATTGTATGATGCAAAAGAATTGCCTGCAAGCTAAGTAGAAAGAGACATCTCCTACAATGTAGGGTTGTTTTGGGTTTGGTTTTGGTTTTTGGGGGGTTTGTCTTTTTTTTTTTTTTTTGGCTTATAAGTATTATGAAGTAGTAATGATGTCTCTGCCTGTCATCATTCATATTTTTCTTTCATTAACTTTGTTAAAATCTGTTTTCAAAGAGCCCTGTTTGTCCTTAAAGGACAGATTCTACTTGCTAGGAAACTAGCTTCAGGCACTGTCTTTCCCAGTGGCCTGCTGTACAGATTCTGATGAGATGCGAAACAGAGACATCTAAAGGAATTTTTAGGAACTGAAACATTAACATCCACTGTCCTTAGGTTTAATTCCCTTGGAAATACAGTGTTTAGTTTATTATGAAGCTAGGAAACAACACTTTGTAAAATTACATCCATAGCCAAAATAATATGCCTTTTGGAAGCAAGTCAAGAGAAGACTAGAATCACCAACAGTTTGGAATTCAGAGTTACTGGAAGAAAAATATCAAAATTCACTTATTTACCCTAAACTTATTGGAAGGAAATTGATTTTCACTAAGCTATTTCTATTCGTACTATATTTTGGGTGTTACTGTATTTGTCCATAGTGCTATGTGCGATATAGGTGCCTAAAAATCAAAGTAAATAAATTAATTAATGAATAATTGATTGAATTATAGTCTGGATAAATATAATTCAGGTATTTTTCAGACTGATTCTTCTTTAAGTAATAAATCTCAGTTTTCAACCTTTGACTTGATGGGGCTTAAAGAAGGTATGACAGAATTGTTTGTGCAAATTTAAAATGTTAATACACACAATAATGGCATTTCTCCCATGAGCTTTATTTCCCCAAATGGATAAGAAGTAATAACGAAATTTAAATCTTCTTTTCAAAGACATTTAGATAATGCCTTCTTGTTTGACAAGCTCTGAGTTGTTAAAAGCTTTTCTCTAAGCCATCTAATTGCCATAAAATAGCTCTATTTGAATTACTTTTCCTGGAAAGCCAAGGCCTAGTTCCAAGGCCATGGGAAAGTCAGCTTCCTTAATGTGAAGTTAAAAAATAAATATAAGAAACAATTGCAAACCACATGACAAATTTTCTTCTAAGGTACATATGTACTCCATCTATTTCTGTGAATATATTTTTTTCCTTACTCTCTTTGAGTCAATTGTATATTCTATTTTGAAAAAAGAAAAAAATAGGAAAATAATAAGAAATGGAAGAAGGAATGTTTAAACTCTCTGTGTTGGCTCCTATTCTGGGTTTTAAAGTCTTAATTATTAGAAGACAAGTGATAAAAGAATATACGAGAGGTCAGAGGTTCTTTGAAAAACAGCCAGAATCTTACTATTCTTTTAAATTAGACTAAGTCCAATTAATTCATGACGTTATAATATAAATTCAACCATCTAAGATGTTACCTGGCAAAATTAAGGAGAAAACCCCCCAAATGACTATGAACATCTTGTTTAAAGGACCACTGTCTATATGTTCCCATGTGCCCAACTTTTCAGTTGATTTTAAGAATAGGAAAACTGCCTTTATGTTTTGAAGACTTGCTAGATGTTTTTAAGTGTTTCAAAATGAAGTTAAGAGGAAAAATACAGGATAGAAAACTATATGCAATATGATCAAAATTTTGCTTTTGGAAATCAAAATATAGTGAAAAAGAAAAAAGAAGAAATCAGTTTAACTAAATTATACAAGTAATAACAAATGAGCCTATAGTCTTAGGACCATGCAACAAGAAATGTTTATTTCTTGATCATATTACCTACCCTTCACAGCTCATGACCTAATCTATTACAAGTCTTTTTTGTCCTGGGACATCAGATGATACTAAGATGGTGGAGGGAAAGACTGAATCATGAATGGCTTCTCATTTCAACTCACATTTTCTTGACCAAATCAAGTAATGTGGCCAAGCCTGACATAAATGGAATGGGGAGACAAAATTCACCTATAGGGAAGCAATGAATATTTGAGAACAATAATACAATCTAAAACAGTTTTCCCTTTTGGCTACAAATGTATATTCCCCTTTCCACATGCAAAAATGTATTCATCTTCTCTCTCATGAGAAACAACATGGTCCAAGTCCAGAACCTCATGAATGTGTCCACATGTGTGCAGATGTGGCTCCTCTTGAACTGGAAACTTAGGAGCTAAATTATAAGTTATCTAAGCCAGACATAGTCAATGTACAATGGGTAGAATTCAGCCAGAATCTTGCCTTTAATGTTCCCATTTGAAAAGGAGAATAGTGAAAAGAAGGAAGCAAACACTGCTCCGTAGCAACTCTAACATCTTCCTGGGCATATATTGTGACTTCTCCATCATCCACTGTTTTCTATGGCTCTTGACTCCACTCCAGGATGTCCTTCCTCTTCCATTATCTCCCTTAATCACACTGGAGAAGATCATTGGGAAATGCTTTCATTAGGGTGTGAGCAGATTTCCTCACACGCTTACATCTTGTAGAAGACCAGGGACCCAACCATCATTTTACATCCTGACCAGCTAGGGATTATTTCTTTGTCTGTTTTTTAGTCCAGGTTGCTGACTCTTTGAAACCAAAACAATTGGTTAATCTATTTGTAATCTTGGAAAATTCGGGGGACAAGGAGAGAATAATCCAAGTTGCCACTAATTCTCTTGCCAATTTAACTCACAGCCAAAGATAGGGTGTTCTTTGAATCCACACACACAACACACATGCACACACAGTATCATGAAATGTTAACAGTTGTTACCTCTGGATGATGTAATTCATCTTTATTTCTTTTATTGTTCTATAGTTTTGAAATTTTCCAAAATAAATCTGTATTATTATTATATTCAGAAAAAAGCTGCTATTTTATGACAAGAATGATTCCGTTAAGTAAATACCCCACGTGGAAGATTACACCCAAAGTTCGGGATCTTAAAAAGTAGTAGGTTATAATTCTGTTTTATATGAACATATTCAGAGCCAGTTCAAGACCAATTAACTTTTTCAAGTTTCTCCTATTCAGGTTATAATTTTAAGAGAACTTGTGTGATTACATATAGTATGAAGATTACATAGAGATGTTAGAAATCTGCAACATCTAAGCTTCACCTTACCATCTTCAGAGTAAATCACATAACTAAGACACAGCTGCACATGAAAATCAGGAAGGGTTTAAACGCTGATAGGTAAAATAACTGCCACCAAAGGTTGAAACTCTAAAGTTGGCTACATTGTTAGTGAGCATCTTCTCTCCATGCAGGACATTTTTCCTTAGTTTAGGTGTCTTTTCCTCTCTCAAGGTACTCACCCCCATCCACCTTTCTACAAAGGAACAAAGCTCCTAATAGTTCACAAGCAACTTGCTGAGAGTTGACTGTCATCATGCTATAACTATTAGGCATGAAAAATATGAAATTTAAAGTTGCCTCTCATTTTGGAATTGCAAAGAGCAAAACCTTTGAGTAGGGAGGAAGTTTTAGAAAGCAGCCCTCTTAAAATTATAAAATTATATTTTATATAAATTGTAAAATTTATAAAATTAAAATTATATTTACAGGAGATGACCATATCGGCCTTCTCAAATATTTGATTCAACTTTCAGATTCAATGTCCTGTCTCATCATAGCCCCACAAAGCCATTTATACCACTATGTAGAAGCCAAGGACTCAAGCCTGTATTTTGCTTCTCCTGTTACAAAACCAACTCGCTTAATTCTTCCTCCTCCAGAATCACTGCCTAAATTGTTTGGTAGACTATTAGAATATTTATATTATATTCCCACAATTCTATATCCTCTGTATTCCTTATTTTATACTTCCATAAAATATAATTATTTATCTTTAAGGACCCCCTTTAGTTCAGACCAAATTTATCTAAAACTGTCCTTAATGGATTGAACAAATTTAGTGTTACCAAACTATGATTAAAACTATTTAGAAGAGGGCGCCTGGGTGGCTCAGTTGGTTAAAGCCGCTGCCTTCGGCTCAGGTCATGACCCCAGGGTCCTGGGATGGAGGCCCACATCGGGCTCTCTGCTCAGCAGGGAGCCTGCTTCCTCCTCTCTCCTCTCTCTCTGCCTGCCTCTCTGCCTACTTGTAATCTCTCTCTCTGGGTCAAATGAATAAATAAAATCTTAAAAAAAAAAAACTATTTAGAAGAACACTGAATATGAAGAACAATATTAATGATAAAAATTTTAGCTACTGAAACAAAACTTCTTCTACATAATGTTAACCTAAAGCACCTTTCATATAAGACTAAAAGCCATAAAACTGCATTTCTTTGAAAACATCTTGTAATTCAGAATCTGACTTTTCTCCATCATTATTCTTTTTAAATCAATGAGATTTTACAGCTTTGGTTCAGCCCATATTTGTATGTGATTGCCCATTTGCATGAGGAGCTCTTGAAGGATGTGCTGAGGTCAATTCAACTCACTATACCGACTAATCGGATTATAGCTTAATACATGTTGTGGATAACAAAGTGAACACAAGAGATTAAAGTGACTAAGTTACCCAACTAAATACGTAATTGATCCCCAATATTACTAATATTTTTTTTTAAATCTCTCACATCATGCCCTAGTATTCGCTCTGTGGCACTCCCAGTCAAGGCTCCCATTAGTTCTATAAGACTTTACACTACATCCCCTTGCATAAACTCTCCTGCACAACCCTCTAGAATCAACCTAAATCTATATTGTGTAATTGTCTTCCACAATATTATTCCCTTTGTAGTCATCTTCAGGGGTTCTTCATGGGCTGTATAATACATTCAGGCCCCTGAGTCTAGCATCTCTGGTCCTCAATTATTGATGCCCCAATCTACATTCCTAACTTTATCTCACTGCTACAGATGTGACTCAGCTGGTTCCTGGGTTACAGCATCTTATGGATCAAATAGGTCAAAAGCACTGCCTGTAACACTACAGGATGTCAGCTGTTCTTCCTACTCAGGTCTTTATGAATGTCCCTGGTTTTTTGGTTGAAAAGGGTGGGGAGGAGTGTAGCACTGCTTCACCTGTAATTTGTGCTGCTACTTGTATCTCTGGCATCCCCAACCATCTGACATTGCATTTGTTATCTTTCTAAATTGTATTCCACAATCACTCACCTCCACCTGGTGAACCTTTCCAAACCACCCCACCAGATTGCTGGTCAGACCCACAGCCTGCTTTCTGGGTAGGCTTCCCACAAGTGGGACTTACCTGCTCTTAATCACCAATAACATTGTAGCATCAGACCTCTCTACCACAACTCCCTGGAGCTTCTCAACGTCCCCTATATTTGTATCCCTGATCAGGAGAAAAATTCCTAGCCTTCTATGCACCCCATTCTTTCACTGGCAAACAAAGAGAAAAAGATTCTCAGCATAATCATTGGAGGATATATTTTGTTCAGTTTTACAATAGTATCTAGGAAACACAGGCCAGTGTCAGGGTAGGATCAAGTATAAACTCGCATTATGCTTTAAAAGACTATGTTGGCCTCCTTTCTTATGATGAATTTCTATCTCTCATGGGCCATATAGCTCCTCCTTGCTTCCTCTTGAGCCCACCAATCCATACACACAACCCTTCTGCCATTAAATCAATAAATTAAATCCTGCATCTTTAATTTAAAATGGTATGACAACTTGATTTGCAGAAAGAAAAAAATCTAAAGACATTGTTCAATCTTTCTACATAATAAGTTAAACACCCAACACAATTCTGTAGATGTGTCCTTAATGTTGCCCTTTGTTTCCATTTATGTTCTTTGGTTTTGTGGTTGCAAGGAACAGAAACTCACTCAAATATCAGAAAGCCCATAAACCAGACCCCAGAAAAGACAGGATAGGATGATGGGATGGTTTGGGACTCAAGGTGGCTCTGAAGGCTTCAGCAAAAGCTATCATCAATATTCATTAAAACTCAGCCACTGGTATGATTCTGCACTTATCCAGATTGTTCTTTCTTCCCATATCATGACCCACTGACTACTTCTAAGCCAGTGCTTCTCAAACTACCTGTGGTCCAGGAATGCTTCCCCTCACCACTCCCCAATCCATCATGAGACCAATACTACTATAAAACACAAAATCATAATGTTTGAATGCTGCTGTACTGTTAAACAGCTTTATAGTATAAAGGCTTAGCTGCTGCTTCTTCCTTCTGCTTATCAAGGAGTGGTAAATAACAGCACACAGACCAGCACTGATGCTCACATTGCTCTTCCAGCAACACTGCACCCATCTGCTTTCTCTTGGTTTCTGATTTCTCATACTATTGGGTTACAAGTGGCCCACTGATGTCTCCCCACTCCTTCTTACTTTCCAACTCTTAAATTCTGCCCCTCCTCCACCTGTAACTGCCCTCCCTCTTTTAGGTGACATTCTAAAGAAAGGAAATTGTATTGGCTCGCGTCATCTTTTCCATTGTACCTATGGCTGCTCCAGGTTCACTAGCCTACACTTATCCAATAACTTGGGAATGAATAAAGGCATTGCATGGTATGATACATGGATGACCAAGAAGCACCCCTTCAGAGACACAGACATGGCATGGATACCCTGATTGGCACATCATTTTTAGGTTTTTGGGTTTTTTTTTTAATTAGTGCAGTTTCTTACAAGAGAACAATAAAGAACAATACAAAATATCTGCATGACCAGATTGAGTCCTAGTTAAGTAATAGCTGTAATTTTTGTCTCTCTGAAAGAGGTAACTGTTCAGTGTCTTCCCCAGGGAAGCTGGGGACTGAGCTGCTGTGGTCAGTGACTGTCAGAGCAGTATTCACATGCGATTCCTAGTGTTCCCCTTAACTGGATGTAGCATTAATCTTTGCTCACTAGTACGACCTGAATTCAGGAATGAGTAAACACATTCTTCCCAGAGAACACAATAATTTTTTAATCTACTTTCTCTGGGGTAGGTTCTAGACAGACTGCTTTAGAATTAAGTTTCTCATAAGGAAACAGTAAGTAAAATGAGTCTCAAGAATTTTCCTGTTATCCTGCCCCCTTCTGGTCTGTAGAATCACGGGAAGGAAAGAGAGAGAGTGGCAAGAAAGTTCAGAAAAAGCAGTGGATAATGCCAACTAAGGACAAAACCATGAAGTCAGAATTTCTAGGAATGTGTAGGGAGAAAACATGTTCCAGATTCCCTGGGGAAAGTCCCATTTGACAACTTTTACAGAACAATCGATGCCTTTTCATTATTTCCAGGTCTTTCTTCTAGGCTTTAAGTTGCTAATTTGGGTAATAAATTATATGGTCATCTTGGTGTAAGCGCTGTAGTTTTCTGGATACTTGCCAGGTGATCTTCATGTGTACCCAGGATTACAAACCATTGATTCAGTCTAAATTTCTTATCTTATTGAGGGAAAAAGCAATAGTACCCAGGATTTTTTAAATCTAACTACAAAGTCACCAGGCAGCTAGCACCTCACACTCTAATATCATATTTCCTTGACAGATTCTACCCTCCCTCCCCTCTCTCCCCCACCCCCGCCCCGCCCCAGGATGACACTGATAATTCCCTGAGAAGCAAAGAAAAGAAAATTTCCTCTTCTACCTCCTTCTTCCTGATCTCTTCTCTGTCTGGGTATTAAATCAGCTGGTTGGTTCCGGGGCAGTTGCTAACAGACAGGTGGAAGGAAACGAATATTGCTTGTGTCCATGTGCCAGACACTAGTAACTTTAAATGCAGAGCGGTGAGGCTAAGGTCAGGGTACCTCCCAACCATCACACACTTCTCCCAGGCTCCCGTTTTCCCCTCCCTCATTTTTATTTGTATGCTAGGGCCAATTATCCTCCAGGGCAAAGAACCAGTATAGCATTCTGCCATGTTTGTCTGTTCTACTGAAACAAACCAGTCTAGCTGCAGGATGAGATGGGCTTCTAAAAGAATTCACACTTGGGGGAAAAGGAAATCAGGCGAATGAGTAGGACTCAACAAGGGAAGTGAGTATAGAAGGAGTGAAATGTGGCCTGGTAGGTGCTATGAGAAACCTGAGCTAACCAAGCTGTTTTGCTAACCCTGCACTTTGTCGGTTCTTATGAGGTTAGAACTGCTGACCCAATATGTACCCTTACTACAGGAGTACTTGCATGGAAAATGGTTTGACTCTCTCTGACATGGAACTGGCAAAAAAAATCAAACACCTTGGCTTCATAAGATTCCTCCTTACGTATTCAGTGTTATTGCCACAGCATACGCTTTGCCAGAAAAACTAGATGACAGGGTTTCAGCTTATGGCACATACTAGGCAAAATTTCTGCAGGTGATCCAGGCCATCAGTTGGGCTCCCACTGCCCTTACGATAGCTTCCTTCTGAGATACTGGGGATCTGTCTGCAAGGTGTCAGTCATGACTATCTAATCGATTGTTCAGGCACACTTTAGTTATGCAGAAATGTCTGATAACAGACACTGAAGAATCTGAATTCTGTTCCTCAAGGGAGATGCCTAGGTCAGTGTAAACATGCCCACTTCCTACTCCACCACCTTCTCTGCTTATCACGGGTCTTGAGAGAAGTGGCCTTTGACAAGCCATAAAAATATTCCTATGAAACTCTGTGCCCAGAGTGCTGATTCATACTCCCCTTTCCTTTACATCTGATTATCTAAAGGAGGCTGATCAAACATCACTGTGCAAAACAAAAACAAAAACAAAACAAAACAAAACAACATCAACAAATGTCCACAGCAAAACACAGAAGGCTTTAAGTGGCAGCTTCCTCCACTAAAGTTCTAACTAAATAAGGGTTGCAACATAAAATACAGTACGGAGTTTCCTCAAAAAGTTGAAAAGAGAGCTAACCTATGACCCAGCAATTGCACTACTGGGCATTTACCCCAAAGATACAACTGTAGTGATACGAAGGAGCACGTGCACCCCAATGTTTATAGCAGCAATGTCCAAAATAGCCAAACTATGGAAAGAGCCCAGATGCCCATCAACAGATGAACAGATTAAGAAGACGTGGTGTGTGTATATATATATATATATATATATATACACACACACACATATATATATATGTATATATACATATATACATACACACACACATACACACACATATACAGACACACATACACACACACACACACACACACACACACACACACACACACACGGAATATTACACAGTCATCAAAAATGAAATCTTGCCATTTGCAACAATGTGGATGGAACTAGAGGGTATTATGCTAAGCAAAATAAGTCAATCAGAGAAAGACAATTATATGATGTCACTGATATGCAAAATTTAAGAAACAAGGCAGAGAATCAAAAGGGAAGAGAAAAAAAATGAAACAATATAAACCCAGAGAGGGAGACAAACCATAAGACAGTCTTAATCTCAGGAAACAAACTGAGTGCTGCTGGAGGGGAGGGGAGGCTGGGTGATGGACATTGGGGAGGATATTTGTTACGGTGAGCACTGAGTGTTGTGTAAGACTGATGAATCACAGACCTGTACTCCTGAAACAAATAATACATTATACGTTAATTAAAAATACACAGTGGGCTCAGTTAAATTTGAAATGCAGATACATAACAAAATTTTTTAGTGCAATATTTGGGGCACACTCTACTAAACAAAGTATTTGTTATTTTTCTGACATTCGAATTGAACTAGGTGTTCTGTATTTTTATTTGTTAAATCTGGCAATCATAAACTAATCAATATCTCCACCACCATATACACACCCCAACACCACCCTTTCATACTGGTCTAAGTCATACCCCAGAGGAGGAGCAGAACCAGAATTTGAACAAGATCAAATTCAGATAGCAAAACTATTCTCCTCTGACTTCTGAACTGTGGCATGAAGACTTCTGTTATGAAGAAGATGAAGAGGACCATATGTGGGGGCAAAGGAATGTCACTTTGTGGTTCTGCCTGGGTGCATGAGCACCCCCAAAATTCATGCTTTTTCCACCCTAACTTCTACCCTGAGCTTCCCCATAGTAAGTTCCCATTGAAATGCTCCCTCAGTGGGATATCCTCCATTGAAATATTATTTTATGCAACAGTCTACCACCAACCTCTGCCTAGGCAAACAAAACAAAACAAAGCTAAGTGAATCTAGTCTTATACTTCATAAACCTTAATTACGAATCTTTTAATAATACTATTTCGAGGGAAGCGAAACCTCATAAAAGCACATCCGAGATAAATCTTTAATAGTTACGGTATTTGAAAATTTAATTTAAACAAGTCAACTTGATGTTATTCTGTTTTTGTATGAAGGCACATGTGTGCACACCCACATAAACATGTAATTGCTGTTACTGATCTTTGTAGCCCTGAAGCCAAATCTTCAGAAGTCACTTAAATAGTGAATTGCACCAAGCCTTGCTCAGTGGATATCTTTAAAAAGTGGCCAAATCAGGCCTTGGATTCATATAGAGCATATGCACAGATAGCATATGGACAGTGTTGACTTGCTGCCTGCCATTACTCAGGAATATCCTGGATCATATCCCAGATGCTGGCCTTTGCCTTGATGGATGCTCTGGTTCTAACTGCACAACATAATGTAATCTCCAGTCCATTTCACAAACTCATCACATTCATGTGTTCTTAGGTAACCATCAAATACTGGATAATATGCTCAGGCTTGTATTCCCAGACTTTCTTATAACCCAAATCCTTCTAATTAGAGATACATGACTTGTTAATAATCACTTCCATATTAAATTTGTCATTATTAAAATTGCAATAAACTACATTATATTCTTAGGGAGTAGAAGCTCACTCACTGAACAGAAAATTGCTCTCCTTGGGGCACCAGAGTGGCTCAGTCGGTTAAGCATCAGATTCCTACTTCAGCTCAGGTTATGATCTCCAGGTCTCCAGGTCCTAGTATCAGGGCCCTGTCAGGCTCTGTGCTCAGCAGGGAGTCTGTTAGGAATTCTCTCTCTCCCTGTTCCTCTGCTCCTCCCCCTATTCAAATGCTCACTCTCTCTAAAAAACTGCTCACCTGTATGAGTGCAACAATTCTTTCATGCCATGAGAAGACCCCCTTCTCTCTCCCTCCCTCTCTCTTTCTCTCTCTCTCTCTCTCTCTATATATATATACACATATACATAGCTTCATATATATATGATTAAATAGTAAGTGGCACTTACCACCTGTGCGAAGCTCTTCAGTTCACTACAGAATATTCTTCTGAAAATCTGGCAAATACTGGCCTGCAGAAACTCCCAGGATGAGTGGGGTTGGAGATCCCCCCATACCTAGAGTTACTACCTTCTCATCCCTGCTCAGGTTTACAGTGCTGCAAGTGCCGCTGTTCTCATAGCACATACTCCTCAAATCTGGCATTCCCATTTCCACGCAGAGGGACCTGGGTGTGTAAACATCATGATTTGTATCAGGTAAAAATGGGCTCCATGTCCCCAAAACATCCAAATAATTTCCTAATTTCCTAACCTTAATTTCCCTGTTAAGATTCCTTAACTGTAACCCAAATGACAAGTGTCCTCCTTTTATCATCTTTAACCTATACTCAAGGAGCCTACTTAAATTTCCATGAAATCCATCTTCCAAGAAGAGACTCTGTGGAGTGCCAGAGTACACTATGAGTGGCGATACGGCTAGACTGTGCCTGGTTTGCTGGCACTGTTCACTGGCACCTACCATAGCGCCCAGCACATCTGTTCTCTAGGCACACTGAAGAGAAAAAGAAGAAATATATGTTTGGACCCTACATACATATATTCAAGTCAAACAAATTACCTTACTCCAATAATTACTATTACTATACTCTTTAGACAATCTTTAGAAATACACAGGTCTAGAAACACATTCTAATATCAGTAATTCTGCAGAGTTCATACTAAGAGTTTTTTTGAATCTCTCATGCTCTCCTTTCCTTTCTATATTCTGTTATTCATTTAATATTCATTGAGTATTTACTATGTATAAACAATGCTGTACTAATTGCCCTAGATGCCTAGTTAATAAATTGCCCAAACATTTCAGTAAAGGTGCTCTCTTTTCTTTGAGCAAACATGTTAAGCCACACCTAAGAAGTCAGTCAATAACATTTACAGTTTTAATCTTTTCAGCTGCTAAATGCAAAATATTTCTAAGCTATGAAATTCTTTTTCTGTAGTAAAAGATAATGTTTCCCAATTATAAGAAATTTAAGAGATTTGGGGGTAGAAACTATAAAAGATATAATTTATTTCAAGGAAAGTTATATGTTTTCCATCTGGGTTGATGTTACATCTTTTGGCCACGTTCTGGGACTAAAAACAGGAATATGTTATTAAGTTTCTAGGACATATTCCCCAGTTTTACATAGAAGTTCATCTGATCCTAACTACAAATCTATCAAATAGGTAGACGGTATTAATAGAACACTGGAGGTATGGAAACCATGGTGCAGACATATTAAATGGTTTCTCCACCATCAACAGAAAAGTAATGACAAAACTTCTTTGGAAGGCAGCCCAGTACTGTGAAATAAGAATGGTCTGAGAGTCATAAAACCTGGGTTTAAAACTGTATGATGTAAGAAAAATACTTAATCTCTCTAGATATCAGCTTTTTCATTCCATAAAAACAAAATATTAAATTGAACCATTTGAAATTACCAATATGCAATCATTTTTTACCTATAAAAAATGGCAATTTCATTTGGTTCAACCTCATAATAATGTTAACTTAAAACTTAAAAGAGTTGTTCTTAATATTAAATGCTATGTTCTATTTAAAGCACCTACACAGAGCCTGGAACACAGAAGTACTAGGTAAGTGCAAATGTTCTTTGCCCTTACAGTGTCAGACCTACATCAGCACAATTCTCTCCCTCGCGTACCAGCCATTCATTTCACCACATCATTCCTCCATCCCTTTTTAGCCTTTACACAAAGTAAAATACATTACCTAAAAATGTATTTTATAATACATTAGCCAAAATGTTAACACACATTGAAATTTCAGAAGTCAAACAAAAATCAAACAGGATTATAATCACTACTGATCTTCTAGTTTAAATCAGTGGCATAAAGGTTTTCGTTTCTACTCCCACTTCTAAATGGAGGCTTTATGTTCTCCAAAATGAGGATGTATATATTAAACAGGGTCATATCTGTTTTGAACCTACATATTCAGAATCCTGTCAACAATAACATTATGAATCAGAAGACCCTAGGTTTGCCTTTAATTATAATTTATTATCATTGTAGACTGATAGCCAAAGCTTCACTTGAAATATTCAATAAGAACCAGGCAGTATTGATATGGTCGCTGGGTATTCAGTGAACTGACAATTTTAGAAAAGCAGTGAAGGAGGTTGGAATAAAACACTGAAATGAAGAAGCTTTGAGGCTTCTTGATGAAGCTAATGCAGATGTGGACTAATGGAACACCAAAATTTTATCATGTTCTTACTTTCTTCCTTTCCACACCAAATGATCCATAGAGAAAGGGACCCTAGAACTAGGTTCTTCTCTGTCTGATGAGCTGAGCTTCCAGAGGCTATTTAGATCAATGAGGAAAAAAAGAGACTATCCAGGGAAATCAATCAAATCAGTGCTGATGATCAATAGGGTAACAAGCTTTCTAACCATTCATATCCATAAAGGTAATTAGGAATCTTGAGCATTTGAAAATATCACCATATTTTTTAAAGACATGTAAAAGAATGTCTATGTTAATTCACCTAAAGCACAGAATTCATTTCTATTTGAATTATTTTCATTCTTCTGATAATCTTTATCTCCTTTCTCAACAACCATTCATTCCTAATGACCTTCTATAGTGTAATAGTTGCAAAGCTAATCAGTCATTGGATAACTATTTATGGAATACTAACATGTACTCAGCACTATACTAGAGGCCAGACGTTAAAGAAAGCTTTTCTAATACTTTCTGAAGACTTTTTCTTTCATTATTTCAAGAAGAATCTCACTCAATGTTTTACAAACTTGCAATGTCCTCTAACGACTCACTAAATCACCTGTTGCCAAATCAGATCTTAATGAAAATGCAGTCATGGTGTGATGATCCTTCACTCAGCAGAGGCTTCATACTGCTCCATATCTGAAGAGGTGAGAGACAGTATGATTTTATATGATGCCCATGCTCGATCCAAATTCTATTCCTGATACTTAGAATAAGTGATCCTCAAGGGCCAGTAGACACTCTTTTTTTTTTTTTTAAGATTTTATTTATTTATTTGACAGAGAGAGAGAGGGATTACAAGTAGGCAGAGAGGCAGGCAGAGAGACAGGGAGAGGAGGAAGCAGGTTCCCCGCTGAGCAGAGAGCCTGATGTGGGCCTCGATCCCAGGACTCTGGGATCATGACCTGAGCCGAAAGCAGAGGCTTTAACCCACTGAGCCACCCAGGCGCCCCAGTAGGCACTCTTTTTGCTTACTTCCGTTCACACAGCCAAGGGATCTCTTCTTATCACATGAGAATGGCAAACAGCTATCTTTGCAGACCATATGAAGCCAGTTAGGAGAGGCTCATCTATAGGGAGCCATAGTTATAAGCATGCTTCTAAACTATTGCCTGCTCAGAACCTAAAAACCTAAAAATATAAGACTCAAACTGTGTGGTTTTGAACTACACTAGTCTAAGCTGACTCTGTACCCATACATGTTCTGTACTGTGTAGAAGTTCATTTAAGCAGTGGGGAGTGGAGTAAATATAGAGAGCAAAACCACCTAATTTTTACAATACCGCACTCTCAAGTAATCAGTTAATATTGGATTCTTACAATGTATAAAGTTCCCATCTATGCAAAGGACAACAGAACTCCATTGTTTGACAAACCATTTACTCGGGATCGTTGGTATTGACTTACAGTGAGTCAACAAGACTGGAGAGTTCACATTTCTCTTCCATTCAGCAGAAAACACTGTTTCCTGGGCAACTTGAGAGTGTTTGGCTGGGCTTTTACTTTTCTTCTACTTATGAAGTACAAGCAAGAAAGGAGTCCCACCAGCTGAGACTTGGTTCAAAAACAGATTTCTCTGCCTGGGGTAACTGAAATAACCCATTTGGTGCCTGAGCATAACTCTGTTCCTTTTTAGATTTATTGTATCTTTACAGTCAAGTCTCGGGCAAATAATAAAAGGTAACTGAAACAGACAAGGTAGTTTTTAATGCCTGAGTTATTCCTTCATCAGGAAGCTTCTAAAATTCAAGTGACTAAAAAGTTCTTACTCTTGGGAAATCTGGGTGGCTCAGCTAGTTAAGCGTCTAACTCCTGATTTAAGCTCAGGTCATGACCTCAGAATTGTGAGAGCCAGCCCTGCGACAGGCTCCCTGCTGGGCGTGGAGCCTACATAAGATTCTCTCTCTGCCTCCTCTCTCAAAGAAAAAATAAATAAATAAATAAATAAATAAATAAATAGTTCTTACTCCTAACTAGCCAACATTATCCTTTATTTTTCAAATCTAATTACCTATGTATGTAAATGAGACAATGGAGTAAATACCTTTTTCCTACTAGGTAGAGTTTTCTCAGCAGCTCTGGAGCTTTGAAAAGAACTAAGCTCAAGCAAAAGTCAGAGGATTCAAACTCCTTTTCTACATTAGCATGGGTGATTAGAGATCAGGGCCAGAGGACGGTGGCTAAGGTAGCAATCATAAATGTTTACTTTTCTGGACACAGAACGTCTAGTGCTAGGGTCTGCACTGTCCTCACCACTGTGTTCTCTCCTACTTCACGACCCCACCTCCTCCCAGGTCAGGTCCATGCAAGAGCTGAAGATGAGGCTTCCTCTGCTGGAGGAAAGACAAACACAGCTCTTGACCTGAGGCTGTGGTTGAAGAGAAGCAGCGTCAACCCGAGGTACTTGGAAAGGCATTATGCAAGCAATATCCAACCACTTCAGTTTCCTTGTGTATTTGCTACAGAGCAGCGCCCACTGTGAAGATCCTCTTCTGATCAGGCTCTAAGCTTACACTTTTATACTTGAAGAAACAAATGGGCTCATTGTGAAACTGAGTATCTTTTCTCCTCTAGCACTCCTCTTGATCCTTCCCTCACTGACACTAATTATACTTCACACCTGGAGATAACCCCTAACCAAGTTTTGAAGGCACACTGGGTAGTCGAATGTACAGGGAGGACAAACCATGATTTCTAATCTTCCTTCACTGGTACACTACTCAAACACCAACACTTATGTGCTTCTTAGTTCTGAGGGGTTCAGTCTCTACACACTACCCGCCCCCAACTCCTACTTACTAGATTGAGTAGTATAGCCCCAAATTCATGTCCCCCCAGAACCTCAGAATGTGACCTTATTTGGAAACAGGATCTTTGCAGATGCAATTAGTTCAGTAAAAAGGAGATCAAGGGTAATCGTGGACTAATAAGGCCCTTATAAGAGGAGTGAGCACACAGAGAAACAGAGACAAACAGGAAGAAGACCATGTAATGACAAGATTGAATGAAGCATCTGCAAGACAAGGAGTGCCAAGGCCTGCCTGAAGCTGGGAAAAGTCAAGGAATATTCTTCCCTAGTGTCTTCAGAGAGAGGATGACCCTGCTGACACCTTAATTTTGGATTTCTAATCTCTAGAATCGTGAGAATAAATTTCTGTTGTTTCAGGCTACTTGGTTTGTGGGAATTTGTTACCAGAAGCCCCAGAAAACAAATTCATATACTTCAGGACACTACTTGCTGGACACCCCTAGCCAGGTTCCTTTGTTTTATTTTTTTTATTTTATTTATTTTTTTTTTTTAAAGATTTTATTTATTTATTTGACACAGAGAGAGAGAGATCACAAGTAGGCAGAGAGGCAGGCAGAGAGACAAGGAGAGGAGGAAGCAGGCTCCCTGCTGAGCAGAGAGCCCGATGCGGGCCTCGATCCCAGGACGCTGAGATCATGACCTGAGCCGAAAGCAGAGGCTTTAACCCACTGAGCCACCCAGGCGCCCGGTTCCTTTGTTTTATATCAGAGAGGAAAAAATGATTTTTAAATTGAACAAATTCAGAAAGACAGAAATGAATCTTCTATAAAATTACTTTTCAGTATATTCTGGGTCGAAGAGGAAAACATATTCTAAAAGAAATGATACAAGCTGCCCGAAGAATTCCCTGAAAGATCTTAACCATGACCACACACAATTTCACTTCCTCTAAGGCACAGGATAGGCGTCATATGAGTAGGACAAACATAATGAAGACTAGAATAGTGAAGGGTTTTTAAACTAGCTACAAAAAGCAAGTTTTATGAGTACTTTTCAAGGAGATTAAACACACACAAGCAACTTACAGAGAAAGATGGCAGAGAGACCTAAAACATATAACATATGACACTATCCTCCAAAAAGAAAAAGAAGAAAGAACAGATCATCAGTTGTGAAACAAGTAAAGGAAGCTTAACTCAAACAGTCCTTTAAAAGTTCCTTCCAGAAACAAAACAATTCGGGCTCCCAGAACTAACACAGTGACGACTTCTCCTGACAACTGGGGAAGAGGGCAGCACAGGAGGAAAAAAGAAATTCATGGAACCCTCACTGATACTTAGAACAAACTCAACTCAGTGGTATAGGGGCAGAAATACGGAATGTTCTTCTAAACACTCTTCTCCACTGCCTCAGATTAAAGGGTGATTTCTGGAAGACAGAGGACCACCAGACTCCCCCAACATAGACACTCTCCCTGAGGTGGAGAAGCATTCTCACACAGAAAGTGCCCTTCTCCAGAAAAGAATACCCCGCAGATATGTCCTTTACAATAACGATGGAGGGGGGTGCCTAGGCAGCGCAGCTGGTTAAGCCTCGGACTCTTGGTGTCCACTCAGGTCCTGATCTCAGGGTGGTGAGATTCAGCCCCACCCGGCTCCACCCTCGGCGCTGAGTCCGCTTAAGGACTCTTCCCTTCTCCCTCTGCCCTCCCTCTATGCTCGCTCTCTCTCTCTCTCTCTCAAATAAATAAATCTATGAGTCAATCAACCAATCACTACACCTGAGAAGCCTCCACCTGTGGCTCACCAGTCATCCTGATGAGGCCCTCGGCTCCGCGGCCGCCGTGGAAGGCTGCCGGGGACACCGTCAGGCACACGGCGGCTTCCGGCCCACTACGGAGACCTGGCTCGCCTCCGGGGCCACAAGTTCCAGTCCCTGATGAAGAAGCACTTGGGGATCATCCGGCACAACTTGTGGCAGGCCTCAGTGGACCTGAGCGTGGGCCACTCGAGCGTCACCTCGCTGGGCCACCACGACTGCCTCGCGCCCCAGCCAGCGGCGGATGCTTCCCACGCAACCTCAGGCAGATCCGCGCCTTCCGGAGCGGCGTGCTCCAGACGCGTCCGCGCCAGCCGCTGCAGCTACCGCGCATGCGCGCTCAGGTTCCCAGGCACAAATTCCAAGATCACGTTCACTGAGAAGTGGGAGTAGCCTGAGGCTCCGGGATGAAGCCGTGCCGCCCCACATCTTGCCCCTGCCCATCAACATTCCAGACACCACCGGCCCACTTCATCAGTCCCCGTCCTAACCCCCACGGAAGGCGTCAGTGCTGCAAACGCCTGCTCATCCAGCCCCCCAGGGAGCAGGCCCTTTGGGGTATAAAATGGGTTGTGTGAAACCAGCTGACCTCAATTTAATGGCCGACAACTTACAGCCAGAAAATGAAAAGGAAGCTTCTGGTGGAGACAGCCCAGGAAAGGATTCAAAGGCAACTTATTCCTATGCACAATTGATCGTACAAGCAATTACAATGGTTCCTGGTAAACAACTCACCCTAAATAGAATTTATACATCACTAAAAACTATCCATACTATAGGACTGTGGACAAGGACTGGCAGAATTCAATTTGCTGCAATCTCTCTGAATCGTTATTTCATCAAAATACCAGGTTCCCAGGAAGCACCAGGCAAAGGCTTATTCCGGAGGATATAGCCTACCTCTGAAAGCAAATTAATAGAGCAGGCCTAGGGGCCAGGCCTTGCTTCCAAATCCCCCTGGTACCACTCTCATCTAGAAGTGCCCCGGCCTCTCCCAGTCATACTGGAGTGCGGTCTGCTCACTGCCGTGGTGCCCAGACCCCCAAGAGCCTGTTAGAAGAAGGTTCACCAGCACCCCCGGGGCCTGAGCCTGGCACCTCACAGTCCAAACTGGCTGTCATCCAAGAGGCCCTGTCTGCCCAGAGCGCACCAGGCTGTCTAGCTGGCCCGTTTTAATTGCCATGCAGCAGCAGCTGCCACCAACCATCAGGCCTGTCACCTACGCGGTCACAGCTCCGTGACCACCTCGGCCTCCCAGCAGCTTGTTGTGCAGAGAGTGCATGTCATCCATCAGATCCCAACAGTGTCTATCACCAGTAGGGCCAGCCTGGCCCCAATGAACACACACACTGTCACCGGCTAGGCAGTGGTCACTCGGGCAGTCATGCTGGCCCCTCCTAAGGCCGAACCACAAGAGAATGGAGATCACAAAGAAGTAAAGGTGAAAGGAGAACCTATTCCTGTGATTAGCCACGCCACACCAGGCACTGCTGGCCAGACCACCGGGACGTCACAGACAACCCCTGCCCAGACAGTCGCCGCAGCACGACGGGTACCTTTCAGGTCAGCACCAGTTGCCCATAAAAACTGTAACACAAAACAGGACTCACACAGTGCCAATCCCTGCTGCCGTCCATGACCCGGTAAACAATGCAGGGCTGAGTCCTCTGCACAAGCTGGCAACACATGCATCGGTGTGGGCCTCTTTGCCAACAAAGCACGAGGACAGCGACCAGTCAGAGCGGCCAGAGCAGAGGCAGGTCAAGATGGAAGACAGCACAGGCATCACCCTCACGCTGAGTGTGGACCGCCGCCAGTAGCAGGCAGGCAGAAGGACGTCCCAAATGAACATTTGGGACTATTACCACTAAGAGAAACTGCACTGTGTGAATGGAGGTTGCAGTTCTTGGATTTCCCACGAAAGATTTACATGATGACCCACGCTCCAAGAAAGACAGCCAAAAGGAAGGGAGCAAGCACGAAGCAGTTTCTTAAGAACAGTACATTCTCAAGAAGAGAGAGTGGGCAGGCCTAGAGGTGGCAACTGCCCTGAGGCTACAGGTGTACTTTCTTTTTATAGGGGGATGTCTTGGGTCACGGACAGGGTGATCTCTAATAGAGGCTGCTTCCAATCATCTGGGGCACTCCTCCCACAGGTTGAGAGGGGGAGTTTTTGACCCTACCAGGTTTCTATGGGAACCTTCCTGGCAGCCAATCTCCCATGGTGAGGGAGCTAAAACTGCAAGGCAAATGGACTGTAATGAGTCTAGGGCTTATCCCAAGGAGAGGCATAAGAGGAGAGGCCTGCTCTCCACCAGGGCTCTTGGTCTGTTAGCCCCAGGGTCTTGGAAGCCTCGAAGGCAAGATATTGAGCCCCTGGGGCTTCTAATGTGTAACCTATTTATCACTGTCCTTACCTCCAGCTCCTGTGTAACTGTCTACTCCATCAGAACAGTTTTTCTTACTTTTAGATTAACTCTGTGATGCCAAAAGGAGACACTGTCTCTCACTCATGCTGGAAGCATGTTTTCTCAGTGGGTAGAAGGCCCCGAGGTTGGACTTCACCTCAGCACTGAAAACACAAAAATGCAGATGACCTTCAAACTCCTTAAAGAAGTCGCACCTGAGCAAAACCACTTGCACCAAAACCTGGTTCCGGAAGTGCCTCCCTACTCTGAGCTCAGCTTGTAACTCAGAGCAGAGAGACTTGTAGCCCTTGGTGAGGGCAGCGCCTGGGGCAGGCAGAGCTGCAGGGTCAGGGCGGGAACCCTCCCCACTGCCTTCCCAGGACCCTTTGTGCTGGCACTGGGAGATAAGGCGGTATTTTGTTGCTCTCATGGGGAATGAGAATATTTTCAGCTATACTTTCTTTACAAAATAATGGGGTCTTTGACATTTCAGATCACTCCATTTCTACTCTGGAAATATTGGAATGACACAGGATCTTTCATGTTGATTTCATTTGGGGAAAAGAAAGTGTCCTTTCGCTTTTGTGGTTTGTTTTCAGCCTATGGAATAATCTTTTGACTCTCTTATTGAAATTCAGATAGAACAACTTGAGGACATCTGCAGGTGCTCCATGTTAGAGCAGGTGCCTAATGCATATAGTGTGCCTTGAGCTCAGTGTGTAGGACGGACGCACAGACAGACACCCACAGGGGGCTATGGATAACCATGACCTAAAGAACTGCTGGACTCTTGGAGCTGCACTTAACTGGTTCTCTTTCCTGCTACTTTTTATGGTTCCATTCTTTTTATATATATATATATTCTTACTTCTTCTTTTTTTTTTTTTTTAGATTTTATTTATCAGAGAGACAGAGAAAGATAGCACATGCAAGCAGGGGGAGCGGCAGGCAGAGGGAGAAGCAGGCTCCCCGCAGAGCAAGGAGCCCAATTCAGGGCTCCATCCCAAGACCCTGGGATCATGATCCGAGTTGAAGGCAGACACTTAATGGACTGAGCCACCCAGGCATCTCTGTGGTTTGTTACTTTTTGTTGACTTTGTTCCTAGCATAATTTTCCATTCTAAGTAAAACAAGCCTCCTAAGTGTTGTGTGTGTTTAAAATGAAAGAACTGTTCTACCTTATGTGGAAAAAAGATTCAGTCTTATACCACATGCTTCTTTTCAAAAAAAAAAAAATAACTATGGAGAAAGAAACAGAGACATAAAATTGAGGTCTCTTGTAGGTATGAATGTTCTTTCCATCAGCTATCCCCCCAACTCTCAGAAACAGAAGGTGACATTACACCATCAACACCTTGCCTCAAGCTCACATTATAAGATGAGGGTGCAAAGAGGACCCAGGTGAAAACAGAAGGGAGCAAAATAGAAACCACCCACCCCATTTGGGGCAATGAGAGGCCTAGACAGCACCATGCCCTTTTAAAACTGAAAAGCATAAATACAAAGGCTCATCAACAACACAAAAATACTAAAGCAGAAAACAAAATTTAAAAAAATTAAAAATGGAACAAGTTTAAAAACTTGTCTAGAATAAGCATACTCCAAGAAATTACACTTTTAGATTTTGCATTAGACAGAAAATAAAGAAAATTATCTATGAAGATGTGAGAGGAAAAATAAATGGTAGAATAAAATTTTTAAAGGGAAAGGTAATGAAAAAAGTTGAGGGCGCCTGGGTGGCTCAGTGGGTTAAAGCCTCTGTGTTCAACTCAGGTCATGATCTCAGGGTCCTGGGATTGACCCAGGCAGGGAGCCTGCTTCCTCCTCTCTCTCTGCCTGCCTCTCAGCCTACTTGTGATCTCTCTCTCTCTCTCTGTCAAATAAATAGATAAATAAAATCTTAAAAAAAAAAAGTTGAACCACAGACAGCTAGGAAACGATAAATAAATATGGAGCAGGAAGGAANAATAAAATCTTAAAAAAAAAAGTTGAACCACAGACAGCTAGGAAACGATAAATAAATATGGAGCAGGAAGGAACAAAATGAGAGAAAAATAACGGTGATATGTAGGGGATGGTTTTTGGAAAATTATATACCAAATACAGAAGAAGCAAAGATAAGGAAATATTTAAAACAAAAGTGATAGCAGGAGGGCAGACACCAGCATTTCAACAAACAAATAAAGGGTACCCCTGAAATATGAAATAATAAGTGAAATTTTTCAAAAAGATATTAAAATATCATACAGAAGAAAAGTTTCCCCAAATAACAAAATTTGTGGGTCAAAGGACATAGTATGTAAAAAAAAATAGTAATATAAAGTCACCACAAGTAATATGCATATGCTGAGAAAGTTTTTATATATCAAGGATAAAAATATTTTAAGTTTTCTCTGAGTATCCATGAGAAGACAAACAACAACAAATTTAAAGTCACCTACAAGTAGCCAGAATATTTTCATTTAAATCATTAAGTCAGACCTTGTCACTTCTCTATTCAAACCCATCCAGTGTTTTTACCTCTCACTGTGATATAAATCAAATTTCTAAAATGATCTATAGGGCTCAACCTGATCTTAACCTCAGTTAGCATTCTGACCTCATCTCTTCTATTCTTCACCTCACCTCGTTTGCTCCAGGTAAACAGGCCTCCATACTTTTCCTCATATATACCAGACATGTTCACCTCAGGGCCTTTGCACTTGCTGTTTGCCCTGCCTGGAATGTTCTTGATGTAAATATCAGTAAGTCTTGTTCACTCATATCCTTCAAATGTCCACTTCTCATGGATTCTTTTCCTGACTGCCCCAATTAAAGCTAACTCTCACTCTGGCACTCCATATCCCTCCTTTTCTTGTTAAATTATATTTATTTATCTATACAATATAGATCATTAGTTATTTATTCATTCTGCTTATTGTAAATGTCCTCCCACTAGAATTTAAGCTCCAGGAGAGCCGAGATATTTGCGTGTATGTTGTTTATTTCTATACAATCAGTACCTAGAATAGTGCCTGTCCAATGGTAGAAGCTCAATAAATATGTGTCAAATGAATTAATGAGAGGGGAGAAAAATCATCTATCTCAAAGATCTCCATAGGAACATTCAACTCCAGAAAACAGTAGATAAATAAAGAGAAATACGTGTCTGAATAATTTATCTTTGCCTTGTTCATGCATAAAAGCAACAGAAAGGGGTTGTTAGATATAAATGATCTCGGGAAATATAGCACCTGTGCCTATGTTTTGCAAACTTACCTAATAACAAAATTTCATTAAACTAAGAGGTAGTGCAAAATACACAATCTTTGGAATATAGAAGCTACTTTATGGAAAATTAACAATACATATTAATTCCCTTTTAATTATGACTAAGGCTAAAAAAAGAACTATTAAAGTTGTTTTAATTAAAGTTAAAAATTAGTTATAAAAATAATGTAAACATCATAAATCTTAGGAAAACTATACAAGAGAAAAAACACTACCTATAATAAACTCAGCTGTCCTAGAACATAATAGAAGAAATCAAAGGGAAGGGACAAAGTTCATTAAAGTAAAATTGTCCTCTGTTCCTAATATTTCACACTGGAAAGCTGAATTTTGTTGCCAAAACCCTCTTATATACCATTCGTTGTGGTAAAAACAAATTAAATTGTGTGGGAGGGTAATTTGGCAGTATCTGTAAACTTTTTAAACATGTATAGAAATTGATTGCAAAAGTGAACTTAATTTTCCACACCTTTGCCAATGTACTCCCTCTCATACCCCATACTCTCAGCCACGTAGCTTGCTTTGGCCAGTGAGATAATAGCAAGCTCAACACAAGAGACTTGAAGAAATGTTTATGTGCTTCCACTCCCTCTCATTGACCTGTCTTACCGTGAGAGAACATGCCCGGACTAAGCTTCAAGGAAAAACACTGAGGCTATCAGATCAGACAATAGCTAGCTAATTCCAGACACGTGAGGGAGCCCCACCAAGACCAGCAGGACTGCCTAGCCAACTCACAACTGACTGCAGGCATATGACTGAATCTAGCCAAGAAGAACCACAAAGCCAAAATGTCATCTTGCGAATAATAATAAATGAGGGTCTTAAACATTTAAGACTTACCCTACCATACATGGAAATACCTTTGAAAGCAATTCTTCCTTTAGGAATTTACATTAAAACACACTTCCCTTCTCCAAAAAGAATTGTAACAATTCTTTTCTTATTGCACAGAAGGCCACAGAAATGTTTATTGTAGCACTTCTGCTCATGAGAATATTTATTGTAGCATTGTTTGTAGTATGAAAATATTTGGAAACAACATAAATGATCATCAGTAGGAGATGCATTAAATATCTTTTCCTCTGAAAAGAAGGTATGTGGTGATTAGAAGCATAACTTAGATTTATAGATCTTACAGATTTATAGATTTTAAAATACCATAACATGCATTAGTCAGTGATGAATATGTGTTACAGAATGATATACAGACCTTTATATTTCATAAATAATATATAGACTTTTATATTTTATATTTCATAAATACACATATGTACATATGTAGGAAAAGTGTTTGCAAGGATACACAAGTTGTTAATGATAATTACTACCAGGGAGTCTGGAAGAACATAATAATGAAAATGACTAAAAAAAAAAAAAAAGAAAGAAAGAAAAAGGAAAATGACTTTCACATTTTCCTGTATATAATTGTGTATATTTTATTTTTACAGTTATATGTAATGTTCTTATCCTTTAAAAAACAAGAAAAACTTTTTTAAATATAAGGAAGGGATTCTCTATGGAGTCACACATTACTCAGCATACAATTAATGTTTATGAGGCACCAAGTATCAGACAGATCCACTGTCATTCTTGCATCTACACACAACTCTCCATTCAGCGAGTGCCCCAAAGTGAACTCATTTCTCTTAGCTAGGGCTGAGAAATCAGCATCACAATCTCTATAAAATTGGGTTTATTAAGTGCATCCATACTGTTTATGAGTCATAGAAAAACATGTTCATTTTCCTATCTTTGTAAAAAGCTGCTTGGAGGATTGATGGAGTATTGCTTAGAAGATGTTCTAGAATTCGGATGAAGATGTGTTAGGATAAATTATTACTGGTTACTATATACTTACACATACTTATAGGATAGAGCTCAGAAATTGATTAAATGTACTGTCTCTTCTTTGATCTTTCTGTCACAGCCCCCAGACAAAATTCTCCTGAGCCCTTGGCAGGGCAGCTGAGAAGAGAATCACTCCTTCTCTTGCTGCTACAAGCTTGTGCTACAGTCAGGACCGGCCAGGAAGGTAAGTCAGTTAACAGCAGCGCTCACAGAAGGACTAAGACGTGCAGGGCTTTATGTTAGGTGCTGTGGGAAGGAAGAAAAGAACTGGGCCATAATGGGGTCCTTGACCTCAAGGAATGGCTGCCAGCAACCACTCTGCTTCTCTTCTTTTGGTAAATATAAATTCCGATGAGAGGAATGAAGACAGACACGGGCACTGTCTGCACACTGTGAGCAGACATGCATCATCCCGGAGCCTTCTGCGGCCGGCTGAGTTCTGAGGGAGGAAACAGAGACAGGGAGAGAATTCGCCTATCCAATTACAGTCTACTCCACAGTACAAAGTACCGCAAATTCCACAGGTCTCTCTCTGACTGACAGAGCATGGATAAAATCTGAGACACCTCAGTTCTTGGTCTGGCATCCCAAACAAAGCAGAACTGTTAATTAGATACTGTTTCTCAGAAAAAGTTTTTTTTAATAAATAAATACTGTCTCTCTTCTTGTTCCCCAATTTATAGTTACAGAAAAGGTATCAGCTGGAAAGTTGTTTCCCACGTTAGCATTTTGAGGGGCATCAGGTGGTGGTGTGTGGGGGACGGGGGTCTTGTGAGCCATTACTTCACCGGGATCTCAGGAGTCATGCCAGTGAAGGGGGAGCAGTGCACTATGTGTTGGCACATTTGCCTCCTCTTCGGGGGTGTATTTCACCTTAGTTAGTGAATGAGCCTTTTCACAAGGGCTTGAAAGTTCATGGAGTCTGACTAGGAAACAAAAGTTAAAACTGAGGCAGAAGGAGTACAAATTCCGAGTGAGGACTGACATGGAGGCTCATGGATTTGATGATGGGCATGCCAGGTCTTCTTCACCAGTCGTGCAGTCCTCCCTTGGCACTAACTGTTGCTATGTTATTTTTCAAATCACTTGTTTCTCAGGGCCTCAAATTCTTTATTTGAAAAATAAATTCTAGAATCACAGAATTGGGAGAAACCTTAAGGGACAATTAGTTCAGTTGTCTCTCCCGAGGATTTCCACATAATCTCAGATGTTTCCCTACACTAGGGCTTTCTGGAATTCCATTATCCTTGTAAGAATGTAGAGAGAAGGACAAAGAGATTTGAAGTCACTAAACTCCCTCGCCACCTCAAGCACCAGCCCTGATATCACACTCAGTAAGGACTGCTTCAGGCTGTCCCCAGAAGGCAGGAAGGGCATGACAAGGTCAGAAGCCTGAGTCTCTCCCTCAGCACCAGGTGGTGACATGAGAGAGGAGAAAGGTGCCAGAAAGGGCAGGCAGACACCAGGTGCTGCCAAACTGCTCAAGAGACAGGCTGCCGCTCTCAGATTCCATCTTGCTTTATGCGCCTCTCTAGCTTTCAAAATCCTGCTGCTTTTATGTCAATGGTGAAAAAAATATCAGCCATGATAATCCCTCAAACACAGTTATCAGGTGTGGAATGAATACACCAAGGCAGGAGCCAAAGGAACCACCTCCAGTTAGGGATAAGGCCCAGTAAAAAGTGGTTAGGATGCAAAATAATGTGAAACATCTTCAATCCCAGAGTTAAGATACAGGTATATACATTAATCAACACACATTCATATTTGTAAATAGGATCTGTGCAGATGATCAAGATCAGAGGAAATAGGCTCTAATCTATCCAGTATGAGCGGTGTCCTTAGAAAAATGGGAGATTTGTACACAGATATATACAGAGGGAAGACAGTGCAAAATATGGAGAAGACCATCTACAAGTGAGGAATGTCTAAGACTACTAGAACTGAGACAAAGGCCTAGACCAGATTCTCCTGCAGAGTCCTCAGAAGGAACCAACCCTGCCAACACCTGGATTTTGAACTTCTAGCCATTAGACTAAGACAATAAATTCCTGTTGTTTACAGCACCCGGTTGGTGGTACTTTGTTACGACAGCCCTAGGAAACTAATACAGAGACCAAAAAATACATCTTCCTCATGAAATTGTTAGGCGAAGCAAATGAGTTAATAAATGTAATATACTTAGAACACTGTCTAGCATATGGGAAGTCAATAAATACTGCTATCAATTATTTATTGCATTCCATTCAACACAACTATAACATATAATCATGTATAATGCCAAAGGCTGGGACCAATAAAACAAGGCAGTTTACTCAAAATTGCTTTCCATTATTTTCCCAATTGGCATTCATCATGCCCAGTTCTATGACTGAGAAAGAGTTTTCTCAACTTTTTCTTAAATCATACCTTATTTCTGAGTCTGGCAAATTTATGATACATATTTTCCCCGCACTTAAGTGCCTCCTTTTTTTCCCCCCTCTAATTGTAGTATCCAAGCCTCTCAGATCTCTCTCTGTTCCCAAATTTCTCAGAAAGATCTAAAACACTTTTACTTGAGATCCTTTTTAATCACCAAGAATTTAATGTGTTATTACTTTCATGGAATGTACAATCTGAATAAGAATCCAAGTCTTAAGCTCAAGAATGACCTGTACTATTGGAGGATTTAACCATAACCCAGCAGTTGAATAGAATCTTAGAGAGCTGAGGTTAGGAAAGACAAAATTCAAGGATTTCCTGAGACTTCTGAAGGCACCCCCTCTTCCACAGGTCTAGGCCAGCACAGTCTCAATTTTGTTACTTTGAAAATCAAACTTGATAACAATTCATGTCAGAAGATAATGATTTACCCTATTACCATAAATTTAGAGAAGAGGGACAGAACAGGTATCTCTCACAAATGGAAATCCACTGGATAGAATTCAGAATCAAAGAATGTGATTGAGCCACCAGCTACTTAAGTATCAACTTGAGGAAACTGAAGGTAAAATTCCACTGCCACCATATTGACTCTGCCGTGTTATCCCTACTTTGACTCCTGCATCAATCAATGGCTTAAAAATAGTTACACTCTACTGAAAATCAAAATTTGGTTAACCTTAAGTAATAAGTGGTTTACAAACCCCCCAGCAGACATAACAAATCAAGTAAACTGAAAATCATTATATAAGCTGTATATCCCTCATGGTCCCAACAGAAAACAGATGGCATGTTAAAATAGGATTATTTAAGGAAAATTTAATTAAAGAATTATTTACAAAGATACGGGCAGCATATAGGGAAACCCCAAGGAAAAATGTAGAACCAGCGTTTAATAACTGTAAATTGCTTCTGCCACCTGTAGCTTAAGGAACAGGCAGAGGGAGCAGTAATCAGAATCTGGAGCAGGCAAATCCTATGGAGAGGGCTCCCTGACATTCCAAGCAGGCAGCCAGCTCCAGACCACCACAAGGGAAGGAACAGGAGACTAAATACCCTGATCTCACTTTCCTCCGCATCCTCTGATCTTTGGGCAGTGTTCTCCATAGGTGTTCTAACCTTAACCGGAAGCCAGAAGACTAGAAATCTTTCTGATAAAAATGTCTATCAAGGTCAGCATCCTGGAGTACAGAGCAGAGAATATGGACAGTGGGTCAAAGAGGAGGTATCTAGCATAATCTGTGATCTTGGATACATCCCAGGACCTCTTTAACCCTACATTTTTCCATTTTTGGATCCCAACAGCCAACCCAGTGCTAACTCAGGATCAAAAGTTCTTACTGAGTGAAACTGAGTCTGTAAAATTAGGTATTTAAGATAAATAAGTTCCGGGTGCCTGGGTGGCTCAGTGGGTTAAAGCCTCTGCCTTCAGCTCAGGTCATGATCTCAGGGTCCTGGGATCGAGGCCCGCATCGGGCTCCCTGCTCAGCGGGGAGCCTGCTTCCTCCTCTCTCTCTGCCTGCCTCTCTGCCTACTTGTGATCTGATCTCTCTCTGTGTCAAATAAATAAATAAAATCTTTAAAAAAAAAAAAGATAAATAAGTTCCATAGCTCCTTCCAACTTTAACATTCTCTGATTATGAACTTGTTCAATGTTCTCAAATATTATTCAATAGTTATGGCCTGACCATAATGAAGAGGTCACAACTGCTAAAGATTAATTTCACATCCCAGTCCTTAACTCTGTATTGTTATCTCTTCCATCTAAATATACAAAAATAAGTTGCTAGAGTGTTATTCAGTGAGATGTCTAAAGAAAAGAAAGACCAAAATATTTAGTTGGAGACATGATTGTGTGATAGTAAAGGAGATAAAAATCACTTTGATCGTAAAATTAGATACACTAAAGCTATCTTAGGCTTATGAAGGAATAACCTGTAATATGTCATCATAATGAGAGACTGGGAATATTTCTGGAAATATTCCTGCAATTTTTAGTGCTGTATTTCAGTAAATATTTTTGAGTACTGCTCTTGTTACTTAAATTAGTACTCCCAGTAGAGGCTCACAAGTGTTTATTAAATTTAAAAAAAACCACCAATATTTTATCAGAAATATGTGGTTTTCCATTTAGGTATATAGGTATATAATTAGAAAAAATGTTGCTACTTATTTTTCACCAATGTATTACTTAGAAATTTGCAATAACTCCTTAATTTAGGATTATATATTTCCAGCAACAATTTAATTTCTCAGTAATTGTTATACACATAGGTACCAATTGAATTGCTTAGAGTTGTTAACAAAAACTAAGCCAAGAAGGGCCCTGTGTTTCTTTCCAGATATTTACTTCAAAACCACTTCTATTTCTATTCCTAAAGCTCCTTCCCTGGTAAATAAAGTACCACAAAAATATTTTTTTATTCATCCAATTTGTTTTGCAATCTGCTTTCCAACTCATAAATCTTAAGTGGGTGCTTACTAATTTTTCCTCAAGGATTTATCCTTAGGGCTTTTGGTCCTGAATTTACCCTATTTGATTTTGTCCTCTTTTCCCTCGTGAGTCCAATCCACCTGTTCCCTGGAGTTGTTTTATACTTGTTGAGGGTTTGTATTTGTGGGGGGATAAAAAAGCTTCCTTTATTACTCTTCTAATTGGTTTTCTGCTTTCTCCTTCCCCTCCCTTATTCTGCATTTGATTTGTTTTTTACTCTTTTTTAAAAAGATTTATTTATTTATGATAGAACATGCAAAAGGAGAGGGGAAAAGCAGACTCCCTGCTGAGTACAGAGCTGAATGCAGGGCTCCATCCCAGAACCCTGAGATCATGACCTGAGCAGAAATCAAGAGTCAGACACTTAACCAACTAAGCCACCCAGGCGCCCCAATTTGTTTCTTTATTCTTATAAACCTTTTTTGGGGGGGAGCAGGTCTTCAATGAGATAGTCAATAGAATAAAAGGTCATAGAAATAACTGATAAGACTGTCAGAATTTAGCAAAGTTCTTCTAACGTGTTCCTCCACTGAGTGCTCTCCTGCTGCTCACTGTTTAAACTTTTTTTTCCCTGAGGACTCTCTTTTCCAATGAGAAAATGATGTTCCAAGAAACCTAAAATGACTTTATCTGGCTCTTGCTGGAACTTCAGCTGCACAGCTGGGGCTGGGTCCCTGGAGACCTGCTTTGCAATTAGATGATTTATCCTCAATTCTATCCCTTGTAATAAACAGCAAACAAGACCCATATTTCACTTAAATATTATAATTTGAAAAGAATTACATACCTGATATTCTTTCCTTGAAACCCTTGGTTTCTAAAGACATGGAAAGAATGTTCTATTCTGAGTGTGTCAGGAGCTCAGAGATGAGAGCTGATAAATTGTCCCCTGAAATCATTAAAAATGCTGTTTAAAAAGTATGTTTGACATCTTAATAGGAAAATGACAAAATAAAATGTCAGTAATCCTGCTTCCATACCTAAGGCTCTATTAGACACACTCTAAATGATGGTGACTAACACCTGCTGTCAGGCATTGCCTTCACATAATATAAAAATAACTGCTCTAAATATCCTAAACAAAGCTGGAAGTGTGTGTCAGCCATCTGTCTGCTATAATTGGTTTTTCATTAGAACCGTATGATTTCTTGAGATATATTCCAGTTTTGCCCCTCTGTTTCCTTTAACAGACCTCTCGATGGTGCGGAGGACTGGACACCTGAACATGTGTGGGGCACTCTCCTTTAGCGATCCTGTAACTGAACTTGGATAGTTTTAAGTTTCTCAAGTGTCCAACATGGACCAATTCAGGTCAGCAGCCTGCAAACTGTAGGCAGCACTTGTGGCAAGGCCCCTCACGGGCCCAGAGTTAACGCCCCTTCCAATAGGCAGAGGCGAACTTTGTGCTCCCCCAGAGTTCGTGAAAGAACCGGAGGGGAGTAAATTTAACTAACTCTCACTGAGTTCCAGCCCAGACTCTCGGGCTCTCTGCTTGGTGTTTCTGTGCCCTTCCATCACCCTCACCCACCACCCTACCTTCACCCCTAAACGGGAAGGGGAAATGGGGCAGCAGAGCCCTGAGCCACTGCAGCCGGGGACATCATAGCGAAAGTTCCGGCAGTTCTGAGGAAGCATCACATAGCTGCGCAAATTTGAGCTCTGTTTTCCGTTTCTACTCCTGGCTTACCAAACACACTTCCAAACCTCCCCCATCCTCAGAGCACAAAAGATCAAAAGATGCTCGAGTTCAAAAGATCCCCAGAAAACGAAAACAGATGCAAGAGAAAGGATGAATGGCACAATCGGACACTTAACAACTCCCACTCTGGGTTAGAAAGTCCCTAAAGTAAAACCGTATCAGGAGAGACAAGAACAGTGTGAAATGTCGCAGAGATTCACACCAGCTAGAAGGTGGGCCTTTACCCATACTGTTGAAGAGGTGTGAGCACCAGTTTCTTAGTGACAAAGAATGAGAAATGGATCACCCCACCTCCTGTGTTTCCTTCGCAGTTTGTCATATAGCGCTGACCATAAATATTCATAGTTCTCTTGAAAGAGTGCATTTCTAATGTTCTCAGTAAAACCTTTAGTGGTCCATGTAAATTCCATTACGAGAGATCCCGCTAGTATTGCTATATACAGATATTTGATGTCAGTGGATCTTATCTGAATATTTTATCCGAGTAGAAGACAGGATTCTGGGATCCAGCATGGACCGACTCAGGTCAGCAGCTGCAAACTATCTGCCTATGCGACACATTATGCCACCACCCTCCAGGAGAAAGGGTGGAACCAGGCTTCTCTCTAGCTCCTATAGGAGGAAACAATCAGCACATCTGTAATTGCAAGGTCACTTCACCATATTCTGTACTCCCCTCCCCCTGGCCAAGACACTGTAGTGAAATGGAACAAGGAAGAAAGGGGTAAAAAGGAACAGGAAACCTGAAGAGGCCCACGGGTGAGCAGTCTGGTCTTGGAGCAACAGCTGAAGATAGGGAGAGTGGTTCATTTATGAAAAGGGAGATGAGAGGCCTTATATGCTTTCAAGTGTCTGAATGAAAAGAAAACGTGCTTAAAGGATGCTGGGGGTGGGAGTCCTCCAAGTGTATCCCAAACCTAAGATCTGTGATGGTCTGGGAGAAATTTCAGACTGGCTAGAAAGATAGAACTCATCCTTATAAAAGAATATACATTATATTTTAAAGTATCTTATCAAAGCCTGGGAACTAATGAGTATGAGTATAAAAAGAGCCAGGTATCAGGGAGATGGGTTTTGATTAGAGTTTTAATGACAGTGAGGGGGCTTGAAAAAGATCTTTGCCAATACATCAAATGCACTTTTCTTTGTCCTGTGTTACACGAAGAATGGGTGACACTCATCTCCTGAAATGCAGTGGAGAAGTAAGGAGGCAGAGAGGTCTGGGTTCAGAAACGGGGGCCACCACCCTTTAGCTGTAAGACACCGGACAGTTTACTTATCTCCTGTAAACAAAGATATCTACCTTCTGGGGAGGATGAAAGCAGGTAACAAATGTGATGGCCCATAGCACCGTGCTGGAACATGGTAGATTAATACACACTTGTCCCTTTCTTTTTAATCTCAGAAATTGTATTTTAATCTCAGAAATCATAAACTTCAATTTAGTAAGTATTCATGAAGCTTTCAGGAGGTGCCATGCTATGGGACCCCGGGGACTAAAGAGAAATAAGTATAACAAGTATGATCCTTTTCACCAGCTTGAGTTACCCATAGAGTTGGCTTGACCCTATATAATCACATTGGCAGGAAGCCCAGTTATTCCCTCTGGAGAATTCTCACCAGCCCCATCACAAATCATATAAAGATCCTGGAGGCTCACTGATCTCAAAAGGGGTTAGTCTATCTGTCAAATGAGTATGAAACACTGGGATTCATGATCAGACCACCAATGCTTGCTGATCAGGGTTCTACGTTACCCAGACCATAATCTATGGTGGCCTTCCTGACAATTCCGCCAAGCCCCTGAATGGCCTATAAGGTTACCCCACACGTAGATCCCAGGGTTACAGTTCTCTCTCATTCATGAACATTGGCCGAAGTTTTTCATTTTTTTTTTTTTTTAAAGATTTTATTTATTTATTTCACAGCGGGAGAGAGATCACAAGGAGGCAGAGAGGCAGGCAGAGAGAGAGAGGGGGAAGCAGGCTCCCTGCGGAGCAGAGAGCCCGATGTGGGCCTCGATCCCAGGACCCTGAGATCATGACCTGGGCCGAAAGCAGAGGCTTTAACCCACTGAGCCACCCAGGCGCCCTGGCCGAAGTTTTTCAAAGCACAACACTGCTTCCTGTGTGCTGGAACAAGTCCCTCCCTCAACCAAGGGAAACCTTGGGCTATCCTCTAACTTGGCAATCAAGAATTCAGGAATGGGGCGCCTGGGTGGCTCAGTCGTTAAGCATCTGCCTTCGGCTCAGGTCATGATCCCAGGGTCCTGGGATCCAGCCCTGCATTGGGCTCCCTGCTGCATGGAAAGCCTGCTTCTCCCTCTCCCACTCCCCCTGCTTGTGTTCCCTCTCTTGCTGTATCTCTGTCAAATAAATAAGTAAAATATTTAATTAAAAAAAAGAATTTAGGGGCAAATGTCAACAAACTACACTTCTGTGGGTTAATTCTGGCCCACTCTCTACTTCAGTATGACTCATGAATTTTAAATGTTTTTCACATTTTTTAATGGTTAAATAATACATATCAAAAGAAGAAGACTATTTTGTGACATGGCAAAATTATGTGAATTTCAAATTCCATTGTCTATAAATAGTCTTGTTGGAATACAGCCATGTTTATTCCCTTACATATTATTTATGGCTCAGTTGGCATCACAATAACCAAGTTGTTTCTTGAGTTATTATAATAGAAAACATATGGCCTGGAAGTCTAAAATATTTACTAACTGGCTTTTTCAGAAAAATGTTTGCTGACCTCTAAGTTAGAAACTCAGTCCCTTACCTTTCAAATAGCTCCTGGGCCCCTTATCCAAATTAATCCACCATTCCCTCCAGAGTTCTGCAAACCTAGAGAAGACAGAGATTTTTGCTGTGCAGAAACATCCCATAGGGAGTAGTGCACTCTTTGCCTGAGGCAATGGTATCAACCCACCTCACATTTTCCTGACAAAGAGGGCAAGTAGAACACCAAAGTGTTTCCAGAGGGCTCACAGTCTCTGCTTACTTAGAGAACCAGATCAAAGTTTCTACTGGGGTGGGGGTGGGGGGTGGGGGGTAGTGCCCCTTTCTATTCACTCCCTGACACTTCTCATACCAAAACATAACACGTAGATTAATGATACTAGAAAGAACTCTGAACCCACCCAAAAAGAAAGATTGGGCTAGTCAGCAGGAGAATCCTTGAAGACCCTTTATTTTAATGTAACTGTAAGTAGAAAAAAAAAGGTGGTAAAGTTTGTTGAGGCTGTGTTCAGTAAATCTCAACTGACATCAACAGGACTCATTATTTCACTTATTCCTTGGTTCATTTCTTCAGCAAATACATTGGAGGAAGGACTATGTGTCAGATACTCTTCTAGATTGGATAACTGTTAGCAGTAATCCAAACAGTTTGAGGAGTAGGGAAAAACACGTTTTGTTCAGAGTTTACATGCAAGTTGAGGAACATGGGCAATTTAAAAAAAAGATAAAATAAGTAAAACATAAAGTATGTCAAATGGTGATCAGTTGCTGACAAACACAATAAAGCAAGGAAGGCAAAAGAGGAGGGAAGGAAGGGGATACAACTGGAGGTGAGGCCAGGGCCTTAGTGGGAAGGGACCCGTTGAGAGGGCATAAAGGAACTGAGGGGAAGGAGCCAAGTGGATATCTCAGAGAAAAGCGTCCCAGACAGAGGCGAGGTCACGGGCAATGGTCAGGGTGGAAGCTTGCCTGGGGGGAGGCAGCTAATGGATGTGCCTATTTGTGTTCTGTGAACAGAGCAGAACCAGAGGAGAATAGTCTCTTGCTTAATGATCTTACAGAGGTGGGTCGTGGAGGGGGATGGAGAATGCATCGTATAGCATCTCTCAAGTCATTGTAGGGCTCTGGCTTTTACTCTGAGTGAATTGTGAAGTCACTGGAAGATTTTGAGAAAGAAAGAAAGAAAGAAAAAGAAAAAGGAAGAAAGAAAAAGAAAGAAAGAAAGAAAGAAAGAAAGAAAGAAAGAAAGAAAGAAAGGAAGAAAGAAAAGAGAGAGAAAGAAAGAAAGAAAGAAAGAGAGAGAGAGAAAGGGAGGGAGGGAGGGAAAGAAAGAAAGAAAGAAAGAAAGAAAGAAAGAAAGAAAGAAAGAGAGAGAGAGAAAGGGAGGGAGGGAGGGAAAGAAAGAAAGAAAGAAAGAAAGAAAGAAAGAGAGAGAGAGAAAGGGAGGGAGGGAGGGAGGGAGGAAAGGAAAGAAGGGGAGGGGAGGGGAAGGGAAAGGGAAAGGAAAAGAAAGAATGAAGAAAAAGTAACATGATCTGAGTTATATTTAACATGATCACTCTGGCTGCAACTGAGTATAGTAGGACCGAGAATGATAAAAGGGTGAGGATGGGAGCCAATCTCAATTGGGAGACTACTGAAATAATCCAGACAAGACATGAGGCTGGCTTAGACCAAAGCAGCAGCAGTAGAGACAACACAAAGTAGTTGATGGTGGACATATTTTGAAGGTAAAACAGATAGTTCTACTGACATAATGAAGTAGGGAAGTAGAGAAGTAGGGAAAAAAACGTTTTGTTCAGAGTTTACATTCAAGTTGAGTATGAATGTAGTATGAGCGAGAGGCAGCAAAGATGACTCTAAGACTTTTTGCTTGTGCAACTGGAAAAATGGAACTCCCAGCTAGAGATCTGGAGAAGACTCCAGGGAAAACAGATTTGGAGAAGATTAAGAGTTTAATTTTGGACATATTTTTAAATGCCTGTTGGACACTGATAAGGAAAAGTCCAATATGCATCTGGCATATACAAATCTAGAGTCCACAGTGAGGATATAAATTTGGGAGTCATCCAAATGGAGAGGACGTGGAATCCATGAGACCAGAATAGATTATCAAGGGAGTGAGTACAGATAGAAAAGGGGAGAGGTCACACGTCTGTATTCCCAGTTCTCTGCCGGAAGGTAGAGAAGCTTCAAACCACAGCCACACCTTACCAGTAAAAGGGGGAGCTATTACAACAGGTAGCCATTGAGGCTGTCTCAGACACTAAAGGATGCGTGGTCTCACCCATCAGCACAACCCACCTCCACTCCACTGCCACTCCAGACCCTTCATGAAAGAATTTCTTCTAACCCCATTAAATACTCCTCGAGATGACTTCTGATCATCCCATTTTTCTCTAACTCAGAACATGTCCAGAAACATTTTAGCACCTCTTACAGATTTAAGACCCTGTGCAATGTACTGGCTGGGTCTCTCTGGCTATTATTCAGTGAGCACCTGGTGCCAGGGACATACATGTATAGAAAGTACTTGGTACTGGGTGAATGCACGCTTCATGCATGCCTACCTTGGCTGATGAATTCGCTGAGATTCAGAGAGGTTATAGGACTTGGCTAAATTCACGTAGCTTGGAGGTGGCAGCACCCAGATTTTATTTCATGACTGCCTGCCCTCTAAGCCTATTCCTCTTTCCCTGTGCTGCCTGGGGTTGTAAGATGGCAAAAGATCCATGAAGGACATGAGCAATTTCACACCCCATAAGATGACTGAGCCCACATGAGAGACCAGGACTCTTTCTCTTTCCTCTTTCCCTAACTAATCGTTTCAACAAGCCACCAGATGAAGACAACTTCTGTGGACATTTTCCATGTGACTCCCACGCCAACCCACTGAAAATACAGGAAATCTCTCAAAGGTCCTAAAATGACTTAGACTATTCGCTAAGGAATCTTTCAGATGGCAATGCAGGTGGCTAGCTCTGCAAACACCCAGCACACAATCGCTCATGCTTCTTTTTAACAGCTAGTAGTTTGCTTCCTAATTGAGAACTTCTCTCTCCCCACTGTGGGTTTGATACTTAGTCTTAGATCTCATAATCAGCTGGCATTTACCAGTGCTGCCCAAACTTGGCTGGGCATCAGAACCACCCAGGCACCGTTGTTAAAAGATTGCTGCCCACACTTCACCCGCAGAAAAGTTGGTTCTGGAGGTCTGGGTTAGGCCAGGGAATCGATACTTTTAACAGATACCCAAAGCGACTCTGATGCAGCCAGTCCAAACACTTGGCGTTTGGGAATCAGTAAACACCACAAAGGAGAAGATTTGTGTGGAAAAAAATCACAAGTGAGGGTTTTGCCTTTTCTGCCAAGCTGCAAGTTTCTTCAAGGTTCTCCGTCTTGGTACTGAAGCAAGACAATCGAATGCAACCAAAACTTTCTGCAATGTTCCCGAAGCCCAATGATACTCAAATCTTAATCAAGCTGGATATATATTGGTAAATTAGAGTATACGTCCCATCAAAAATGTTAATCAAGAATGTATCCCGTTATACCATATTTATAAAGTCCTCATGCATTTTTCAACTTTAATAATTTGGGTTGTGCTTTCTCACACCTCAATGTAGAACACAGTTTAGATTCTTGTGTATTACCCCTATATATTTTTTTAAAACCTCTTTTGTAGAGTTAGGTAACACACGTATTTTTAAAGTTTAAAATTTACTTTTAAATCTGTAATTTTTACATCGGCTCTTGAAGCAGTTCAAGGATTACAAAGATCTTGGAATGAACACATAAAGGTATTTTGAGGGTAGGGAACAGTCTCTTCATTATGATCAAAATGCAACTTTATTTTGTCTCTGGTTACACATTGAAATCACATGGGGAGCTTTAAAGATTTTGATGTTTGAGCCTAACCCTCAAATATTTTTGTTTTGTTTTGTTTTTTTCATCTAAGACATGGCGTAGACCTTGAGATTTTTGAAAGCTCCCTAGTGATGCTAATGTGACGTCAAGATTGAGAACTCAGTTTTATCCACATGCAGTGGGAGCACTCTGAACCCGAATAAAGGTTTGGGTGAATCCCTGCCTTCCTGGCAGCTCTCGGATGATAGGGCCCTTTTGCTCACTTTTGCATAAACACAGTCTCAATTCAGTAATTTGAAGATCCAGTCTCCTACAGATATCAAGCATCTCAATGCCCCTATTTATCTTCGTATTTAATCCTTCCCCTCCTTCAGCTCATGTGACTGCGAGATGGGGAGTGGGGGTGGGTCCAGGCCTCTGCTCTTACTTGCTCTGCCCACCTGCTCCCACACTTTGTTCTGGTTGCACAGAGGCGGGGGTAGAGGGAAGAGATGGGGGAAGGCAAGGTGCTAGAATGGTTCTGATTTGACTGGGAGGTTTCTTTGGATGGTGAGGGCCTGGCAGATGGTGACCACTGGGTCCAGCAGATGTTGAGCTGTCCCTTTTCTAAATGAGGCTCTTCTATAGTCTCAGAGATTTCCATGTGTGGATCCCTCTGCCCTGAGGTTTTCCCGGTTTTGAACTCCTTCCCCCATTATTTTGCATCTTGTAGTCCACACCAGCCTCTTCTGTTTGAGGATTCTTTGCTCCTATGTGAGTCTCAAGATGAATTCTGTCCCCTCTGGCCTACATCTGGTCCAGGAAATGTCGGTACATCCCCTGAAGCATGGTCTCCAAGCTCTGCCATATAAGCACCTTTTATTGTTCCTTCAAATTCCTAGCCCCAGTCACACTCAATGTATCCTCTCTTAACTTTATCAGACCACAGAAGGCTGAGAACATATTTCAGAGCCCTCCAGAGCTTCAAGTAGATGCTTGATGTGTTTAGTGGCAGAATGAGGCCAGTGTGGGTGGAACAGAGGACCATGAGGGTGAGTAGGAGGTAAGGGCAGAAGTCAGAGTATAGAAGGGCCTAACAAGCCAAAGTAGGGACTTTGGATTTTATTCCAACTGCCTGGGGGTCCACTGGAAAGCTTTCAGCAGGGGAGTAATATCATCTAATGTACACTTTAGAATCTAGAGTGGATGCTGGGGGGTCAGGAACAGAAGAGAGGCTGATTCAGTTACAAAGCATCTCTATAAGACCCTCTCCATGGCCCACCCAACTGGGTAGAACATCCCCTGCCCCATCCCTCCTATAGGTCAAGGAGATTCTTGGCCCCTTCCTTTATCCTAACCCTCTGCTCACACCTGAGAAAACATGGCAGAGGCCCATGACAGCTTACAAACTCTCCATGCCAGTCCCAAGAATCTCATTTAAAAAAGAGTTATAGTGATCTAATCAGAGGGAAGGAAATACAACTATGCATTGGCCCACTCAAGTTTGGGCCCACAGAATTCTTTGAAGACTTTCTTCTGTCTAGGACCACCAGACATTCTGATGACTGCACAGAGCAAACCAGCACTCCACTGTGAGACAGACACTGACTGGCCTGGGGGCCAAGTCCTTGGTGTCAAGCGATGTAAATGACTCCAGGGGTCTCCGTCTCAACAGCTGGAACTCTGGACTTGATCTTAGCCAAAAGGCCGAGAAGCGATTCAACAGCTGGAACTCTGTAGAACTCAGTGAATAATAACAAATTGAATACTTAACAGACTTCGTCAGGCATGGAGTGAGCTGCGGTCACCACTACCGTGGTCATTGGACCTCAGTGTGAAGGGCTGTCTCTGGAAATGATCACGCTCCCTAAATGGGTCAGACAGGTTTGTCCCTCCTTGGTACAAAGAGTGCCCTCTTCTGCCCAGCAGCAGAACTTTTCTACAAAGCCATAGCCTCGCAGAGTAACTGAACTTTTGTTAGGTCAGGATGGGTCTTGCAAAATGGGCCAAAGAAACTGAAAAACACCACTGATGAGCCAGGGAGCCATTTGTAAGAAAGCTGTCACTCTGACTCTGCCCTAAATTCATGTCCCAATTTTACAAGTATCCTATTTTAACTGTAGAAAAGACGATGAAAAGATTTAAATCATAGGGTAAGTCCCAACTATCAAAATAGCAAAAAAAAAAAAATTAAAGTGCTTAAATTTTATATTGTGTGATGAAGAGGAACTATTATTCTTGGCATGGCATATGATATCAGTTCAAGTTTTCGGAGAAACAATCTTGCAATACGTTACAATTTTTTTAAATCTCTTATTATATGTTAGTCCAGTAATCTCATATTTGGGAACATCTCCTAAGAAAACAGGCCCAAAGGAAATAAAGTAGTATGTATAAAGATGTTTAGAGCCATGTCATACATCATTATTTTAGAGTATAAAACTGTAAAGACTCACATACAAGTGGCAAGCAGGAAAGAAATGGTTATGTGAAGTATAGCATGGTATTATAATGCTTTACTAAAAAAGCCATTCAGCACTGTAGCTTCAGGGACAAATATAATGCATGAGCTGTGTGTATGACTCTGAAAAAACACAGAAGACAAAATGATGTTCATCCCCTAAGTACAGTGCAAGTGAATACAATGGCAAAAGGTTTTAGAGTAAATAGAGTTTAATATTCACTCTTATCTATACAAATGATCAAGTATAAAACAATAAAGAAAGGTAGGAGAGGGAGAGAAAACCAGATAGAAAAAACTGTTAGCTATTATATCAAGCTTCAGTCATCTCAAAGCATCATCTTCTGCTTTGAAACCCAAGGAAATTTATTTTATTATATTAATAATTTGTTAATAGAGTATATTTGCTTACTAATATAAAAGAAAGCAAAATAGCCTTAGAAAGCTATGACAAATTTCCTTTCTCATCTCTTAAACACTCAGCTTCACACTTTTGGCTCATAGAGACATAGCCTAAGAAAATTCTAGGTCCATTTGTTAGTATTTATAACCTCTCATCTAAGGCTAAAATCAAGTTTACCCAGAAGGTTCAGTAATATGAAAATCAATCTAAAAATGACAGAGTTTCATGAAACCCCTGATAAGGCTCAAATATGACAGTTTGCTGGAGGTATTCCATATTGAGCATTCAGGCAAAAACAGTAAGCTTTTTTACAATTCTCATTATTAAGCTCACAATATGTTCTCAGTTCTGGCCTGCAGGGATTTAAAATGTGAGCTCAAAATGTCTAACAAGACTCAAGCCTTGGCAAGGGCTCAATTATCTCTCTTCTGTAAGGACCAGGCAGTAGTTGAAAATTTATCCTGCATAAGAATCTACATGAGGAGTTGTTAAAATTTCCATTTGCTGGACCCCCTTTGCCAGAGATCCCATGGAGGTCTGGGGCAAGACCAAGAAATCTTCATTTTAACAAAAGCCACAGAGGGTCCTACTGCAGGTCCCCTCCTGCACGTGAACAAACACTTGTGCAACAGAGTGTAGGACAGCTTCAGTTACCCCCTTCAAAAGTTGTGAATCGGGGGGCGCCTGGGTGGCTCAGTCAGTTAAGCATCTGCTTTCGTCATGGGTCATGATCCCAGTGTCCTGGGATCAAGTTCAGCATCAGGTTCCCTGCTCAGCGGACAACCCGCTTCTCTCTCTCCTTCTGCTGCTCCCCCTACTTGTGCACTCTCTGTCAGATAAATAAATAAAATCTTAAAAAAAAAAAGAAGTTGTGAATCTCCTTTAAGCTAAGATTCCAGATACTATGTTAGAGAACACAGAATCTGACCAAGTTTTAACATCTCCAGTTACCAAAACCCTACTCTCAGCTTCCACTGTCTCTTACCTGGACTCTTTTATACTGGCCTCCTCACGGGTTTTCCCACTCTGACACAGCCATCACGGTGGCCCTTTTGAAGCCCAAGTCAGAACACTGTTTCCCCTCTGCTCAGTCCCTCCGAATTCCTGACCATGACCTACAAGGCCCTACATTACCTTATTCCTAGCTACCTCCCTAACCTCATCATTTCTTTCCTTCTCCCTCTGAACTCCAGACACAATGACTTCCTTGCTGTACTTCTAAGATATTCAGTGTGGCCCACCTCAGGGCCTTTGCACATTCTGATCCCTTTGACTGGGATGCTCTTGCAGCAAATACCTTCCTATTTACACTTTCATTTCACGATCACCTTAAAGAGGGGCTCTCCTTGAGTGACCTAGACCCCGTCACCTTCTGTCCTCTATTTTTCCTTTGGCATTCACCATGTGACACGTGCTATATATTTGTGTCTTGGTGAGAGCAGTCGCTTCACCTGTTGTCTGCATTACTCAGTTCCAGCAGCTAGAGGAGTATGAGGCATATGAACACATGCCAGGATTTCACAGGTGGGGACTATGGGAAATACGATTTAGGTAGAATCCATTGGAGTCTACTTGGAGAATCTAACTTTATATATAAAGGAGGAATGTCTACTCTGCATGTAATGCTACATTACTGGATGTTGAGTGAGATCATCATTTAAAAAAATAGACAAATGCAGGAAGAACTTCAAACACTTTTTTTGAATGTTTAACATTCCTTGGTGTTGCTGGTATCTTTTACAGTTTTCTTAAGTGCTATTTAAACTAGGTGTCTGCAGAGGCAGATGTAGTACCAAGACAGTGAAACTAAAACCCCAGAGTTCCTCATCTGTGCAGGCCCTTGTGAGAGCAGGGAAACCCTGGAGGTGTGGAATGTTCCAGGTGGGAAAGGAAAGATGGGATGCACTCAGGAAGCTTCCCTAAGTAAGCAATTCTTGTAAATCTCCTAGTAAGTTCTCAGGAAAAAAAAAGGCTCCTAAGTCTCTAAGTTTCCAATAATTTATCATAATTTTATTTTCTGGTTATAAGTATTCATTTTTATTCCCAATCCTGTATTTGCAGTTTTTTTTTATTTATTCTTTTTCCTAAAGTGGTCCTGGGTTATACATGTTATCTTTGTGTATATGTTGATCTTGACTTCTCACTGAAGTTGGAAACTCCTCTGGAGCTGGGATTGTGTTTTATATTTTCTCTATCTCCCAGGGGTGGAACTGAGTTCACAGGAAAAGCCCAGGTAGCGCCATGTCACTCAGCCCCCTATATGGACCTAAGTGCCTTGGGGGGTGGAAAGGTTTTAGGAAAATTTCTTTGCCCTTCATGGCCTTTCACTGAAGAAACTAGGGTTCCATTCCCAACTTACTGCTTTAAAACTCAAATAAGTTTAACAGTCTACACTGACATCATTACATGTATTTTAAAAGATAATACATTTTTATTTCAAAGATTTAAAAGTTATGGCTCTCTGATTCCATATGCTTTTATTTTGAGTGAATACATATCGACAAAGTAATTATAGAAAAACACAGGGATGGATTTTTTTTTTTTGGTAAGAAGTGAGAAAAAGTCAGAAGTGTTTTAGGAAGACCCAGTTCAGACTTAACTATTTGTAATGGAGACTCATTGGCTTGTATCTCTTATTTCATATAATTTTATTTATCAGTAATGGAACTCAACGAAGAAAGGTTCTCCTTGTGCACTTGGAGTTTTGGGGTTTTTTTATTTGAGAATCAAATTGCCTTTAGTTAATAAAAAAAAAAAAGAAATCTCTCCAATTTTTATATCAGGGCAAAAAGAAAAAAATAATCACTACTTAAATGGAAAACTTCAGCCAGAAATACAAAAATAAACTTCTATATTTCTTTTCACAAATATATTGTCTAGAAAAATGAGGAAAATATAATATAAAACATCCCAAATTGAATTTTTCAAATTATGAAATTATAAATAAAATTGTATAAAGCTACTAAGGCACAAAACTATGAATAAAATCAATCATAACACCAAAGAATTTAGACTAGTATCTAATAGTAATATGTTAATTTCAACCTACATTTTATGTGTTTAATAGACTATTACTAAACCAGAATTGATTATCTTTTATGATTTAAGGATAGATTAGAGTGTTAATAACCATAATAGTTTAAAATTATGATAATTCAATCCATTAGGACAAAATTTAAAATTTCAGTCAGATAATAAATCTGGTCAGGAAATTTTCTTCTGACAGAGAAAGCAATGTGATGGATGGACTCCATAAATTGACTACAAACAATATAAGAGCTGATAGAGATATACAAACAACATAGAGCTGATAAATACAAACAATATACAAATAATACAGAGCTGATAGAGAAAAACAAAGTATATTCTAGAGTACATATTCTAAAAATCATAATTCAAACTTTAAAACAATTTATCTCAAATGCGTTTTTTCCATACCCTACAGTACAACAGAAAGACTGGTTGAATCTTAAGTCCTTTATGGTTTGGGATAAATCAAACCACATCATCTATATAGAAGGCAATAAAGTAGTTATATTTAACTCTGTAGGGGGGCTTGTGTGGCTGTCGGTTAAGTGTCTGCCTTCGGCTCAGGTCATGGTCCCAGAGTCCTGGGATCAAGTCCCACAACAGGCTTCCTACTCAGCAAGGAGCCTGCTTCTCCCTCTCCTCCCTTCTTATGCTCTCTGTCGCTATCTCTGTCTCTCTCTCTCTCAAATAAATAAATAAAATATTAAAGAAAAATTCCGTTCAGTGGGGAAATGCATCACACCAATCCCAAAGCAAGTCATTTAGAATCAAATTTGAAAGAAAAGGCACTAAATTCATCTCTGATCCTTATGAGAAGTTAGGCCTGTTCCCAACTAGCTAATGCTATTAAGATGCAACTTCTGAAGAAGCATTAGTAACTCAGGTTTAATTAGAAGTTCCTGAAGCCTAGACTATAATATCTGTTCTCCACAAAGTCAAAGGTTCCATAAATATCAATAAATGTTGCAAACAATCTTACGTCATTCCTGCTAGTTTTCTCCACAAAGTGATAAGGTACAGATCAATAATCAATAATGAAATAAGTTCCTTTGTGGAATTTAAGAAACAAAACAAACAAGTAAAGGGAGAAAAAAGACAGAGAGGTGTGGGAGGATGGGCAAACCAAGAAACAGACTCTTAACTACAGAGGTCTGATGGTTACCAGAGGGGAGGCAGGCGGTGGGGTGGGGAGGGGGGTTCATGAAATAGTGATGGGGATTAAAGAGGGCACTTGTGATGAGCACTGGGTGTTGTATGGAAGTGATGAATCACTACATTGTACACCTGAAACTAATATTATACTATATGTTAACTAACTGGAATTTAAATAAATTTTTTTTAAATTAGCGACATAAGTGTGACTCTGGTTCTAGATACCTTTCACATAAACTACCAGGCTTAAAAAAACCACATGCTTGCAATATTTTAAGGAGGAAACTGGCATGGATTGTAGGTTGAAAATATGGAAATTAATGGATCGGTAATCTGGGAAATCTCTTTGAAATTTTGAGATAGATCACACAGATTCCATCCAGGTGGAACCATACACACCAAACCCTCAATGAGAGTAAACGCACTCCTAAGGGTTAGAAAACTCCCATCAGAGATACAGTGGCATAAAATCCTCACCAGTGGCTTTAGTGAGCTTCAGTGTTTTTGTGTGTGTGTTTGCGTTTGTGTTTGTTTTTTTCAGTAAACAGGAAGAGGGATCTTTTTTATTAATCAAGCATAAAGTGGAGACAAAATTAGGGCCCACTTACCCATCTTGCACAGTAGACACAGTGCATAGGGGTCCACAATGTTTTGGGGGGGGGTTCATGAAAATGTTTATATTTCTTTTAAGATAGGAAATGAAGTTTTAAGGGCGCCTGGGTGGCTCAGTTGTTAAGCATCTGCCTTAGGCTTGGGTCATGATCCCAGGGTCCTGGGATTGAGCCCGGCATTGGGCTCCCTGCTGCGCGGGAAGCCTGCTTCTCCCTCTCCCACTACCCCTGCTTGTGTTCCCTCTCTCGCTGTGTCTCTCTCTGCCAAAATAATAAATAAAATCTTTAAAAAAACAAAAAAGAAAGAAAATGAAGTTTTAGGATAAAGAAAATATCTTCATATATAAATATATAATATTAATAGATTTATGTACCAACAGTCATAAAATGTAGTTTTGATTTTTTTTTCTTCCAAATGTTCACTTAAATTCTAGTTAGACAGGGGATGCCTGAGTGGCTCAGTCAGTTAAGAGTCTGCCTTTGGCTCCGGTTATGATCCCAGAGTCCTGAGATCGAGCCCCGTGTCAGGCTCCCTGCTCAACAGGGAGCCTGTTTCTTCCTCTCTCTCTGCCTGCTGCTCCCCCTGCTGTGCTCTCTCTCTGTGTCAAATAAATGAATAAAATCTTTAATAAGTAAATACATAAATTCTATTAACACAGCTTCAATGTTTTAATCAGTTGTCCCATATGTGGGCACATGATCAGGAAATTATTTGAGAAGGCCTGTATCAAAAATGTCTGGGGCCATTGTTATTGGCTTAATGCATTTTGAAATGAGAAACTTGCAAGTGACCCTCAAAATCTGGGTTCATGTCTTCATCATTATTTGTAAGCCATAGTGCCTTCGACCCAAAGTTTTCCCTTGTTACTATCTATATTACCAGAACCTCCTGCAAGTTTTTATTTTACCAGAGGGTTTGGAGAAGCAATAACAAACTTGTAATAACATTTATATTTCATAAGCTACCTGGTGCCCTCTAGAATATTTCCATCTGGCATCTACCTCTAAAGCTTGGCCAAGGTATATTCAGCTAATTGTCTTTTCAAACAAGGAGTTACAAATGCAATGCCGGGATTTGTTTAATACACAACTCAAGAAAGGTATCTGTCATTCTTCCACAGTCTGCTGATATGAAAGGAGAGGTGGTGGATGTAGGTGTAGGTGGGGTGGGGGCGTATATCTGCACGGGCTCACACATACACACCTACTTCTCCAGAACAAAGTAACTAATGGAATTTGACAACCTCCACTTCATCTCACTCTTTCCAATTACACAAATGCATTAGCCAAATTATAAAGACAAGATAATTCTAGAATAGTTCTCTCAAAGCTTAAAGTGAAGGTGAAAGATTATTTTTTACCCAGCTCAGAATATTCACCCTGAAATTGCCAGTGGTTAGGAGAGGCTAACTGACATAGGATACAGTCTTGGAGATTGCCATGAATCAAAACTATAACCAGAGGCCCCATGACAACATGAGAAAAGTGGTATGTCTGAGATGAGGAGTTTCCTCAAATTGTGCTCTGCCATTATGTCAGATGGGCTCCTTCCGGCAATCTCTGGTGCATTCTCATCACTCACTGCCATCTGCAATCGATTATTTCCCTCACTTTCACTCATCTTTCTCCTCTCCACCTCTCTTCATTACCTAACCTAGCTCCCTGTCTCTGTTTTCTTTCCCCTCTGCCTTAGTGTTGACATTGTCACCTGGGCCTCAACCTGGCTTTTAGCATTCTAGCTTCTGAACTGGCTGGCTCAGTCATTCTCAATCCTTTTCTATTCTGAAATATGCGAGGGATGTAGCAGGTATTCCCCAGTATTCACAGTCCTCCTCAGCACTGATTTAGGCATGTGAGATTCTTCTAGGAAGAGGAAAAGTCTGTTGGCTGAAAAAGTCTAAATGCTTTCAATGAATGGCCGAAGAGCATGTTTCCCAACCTTCCTGCCCCGCCATGTTGGGCATCTCTGCTCTATAGCTTGCTTCCCAAAGCAGTGGTTCATCTGCCTGCAAAACTGGCATCACCTGGGAGCTGGCTGGAAGTGCAGGATCTCAGGCCCTCACTCTAGACCCATTAAATCAGAATCTACATTTTAACTAGCTGTTCATATTCAAGTCTGAGAACCACTGCTCTATCATGATAGAAAATCAGTAAGACACAATACACCTAATGGTATAGATGTCTGTCATTCAAATATCTATCAATAACAACATACGTAATAGCATATCATGATCCCTGGAGTAAAGCGCATTGCTTTGTATTTCTAACATTTAATAACTCTGAATCTTCAGCAAATTATTTAACCTTATAGAACCTCATATATCTCATGTGTAAAATCCAGATAATAATCTCACAGAGATGATGCGTACATAATTTTTAGCACAGTGCCAGGCATAAAGTAGGTGGGAAATAAATAGGTTTTTTGTTTAATTGTTAAAATTATTATTAATATCACTATTGTTGTCATTATTTAATCTAACTGGGGTTCATATGTTATTAATAACTACTCAGATCAACTTATATAGACATACTTCTTATCTTCCCGAAGTTTACAATGTAAAATGGGCAATAACTATATGGGCAATTGCACAAAATAAGCAATGTGCTGACAAAAGATGTGATAGCATATTCATTCAAATCTCTTTATGTTGAGATTGTTGTGAGCATCCACTTGGGTTTATTAGGCCCACTGATTAAATAGCATTATCTGAGTCACAAAGTACAAAATCAGGAAACCACTAAGAGATGATAAGATTAGGAGATTCACCAAATGCAAAAATATGTGAAAGGAGAATTAAAAATTTGGTAACAGAGAGGCTTTATCCTGTTAGAGAAACTTTTTAAAAATCAGAACACCAACAACAATCTCTAATAGAATTTTTAATGATCTATTGCAATCTGAACTGACTAAAATGAATAGAACTTCCTTATAAGCTCAAGCTAAACATTTAAGTAAGTGTACCAAACATAAATGGTATACTTTTTAATCTAGTCACCCAAGTAAAAAAGTCAGAAGAGGATTTTCAGTCTTTGTTAATTGAAAAAATAATCAGATCTCCAGGAGAACAGAGTCTCCTCTTTTTACAATCCACTCACCAGGCAATGGCGTTATTTATACTTAGTCTAGGTATGAGCCTTTGCCATTGCCCAGCCTGAACATTAGAAGTAGGGATAAATTAAAAACATTATCTCTGAGTTATTTTAAGCTCTGTGCTTTAGTACTTCACATCCAACTCCTAATCCCCAACATACTTTTATTATGTTTAAAAATATTTTTAATAGGGGTGCCTGGGTGGCTCAGTGGGTTAAAGCCTCTGCCTTTGGCTCAGGTCAGGATCTCAGGGTCCTGGGATCGAGCCCCACATCAGGCTCACTGCTCGGCGGGGAGCCTAGTTCCTCCTCTCTCTTTGCCTGCCTCTCTGCCTACTTGTAATCTCACTCTCTCTGTCAAATAAAAAAAAATCTTAAAAAAATATTTTTAATAGATTATTTATATTGCTGTCACACAACCAAATGTCCTTTGGTAGTTGCTTTACCTGTAATTAAGAGACAACTATAAGTCTTCTAAATCTGTCCCCTTCCCACTGTATTTGCATTAGTTGATCACAGATATCTAAATAATCAAAATTCATTTCAACTTTTACCAAGACTATTTATATTAAAATTCTGAACATCATTTATGTCTTAATTAAAGTTTGAATATTAATAAATTTTATTAATTTAGCTAGGCCAAATAGTATTTCTGGTTTATAAAAGTTAATTTGGAATGTTTATTAATAAAGTAATCAATCATTTGAGGCTTAGAATGGATTTTGTAGAAATTCAGTTGGAAATTTCTGGCATATATGGTAGAAAAAGGTTAAGATCTGGAATTTTCAATAGAAACATCCCTTTGCTCATTATTCATTTAGGACAGGACCACAGGTTGTATCAAGATAACTTGAAAAAACAAGAATTCTCTAAAAATCAAGCCAAAGGTAGAACTCTAAGTTTGAATTCATTTATAAAGTAGAGGATGATCCATTTTGAGGTACCAAACACCCTTTATTTAGTTTTTTCTTTACCTGTACTTTTGCTTTGTTTTGGTGTTTTTATGTCAACTTTGAATCTAAAGGGAAGGGGTACATTCTCTGCCAGCTAAGTAGATTTCAAGGGGTTAGAAATAGAGAAAACAATGCAAAGAACTTCCTTCTAGCCATCCATCTAGCCATCCATCCATCCATCCATATTCCAGAGTGAATATGTGCATATTTGTTTCTAGTCTCTGGAAATTAGAAGAAAAAGGAGCTCATGTTTTGCTTTTAAAATAGTTAAGTAAAACATATTCATTAGCAAGAGGAAGAAGATATTCAGCACTGATTATGAAAAATCATGATTTCCAGAGTTGCCTGGGTTGCTCAGTCGGTTTGGTGTCTGACTTTTAATTTCAGCTCCAGTCATTATCTCAGGGTCATAGGATGGAGCCTGCAGTGGGCTCTGCACTCAACATGGAGTCTACTTAAAATTCTCTCTTCCTCTCCCTCTGCCCCTCCCCCCATACTCTCTCTTTCTCTCCCTCTAAAATAAATAATTTATAAAAAGAAAAAAATTAAAAATCATGATTCCCAGACACATGCAATCACACGTCAATAATGTGTAGTGTAGCCTATTTTTTAAAACACAATGCAATAAAAAAATCATGGTTTGGGGGTTTTACCAACAATGACTTCTTTAGAAGCTATGATGTGTCAGTCATTGGCATGTGATGAGCAAGACAGCAGGATCCCTGTCCTCACGGAACTTAAAGTCTAATGAAACAAAAAGAGGAGTGAATCAGGGATTGGAATGTAGTACTCAAAGTAGAGAGTTCTATGGGAAGACACGGGAAGGAGCCAACCCAGACTGGAAGGGTCAGAAACTCTTTCCATGAGAAAAAAAGATGTCCAAGTTGAAACCTACAGGCTGTTGACATATGTTTACTGCCATTAATGATCTAAACAATAAAAAAGTAAATCAATAATAATATGTAACTTGTGTGTATGTTATTAATGCAGTGATTTTTTAGAAACATAAAGTCCTGTATTGGTGAAGGTTTGGAAGGAGAGGAAGAAGACTGATTGAGTACTGGTGAGAATGGAAGAATTGGTATTATCCCTCTCAGTACAACATGGCAACATACACCCAAAAATATAAAAATGTGTATGCCTTTCAACTTAAAATACAAATTCTAGACATTTACTCTAAAGAAAAATTAAAGATATGGGAAACATTATCTATAATGCCATCTAAATATCCATATATCTGGTAATGAGTAAATAAACAATAGTGAATTCATATAATAAAACACTATCAAATCATTAAAACATTGCCAATAAAGAAATGTTTGTTAACTGACATGTTCAGTCATGATATATTCACATTTAATAAGAAGATTACAAATTTAGGCAATGGAGGAATCCATTTTTGTTAAAAAAATATACATACACACAAAAAAATCCTGGAAAGATACAAAAATGTGTTGACCTTATCACTTGGTGACAGGATTATAAATACTTTTTTTTCCCCTGTGGGCTCTTTGTGTGTCTCTATTGTCTAATGTTCAACATTGAAAATATGCTGCTTTTGAAATTAGAAAAATAAAAATTATGGGACCAGGACAAAACATATTAAATTACAGATATTTATACTCCCAACCTTCTCCCACCTCCTAAGCAGAATAGATACTGAGAAAGGTGCTTCATTTTGCTGCAGATATAAGGGTGAGAACAAATTGAATGAGATGAGAGAGGACTGGACTTCTCTACACAGACCCTTCATGGTGCTATCCAGAAGAGAAACAACTATAATCCTGGAAAAAGACGTACAGAAAGAGAGTACAAGACTAAGACAAAGAAAGAGAAAAGAGGGACAAGAGAAAAGACAAAGATGAGTACTCAGCAACTGCTATAATCAGTAGAACTTTGAGGAAGGGAGAATTTTCAAGAAGTTTTTCTTTGTCATATGTGGTATATCTCTCCTAGGGGGTTCACAAAAAAATCTTTATAAAAGACCCACATACTGAAATAGAACTTGTGTGTACATCAGAGGAGAGACCCATGGAAATAACCATTTTCCTATTAAAATGAACACAGACTCCCAGAAGTGAAAAAAAATAACTTTTATAATGACGTAACTGAGAGCAACAACAAGAAAAAGTCTGAAGAGTACGACATGGCAGATTTTAACTTTCTCAAAGCCATAGGCACATGCGTGGGAATCTCAAAGATACAGTAGCTATTCATAGAGCCCTCGGATGGCTAAAAACAATGTTCCATGTGGGAAAAGAAACCAGAGAGGTCCAGCCATCATGAGCAAAGCTAGGAGTCACACGGGTGTGATCCACACTGCAGAGCAGGGTAGGAGAGCTTTTGCTGGTCTGGGAAGAGGAAGAGTCATAAAATACTCTAAGTCTTTCACGTCAAGGGAAAGCACGGGCAACAGAGGAACAATATGAAAGGGCTTGAAGAAAATAGGTTTTGAGGAAGCCTATGTATGAAGATAAAGCTCCACATAAAGATGAGGTTCTCATGAACACAGCCAAAAAGATCTTTTAAAGAACAATGTACCCGATTATGCCACTCTTCCAGGCAAATCTATTTAATTCATGGTGAACAAAATAATTTACATGGCCCCATGTGGTCTAACCCTCTGTCAGTCTCTCCTCTTCGGATCCCTATTTCTTCCTCCACCCCACACTGACTTCCTCACCACTTCTCTAATTTCACCAAGCACAATCTCACCTTAGAACTTCATGCTAGCTGTTCCCTCTGCCTGGAATGCTCTTCCACCAAATTTCCACTTGGTTAACTCCCTCCCTGCCTTCAGACTTTCGCTCATAACTCACTTTCCCTAAGTCTCACCTTGACCACCATATCTAAAGATGCAACCGGCTTTCACTAACCCTCACCCCATGTTTCCAGTTCCCCTCACTCTTCTCTATTATTTCCCACAGCACAACGACATTCTAGCTTCCAACTTATTTATTATGTTTATTATTTATTGTCTGTCTTCCCCTACGAGGGCTGAACTTTTTGTTTATCGGAGTACAAATATATCCCAAGCATCTAGAATGATACCTAGTCTTCTATTTGTTCTCAAAAGATAATTTTCTTTTATTTTCTAAGATTTTATTTATTTGCCAGAGAGAGAGAGAGAGTGAGAGAGAGAGCACAAGCAGGGGGAGTGGCAGACAGAGGGAGAAGCAATCTCCCTGCTGAGCAGGGAGCTCGATGTGGGACTCAATCCCAGGACCCTGAGATCATGACCTGAGTAGAAGGCAGACGCTTAACTGACTGAGCCACCCAGGTGTCCCTCAAAAGATAATTTTCAATAAATAAATGAGTAAATAAAGCTGCATGCTTGTTTCAATCCTCAATGTTCACTCAGGAATCTGGATTCTTTAAGGGTAACCATGCAAATTAAGAATAAGAAAAACTTGGGGGTGCCTAAGTGGCTCAGTCAGTTAAGCATCTGACTCTAGATTTCTGCTCATGTCATGATCTCAGGGTTGTGAGATTAACCCCTGCATCAGGCTCTGCACCAGGCATGGAACCAGCTTAAGATTCTCTCTCTCCTTCTGCCCCCCATCCCTCTAAAAAAAAAAAAAAGAAAGAAACGAAGAAAGAAAAAGAAAACCTAAAATAATTACAGAAACTTAAAACAGTTCCACTGAAGTATTTAGTTATACTATCAAGTAAATAGTCAAATCATTACATTGTTCCTATTAATGTCATTCTTTAGTGCTCCTCATTCTATAAGGTCTTGATTGTAAAAATACTTTTTAATTCGATAACTAGGTTTCAGTTTCCTCACCAATAAGATGAGGGGATTGCACTGGATCATTATAATGATCTCTTCCAAACGGTTGCAATTCCACACATTATTTTCAAATGTTTGGAATTATTAAAAATTTAAGATGATGAAGTAGAATCTATTGACAATGACCATATTCTTATTCATAAAACAAGAATGTTTAGAAAACTTTCATGTGGCAAATAATGAATCATGGAACACTATATCAAAAACTTATGAAGAGGGGTGCCTAGATGCTTCAGTCCTGGAGAGTCTGCCTTCGGCTCAGGCATGATTCCAGGGCCCTGGGATTGAGCCCTACACCAGGCTCCATGCTCAGCAGAAAGCCTGCTTTTCCGTCTCCCACTCCCCCTGCTTGTATTCTCTCTCTCACTGTCTCTCTCTCTGTGTCAAATAAATAAACAACAACAACAACAACAAAACTAATGCAGTACTCTATGGCAACTAACATTAAAAAATATAAATAAATAAATAAATAAATAAATAAATAAATAAAAATTTAATGTGGCAACATTTGCATGTAGTAAATTTGAGAGAGGAGGGATTCCTCCTCTTTTTCTTTTTTTTTTTTTTAAAGATTTTATTTATTTATTTCACAGAGGGAGAGAGATCACAAGGAGGCAGAGAGGCAGACAGAGAGAGGGGGAAGCAGGTTCCCTGCTGAGCAGAGAGCCCGATGCGGGCCTCGATCCCAGGACCCTGAGATCATGACCTGAGCCGAAAGCAGAGGCTTTAACCTACTGAGCCACCCAGGCGCCCTCCTCCTCTTTTTCTGTCCTTCAGCCTCTTTTCCAAAAATAAGTGCTTTCTCTATTGTATGAAATAGTAAAGTTCACAAAAGCCCAGTTCCCATCATTATTTCCTATGTTTTACTATAACTTTGATGGCGTCTATTCTCAAGTTTTGACAGCCTCACACAGCATGGCAAAAATGCGAACAGATACTAAATTCCCAAGTTCAACAGCTTGAAGCACCTTTTGGAATCATTTAAAATGCATTTCAATAAAGGAAAAAACTAATCTGTAAATAAATCATTGCTTGGATTAATCTATAAGAAACTATGATTTTATGAGCAAGCCATACATATATAATATACCCTCTGTATTCCTAAACCAAAGTAACCTCGTGTCAAAAAAAAAGGGAATTAATACGTTTTATATATATTTCAATGTTCATCTTCCTCTGTCACTCAGTCTAACTAAGAAAATAACATTTTTTCACACCTTCAAAATTTGAGGAAATATTGCATCTTAAAGTCTGTGCATTTCAGAGTTACTGCTTGATCAATGAACAATTAAATCTGTTTAATATGTTACAATGATCTTCACATTAATTTGCCTGGAGTAAAAACAAGAGCTCCACACAAGATTGATCAAATGACTTTTAAGTCTCCAATGCTAAATTGTTTCTGAATACAAATGGAAGTGCATTACAGCCCCACGAGCACACAGTGAATTCCTAATGAGCAGGTGCCATCATGGTGATTACAATATATAATGACACCACCCGCAGATTAAAGCACTGCCCAGCACTCTGCATTGGAGACCTGGCATTGCAACTACTGTACCTTCTTTGTTGGATCAATTCAAGCCTCATTTAGACTCTAAATGAATGTGCTTTGGATGAGTGTATTTTATAAACGGATTAAATGTATTTTATAAATGGATTTTTTTTCCAGAATTCGCAAATGTCCCTGATTCTCCATCAGAAATTATCTTTTTTCTGCTTGGGGAAATGCCAGACTAAGATTTTCAAAGACCTGATAAGAATTCAAGTTAAATGAACCACTGTGTCCCCTCCCCTTCCATTTACTATCTTGACTTCTTCCTTCCAGAGGCCACTTTTGTACGAAGATTATAATGGCATAAAGTAAGTGCCCAAAGAAAGAGAATTTTAAGGAAGTCTGCAAATCAAACTAGTACTACTTCACCCGTTTATTCAAGAACAAAGATTTCTAGAAAAGAGAGAATGTCAAATCCTCACTCATTTTTATCAAACCTGGACAAGCATGCTGTTTCCTAATGGTTCTCAATTTTTTCAGCAGTTTCAAAGTTCTTTTCTGCTATCTGGTTGGTGTCCCATTCACTATTTTTATAGTGCATTGTGTTCCTCCATAAAATCAAATGGGAAAATGTCCCACAATGCTTTAAAAAATCTTGTTAGTACCAGCACAAATGGATTAAGAAGCATTGTATCTGGACACTATGTCTAGCCCATTTCATTTGAGAAGGTACAAGTGAAAAAACACACAGGCTCCCAAACTTCACACCCCTCAGAAAAAAAGACAACTGATTATCAAAAATCAGTCAAAGATATGTATGGGAGAAACTGGTGTGACTGCCAGTGAAGGTACAAACAAATTAAAAAGAAAAATGGCATCCCATGTATTTCAGTCAGGATTGGCTAGTTTATGTTGTGGTAATATAAATTCTAAAATATCAAGTGCTTAACCCACTAAAAGTGTTGACCAAAGTCCTTCGCTGTCTGTCCTGGAGGCATGGTCCCAGTTTTGCAGACCACCTTCATCTCGTTGTTGAAGGAGGTCATCAAGAGGAGGTGGCCTGTACTCGCTTCAGCAGCACATATACTAAAGAGGAGGTGACCACTAGTCGACTCCCAAGCTGGGCAGGGTCGTGAGAACCTCCCCACCTCTTCCCCTGTCCTTGGAATGTGCACTCCATCCACCTTTCCCACAGCGGAAGCTATTTTCAAAAATGCAGCCTTGAGAGTGCAATGTGCTATTGAGAGCACGTGGGCAGTATCCCCAACTGAAACCCAGGGAAGGCTCTACATAAACTTCCAAGATTCTGGCGGGCATGGGCAGAGATCTGCTCGTCTTGCAGTGGCAAAAGACAAGACTTATAAGTAAGTTCTCTTGTTTATTAAACCTGCCACCTACCAATCAGGAGTGGTCTTCTTCTCTCATCCTTTCCTTGCTCTCAGTGTATGGGGGCCATTTTGCAGACCAACACTCATAGCACCCAAGATCACAAAGCTGGAAAGGTGTGCACTTGCTAGGCAGCCTCCTAAGGATAGGGGCAACTAAGTACTTCCTCCCCAAAGCATCACATGGTACCTCTACTCACATTTTATTGGCTAAAGGAGTCGCAAGATTATACCAAACCTTGAGAGAGCATAGAAATACAATCCCTATCCCACCTACTATGAACCTCTTGTGCCTGGAAAGAGTAGAACCAGAAACACTGGTGAACAACCCAAATATTTTCCACAACATGGAAATCAAATGAACAAAATTTCCCTTCCAGATATCAAGCTATACAATCCCTAGCCTATATACTCTGTCCTAATCTGTTCTTTATCAATAAATGTATGTGGAATTATGGGATATAAACATGGTAAATGGGATATATGGGGTATAAACATGGGATATAAACAGGATATAAACATAGGTAAATGAGTAATGGGCTGAATATTTACATAAAAGATAGTTAGGATTATTTTATATCTACTATAAAGGCAGAAAAGAAGAAAGAAATGGAGAGATTTATTTCAATGAATTTTGGTAGGTAAAATTATCCTCTTTTATTAGAGTGAACTAAGAAATAATTGAGTTGAAAAGTGTATAGAAATAAAAATCTAAAGAAATGTTCATGCTTCTATTCCTAAATCCAAAATTACTATGATTTTGATAAAATATATAACTCAATTTTAGACATTTATTAAGACAGATGTTTTATTCAACAATAAGATTATTTGTAAGAAAAATCTAAAATATATAATTTTACCACTAGGGCTAGCTGGATGCACAAAGATTTTTTAGAGCATAATTAACAACAAAAATCTTTGCATACTCCTCTGTATCATCCAGTACCCTATAACTGATTGTTTTATTATTCAGTGAGTAGTCTTACAGGAATTAAAAATTGCATTATATCATCAGCAGCTTTAACAGATGAAAACATTGGCACTATGTGTGTGAAATAAAAATATGGTATGAAAACAAAAGGTAATAAACCCAGAACAAAAAATTTTCATTATGTACAGGGTGCCTGGGTGGTTCAGTGTTAAGAGTCTGCCTTCAGCTCAGGTCATGATCCCAGGGTCCTGGGATTGAGCCCCACATCGGGCTCCCTGCTCAGTGGAGGACGCTGTTTCTCCCTCCTGATCTGCCCCTAACCTCCCCCCAACTACTGCTTTTGCTCTCTCTCAAATAAATAAAGAACTCTTTAAAAAATAATTTTTCACTATGTACTATGACAAAAGTACTTCTAAGAATTTGAAAGATTTTAATTACAGCTTATGTAAACACCAGTGTTAAAGAAATCTACAACTTCCATAAAAGTGGACACAGTAGATCCTAAAATTAAAGAGGTCAAGTGGAATCAAAATGGAATAATTTGTATCTATTATTGATGAAAATCAGAGGAAGAACGAGCAAATAGAAATGAAAAGCTTAAAACACAAGAAATATGAACTGTGCCTACAAACTGATTCTTATTTTAGTAGATACACTGTTATTCCTCACAATGAGTGTTACTCCTTTGCAGTGGTCACAGTGTGAGGCAGGGTCCTCCTTCCAGAAGCCACACTCTCTCAGCCCCACTTTGGATTTCCTCTGTTGACAATGCGAAGGGCAATGGGGGCAGTGGTTTTCCTGGGCCTGCAAATTCTACCTTTTCCTCAGTCCTGATTTCCAATCAAGAAAGGTATTAATAAGCTGGCGCTCAAGGAGAAAGCTGGTGAGCAGGACAACAAAGGATTTAGAGAAATGCTCTTAGGAGAAGTGAGTAAAGTTCCTGGGGATATTTAACCTAGAGGGGGAAAAAAGTCACAGGAATAACATGATGGCTCTCTTACAATATTTCAAGAGCTGTATTCTATAAAAAGATTTGATTTAGCCTCTGCAGTTAGGAAGGATAGATTGTGATGGGAATATGGAAAAATACAAGAAATATTCGTAACAGTTATAACTAACCAGAAAGATTATTCAATAGTAAATTTTTTTATAGAAAACATTTTAAAAATTGGATGCTTTTCTTTTGGAGATGCTGTAAAGGGAACGTTTATATTGAATGGAAAGTTAGATGAAATAAATCCCAGCATCCTTTCTAGTGCTCTGATTATTACAATCTATACATTTGGAGGTTTGACACATTTCTTAGATGTGAATTTTGATTTGGGAGAAAAAAAATCATTAAGAGCCAAATTGGGTGATTTAAGTGGACAATCAAACTGAGTTATAGCAATGATTTTAGTATGTGTGGGTGTGGGGGGGGGTTGTATGTTTAAATCAAGCAAGACCTTAAATTAATGAACTAATTTTAATATATTGCTTTAAACTGATGCTGAATAGAATGTCCAAGGTGTTTTTTGCATTGTCCTGTTGGTTTTCTTGATTTGCATGTGTTTTTTTAAATGTACAATATGTCTTTCACCATAGTGTTATTATCTTATTTTTAAACATTTGAAAATCAGGGAAAAGATTAGAAAATTTACATTCCTATCATTCTAACAACAACCACTTTTATTTTAATTTACCTTTTTTCCAACCTTTTCCTTTTGAATGTACTTTTTACCTATATATTTAGTTATTGATGATAATGTTACAGCAAACACTGAATTAGCAAATACCAAACCATGGTCCTCAGGGAAATACAGGAACCTAAGTTCCTGTGAGCCTCTGGTCACAACATTTTCACCAGCCAAATATATATAAACTTGTTTTATGTGTGTTTCTGTTTGAAGATACCTTATTTAATATATATTGTTGATTCATTCACATTGGACTCACAGCCAAAAGCACTAGAACTCATGCATGAACCAAGTTTATCTAACACACATATTTTCTCCCTAAGGCACATCACAGCCTTCTTGTGCTGATGAACACTAGGCAGCCCTTCCCCAGGACGCTCAGGGACCATTTGAAACAGTAAAAGCACCAGCGAAAAGCACCCAAATGTGGGCACCATGTCACTATATAGACCTCAGAAAGAGCACGTGTTAAGAGCAAGAGCACTGAACCAAGATGGCAGAGCACCATCTCACTCCAGCTCGGCCAGGAACGTGAGCATTAGGGGACTCCAGGGGTTCTCCACTCTGAACATGACCATGGATGACCACAAAAGAGCTGCAGGTATTGACTTGGGGATTACAAAGAAATTTTTGGAAGTCAGCAGCTTTGTAAATATAGAATCCACCAGTAATAAGGATTGACTATATTTTGCATATCCTATCTCTTTCCATGTTGTTATACGGTCTGCATGAGAATAACTTCTAGTGACTCCCTGCAAGCTATCAAGTAGATATGCCAAGCTTTATCCATCCATTTTTAAATTTTTGCACCATTAGCTCTGCATCAGTTAGGATCCCAGTGTTGCAAACGATAGACCACTCTTTGTCAATGGGTTCACAAAAATGAAATCTCTTAATTTATGTACCTGGGAAAGTTCAGAGTTACCTCTTTTTGTCTTCAAACACGGTGAATTTGAGGATTCAAATGACATCCCTGGGACTGAGTTTCCATCACTTGGTTCTTACCTCCCATGTGTAGCTTCTGTCATGGGCTTCACATGGTAGATAATGGTGGCAGCTCCATACCCTATATTTTCTCAGCATTATATCCAGCATGGAAGAGAGATGATCCTTCCCAGAAATCCTACTGAAACTCTTGTTAAATAGTTTTGGCTTGAATGGGTCTTATTCCCCTGAAGCAATCATGGTGGCCAGGGCAATTTGATAGCCTCATGATCTAAGTCTGGATCATGTGCATCACCCCCCGAGCTGATGTGAGGTCACCATCACCAGTCCACAGAGATCCAGAAGCAGCAGGTACAGAGAGGGCGAATGTGTGCTGGGAAGCAAATGAAGAGATACCCACTCAAAAAGGTTTTCCCCACGCTTAAATATAACACTACTATATTCATCTTTCTGCAAATAACTCCAAATATATTTTTAAGTAATCGAATCACAACTGCAAATAGGATTATAGAACATAGATTTTGGAAGAGCCTTGGGCTTTATCTAATTCACCTGCCAATCCAGTAAGGAAAAATTGTCCCAGCCAAATATCATCCTGATTTGTCTAAACATCTCCAAAGACAGTTCAGATTTGACAGCTATAAATTGCATCCACCTTTAGACTCTAGTTCTACCCAGTTCCATGAGACACCCCTCTGCATATTTAAATTCTGTTCCCATTATGTCCTCTAGGGTTCTTCTTTGTGGGTGAGTTTACAAGTCTGCCAACCCTTCCTCAAATGGCATTTCAGGTTCCCTCATCATCCTTGTAATAGTTTCTATTTCATCCATATTCCTTTTAAAATGTGAGGTCCCAAATATTTTGGTGATTAAAGTGAAAAGTCAAGTTGATCATAACATTTTATATATATGGGGTACCTGGGGGGTTTAGTCGGATAAGCGGCCAACTCTTGATTTCAGCTCAGGTCATGATCTCAGGGTCGTAGGATGGAGCCCTGAGAGAGCCTAGGGCTCTGTGTTCAGCAGGAAGTCTGCTTCTCCTTCTCCATTTGCCCCTCCCCCCCTTGAGTTCTCCCTCTCACCTTCTCTTTTTCTCTAAAATAAATAAATGTATCTTTAAAAATAAAAGAACATTTTATATATGTGCTCCCCAATTCAGTGAAGAACTCAGTGACGCTCTTTCTACTCTCTAGCTAGGCCCCAGATTCCTACATAGAAGGCCCCTCTTCTGTTAGAAAATCCTCACCACCATCTCTACATGAATAAACCCTACTCATCCTTCAAGGTCTCTCATATTTGCCACCCCTCTCCAGCAAGTCATTCCTAGCTAAAGAAAATTGAATCTCTCCCTTCTTTTAAATTCCCGTCTGGTTTGTTGTTCTGCCGTTGTTTTATTATCAGTCTGTCTATCCCTCTTTTACGGAATATAACCCATATCATATATTGTCTTCAGTAATTATCTTACCCCTAAACCAGACTATAAGATTCTCTAGAGAAGACCAGTGTATATTACTTTTTCTACCTTCATTTAGCACTGCTGGGGTTTAATAGGTATCATTTTCTGAAATGAACAATCAGCATAGCCTAAGAAATGCTAACAAGTATGCAGTAATGTAGGAGTTAACTAAATCTACCTAACTCTGCCTTCCTTAACTTTACACTGTCTCTCTCCAAAAAGTTCTTCCTTCAGAATAAAGTTTCATTTTATTGATCACATTTTATTAATTTCAGTATTTTCCAATTTCTAGCTTTAGTTTTCTGATAACCTTACAAGCTCCTGTTTGTAAAATACAACTTTCATCAGAATAAATACTGATCAGGCATACTTAGGACAATGCCTGATACACAACAGATTTTCAAAAGAAATTTTGTTGTATTTAAATTATAACTTACCATAATTATAATTAAAGTTAGTCTTTTATCATACTCACCGACATGCTCTCCCTTACATGTTTTACATATCTTATATATTAAGCCCTACATGTATATATTTTTTTCTAGAGGATTGCAAGGAATACTAATGCATTTATCATAATAGAATGTGATGTACTATTCACATTTAGAAATAAAGATGTATTAGAAAGCATATTGGTGGTGGCCAGAGGTAGGGTTAGGGGTGGGCAAATTGGGTTAAGGGGGATCAAAAGGTTCAAATTTGCAGTTATAAAATAATGAAATCATGGGGATGGAATGTACACCATGGTATTTGAAAGTTGCTAAAAGAGTTTACATCTTTAAGTTTCTCATCACAAGAAAAAATATTCTGTCACCATACGTGGTGATGGATGTTAACTGGACTTACTGTGGTGATCGTTTCACAATGTATACAAATATTGAATCATAGAGGCACCTCGGTGGCTCAGTCATTAAGCATCTGCCTTCTGCTCAGGTCATGATCTCATTGTCCTGGGATCGAGCCCCAAGTCAAGCTCCCTGCTCAGCAGGGACTTTGCTTCTCTCTCCCTCTGCTGCTTCCCTTGCCTGTGCTCTCTCTCTATCAAATAATTTAAAAAAATCTTTAAAGAAATTGAATCATGTTGTATACCCAAAACTTATTTAATGTTGTATGTTAATTATACCTCAATAAAAAAGAATGGTACATTAATTTACAAGAACCTACATTAAAAAAACAAGACAAGAATACCCTTTCATGTATAATATAATATAATATATAAAATATTGTAGGAGTTTAAACCATTTAGGTTTTGATTTTTTCATCCTTTTGTCTCTACATATTTATATAAACTTTTAAGTACTTAATGAGAGGAGACAAAATAGATACCTCATGTATAATGTTGCATCCTACATAAGCGTGAAGGGTTGTTCTCACCATGTAGATGGGAAACTGCATCTTCAAAGAGAGGTCATAACTTTCCAAGTTCACACAGCTGAAAAGAGACAAAATCAAAGATTTAAGCATGAACTAAGGTCCCTGTGACTACAAAACCCAGATCGTGTCCCCTCGACCCCACATCCCTCATGAGGTCAGGACTCCAGCCTTAGCCCTGGGACTTTGTACAAGACCCTACAAAATATAGTTTATGGCTGCTTTATCTCTTCTTATATATTTTTAATGCTTGGATAAATATGCATAGGCTGGCTGAAATGTAGGAAGCTTATCAAATTCTAAATAATATCATCAGAAAATTACCCACTTTTTCTTTTTAAAAAAAAGGATGCATAAAACATGAAAGCTCTGATTAATCTGGTGTTTGCAATTTGTTGCTAAAAATCAAACATTATATATAATTTTAAAGACTCTGCTTTACAGGAGACATCATATAAAAAATTTAAATCTCACATTTTTTTGCAGTTTTAAAAGAGTAACAGGGAAATGGGTTGATTGCTAAATTCTGAGAAATCTCTCAATTCTGCGTACAAAAACATCTGAATATTTTAAAATAAGTATCCCAAAGAGACATTCAAATCAAACCTCACTTCCTCCTCCTCTTGAACTTGTCATTTGCCTTTTGTACATCTTTTGCCACAACACACAATTATTTTTTCAACGAGCAGCATTTGGATGCTCATTTTCCTCCACTTCCTTCCTGATTTAACCAGGATGATAACAGTCATTAGAAACTCACTATGGTGCTCCAGGCTTTGCAATCATTCCCATGATCCATGGGGCTGCACCCACAGCCCTATAATTTACCTAGGGTTCACAACTCTGGTCAAGAGAGACGCAGCACAACTGAGACTTAAGAATATTTATTAATGCGGAAAAGTCAGCCTCCAACACCAATGGTGTATCTTTATTTTTATTTTTTTATTTTTTTTATTCTTTGCCCCAGGGGTACAGGTCTGTGAATCATCAGGCTTACATCTTTCACAGCATTCACCAAAGCACAAACCCTCCCCAATATCCATAACCCACCCACCCTATCCCTACCCTCCCACTCCCCAGTAACCCTCAGTTTGTTTTGTGAGATTAGGAGTCTCTTATGGTTTGTCTCCTTCCCCATCCCATCTTGCAAAGGTGTATCTTTAATTGGATGGTTATTATCATTACTGACCCTGCCATAAAGTTATTCAGTATAAGAAGAATGGTTCTAGAACTAGCTTGGATGAAGCATCTGTACCTACTTAAGTGGGTGCCAAATACATTTCAATGTGCCAGGAACGTGCACCAAGTCAGCTCAGTGGAAACCCACTCTCGGTGGGCTACCTTCTGAACAGCTCAATGTAGTTCCACAATTTTTTAGTCATTTTTAATAATTAAGACAGTCTCAGTTTGGTCACAAAGATGTCATCCTCTCCATTTTGAAGTTGCAGTCTGGTGTTGGGGGCCCAGCCTAATCTCAAGGAGCTCTCTTGGGAACCGGAAGTCCCCTGTGAGACCTGGTTACAACCTTTGGCTCCCACACCGCTCTGCCGATGTCAGCAGTAGGCAACTTCTGGTGCCATGTAGCCCCTGCCTCCCTGCCTCCAGGCCTTTGTGCTTTAACAGCTCTGCTAAGCCCCTGCCTCCCTGCCTCCAGGCCTTTGTGCTTTAACAGCTCTGCTATTTCATACCCTGGGAACAAGGAACTCGGTAGGGTGCTCTTTCCCCCTTCAGTTTCGCTGTGCTATCATGCTTCCTTCCCCAGTATTTTTTTTTCCTCAGGCTCTGGGAGTAGCAGAGCAAGACCACAAGCCTGGAAGCTCAGCAAACATCCAATCAATGGGGGAAAATGTTTACTCTTCTCCACACAGAGTTTACCAATGACAGAATTATAACTTTCAGAGGAGGAACAAGTTGAAAAGTACACCCCACTTTCTCCCAAAAACAGGTCTCAGGTCTCCTCCTTCTCACTCCCTACATTGTTTCCTATTGTTGCTGTAAAACAAAAATTACCACAAACAGAGGTTTACAGCCAAACAAATGTTTTATGTTAGTTCTAGAGGTCAAAAGTCTGAAGCGGGTCTTATGGAGCTAAAATCAAAGTGTCCTCCAGGCTGTGCTCTTTCTGAGGGCTCTGGGGATGAATCCAGGTTTTCCAGGCCTTTGGATGCTATTTTCTTTGTCTCATGGCCATGAATCACTCAAACCTAAGCTTCTGTTGACATATCCCCTTTGTCTCTCCTGACTCTGTTGTGCATAACATTGTTTGTGATAACATTGAGCCCACCTGGGTAATCCAGGACACTCTCCCCATCTCAAGATCCTTAAGTTAATTATATCTGCAAAATCACTTTTGCCTTGCAAATTAATATAGTCACAAGTTCTGGGAGTTGGCAGGTCATAATTCTGTCAATCCCACTCCCATTTCCCTCTTATTTGCAAAGTCATCAGACCATTGTGGGCTCTAGTACAGAAAGAACCTCAGACAATTAGGACTCCTATGCCAATAATCAGAGCTCTCTAACTCGGCCTTGGAGAATGGGATAAGTCACTAGGGAAGCCAACCTCAGAGATGTCCTTGATGACCCTTATCTCTTGTTATTTATGCCTTTTATGAAGGTTTCTCCTACACTGAATCAAGGAAGCTGTGTGACCACTGAATACAAAAAAAAAAAAAAAAAAAAAAAAAAAAAAAAAAATCACTTCTCCTTTGGTCCCTTCAAATGTTAGCTTAGAGGAAATCCAGAAGACACTCAAGGAGTTCTATGGGAGGCCCATGTGGAAGGGAAGTGAGGCCTCTCGCCAACAGTCAGCACCAACTTGCTAGCCACATAAGTGAGACTTCTTTACTATGGACTATGGATACTCCACTCCAGTCAAGCTATCAGATGACTACAACCCCAAATGATATCTGATTGGAAATTCATGAAAAACACTCAGTTAAAAACATCCAAGTGAGGGCGCCTGCGTGGCTCATTTGGTTAAGCAGTTGCCTTCGGCTCAGGTCATAATCCCAGGGTCCTGGGATTGAGTTTTGCATGGGTCTCCCTGCTCAGTGGAGAGCCTGCTTCTCCCTCTCTGCCTGCTGCTCTGCCTACTTGTGCTCTCTATATCTCTGTCAAATAAATAAATAAAATCTTAAAAAAATAAAAAAAAAACACCCAATGAGCCACTCTGGAACTCCTGACCTACAGTAACTGAGAAATAGTAAATATTTATAGTTTTAAGCCACTAGTTTTTGGGTAATTTGTTCTGCCGCAAGAGATAATGAATACAGTCACTATCTCGACAGCAATCCTCAGAATTAACTCCTAGGGGTAGGAAAAATGTTCAGCCAGTACTTTATGTCATCCCATTACAGTTGATGATGCCATTAGAATTTTTTAAAACGACTCATTTTTTCAGAGCAGTTTTAGATTTACATCAAAATTGAAAGAAAGGCAGAGGTTTCCCATATACACCCTGCCCCCCACACATACATAGTCTCCCCCATCGTCAACATCACTCACCAGATTGGTACATTTGTTACTAAGGATGAATCTTCACTGACCCATTATAATCATCCAAAGTCCATAGTTTACCCAAAGGTTCACCCTTGATGTCACACACTCAGTGAGTTTAGATAAATATAAAATGATATATATCCATCCTTATCATAAAGATCAAACAAAATATTTTCACTGCCCTAAAAAACCCCTGTACTCTGCCTGTTCCTCCCTCTCTGCACCCCTAGAAACCACTCATCTTTTTACTGCCTCCATAGTTTTGCCTTTTGCTGAATGTCATATAGTTGGAGTTAAACAGTATATAGCCTATTCAGATTAGCTTCTCTCACTTAGTCACATGCATTCAAGTTCTTCCATAAGGATTTTGATCATGACAACTTTTCATCCTGCTGTTCTGCCATTTCAGTCACAATAACCAAATTTAAGAGAACTAATCTGATGTATGTCAGTTGCTCACTTTTTGCTACACTCAGAGGTATAGCACTGACCCTTGGAGCCAGTGAACTTGTCCCCTTGCCAGCACATAAAGGCAACTGAATTGAATTTCAGAGTCCTGGTGGGCTTACTTGCTGGAGGTACACAGGTCTCCACAGTCTGCAAGGCCAAACAGCCACAAGTTCCTACTATATTCATACTCTTAAGTGGAGCCCCAGGAAGGTGGCCTTCTACAGAATAAAGATGGGGTGAAGAGCCTCAGTGCCACAGCACCTCCCATTATCTCTGCCAGATTTTAATATTTGGTTGTTCTAATACAGAAGGTCAGCCAAAAAGTCTAGTCAAACCACTGATTTATGATTTCTCAAAGCAGGGGAGGGTACGATTTGTATATAGTATTGGGTAATTCCTTATTGTATTATACTATTCAGTTCACCACATATCTGACCCTGTGTGGTAAATGTCAGGCTCCTGGACACATACATACACACATGCATGCACACATGTGTGTGCGTGCATGCACACACACACACACACACACATACACACACACTTTCCAAACTTAAGAACTATCAATAAAACTTAGACTGTATTTCTTGCTACCCAAGATTCTTAAGGTGAGTGGCATATTCATTTATTCAACAAATACTTATTATGTGCCAGGCACTATGCTAAGTAAACCGTAGGGGTAATTTGGTAAGCAAAACAGGTAGGTCCCTTTCATTGAGCGTATATTGTGGAGATGAAGACCAACATAAATAAGGGAACTGATAGGAATGCTTTGAAGGCAGATATATATATGCTTGTGTTAAAGAGTATATAGTAGATAGATTTGAACTAATTTTGAAGGGCAAGAGAAGCTACCTGTAAAAGACAAACAAGAGCTAAAGAAAGCATTTCAGGAAGAGAAAACAGCTAGGGAAGAGGTCCCAGTGTGCGAGGGATGTGGCCTAGATGAAAGACTAAATACAACTCATGTGACTGGAACAGAAAAATCAAAAGAGCATCACCTGGATGACTCAGTCAGTTAAGAATCCAACTCTTGATTTCAGTGCAGATCATGATCTCAGGGTCCTGGGATGGAGCCCTATTTGGGGGTCCATGCTCAGCTCAGTCTGTTCGGGATTCTTTCTCCCCTCCTCCCTCTCTCTCTCTCTCTCTCTCATTCCCTTTCTAAAATAAATAAATCCATCTTTAAATAAGAGAAAGAGAAAACATTGTTCAAGAGAAGATTGGACAAGTGTATGGGGTCAGACCATAGCCTGGATTGGAGTTTGGGGTTTTGCCCTAAGAACAAATATATAAAAGTAGAGCTAGGAGAATATAGGTCATAAAGAAGGAAAGAGAAATGTTTCATAGGGAAATAAAGTTAACGCATCAGTGCTGCGAAGGACTCAAGTCAGTGGTGCCATAGCCAGCCTCCGTGATGCATTATGACTTCTAGCAGTGGGTCAAGAAAGAGCATTCAGCTCCGCTTTACATTTTTCCTGTTATATCTGCCAAGATATCATGCAGTGAGGAAGCCCAGCAGCCATGTGGGAAGACCACGTGTAGGTGTTCCCACAACAGTGCCCCTGAGGTCCCAACCTCCAGACACGAGAGGGAGTATATCTTTGGATGACCCTAGACCTTGGCCTTGGAGCTACTCCAGCAGATGCTGAGTGGAACAGAGAAAAACTATATCTATAAATCCCTGCCCCAACTGCAAACACATGAACAAAATGAATATTGACATTGTTTTAAGCTACTAAATTTTGAGTAGTTTGTTAAGCAGCAGTGAATAGTTAGATCAGTTATATATTCCATATAGCTTAGCTACGGGATGGAAGGGGCCATCTGAACAGCATCGGACTGTACGTGGTGGAGAAAAGAACATTTATTCTGTTTGCCCCTGATACTTAGGAGCCTGTCCATTGTTCAAGTTTACATTAACTGCCTTGACTGGTACAGATGGAAATGAAAATCCTCAACAGGGCTTAGCAACAACGAAGTCATCGGTGAACTCAGGGAGAGTTACTTCAGCTGAAAGACACCTGAGGAAGCCAGAGATGAGAGGACTGAGTATGAGGACATCAAGGCAGATTTACAGACAACTATTTCCAGTAATTTGGTTATGAAGGGCAGAGCAGGAGGGACAGGGCGGAGCTGAACAGAGATCAAGAATCTAGTGAAGTTTTCATTTTTATTGGGAATGTGTAAATAGGGAAGAATTGGGTTAGGAAGAATCCAGCTGAGAGAGGGAAGTTGAAAGAAAGAAAGAGAAAAGAAGGGCAAGGACTGGGGGTGGGGAGGGGAGGAAATTGGATTTAAAGCAGGCAGGGCAATTAGTCTTAGAAGAGCAGGCAGAGCAATTAGTCTTAGAAGAATTAGTCCCTTAGAAGGGAAACTTTTCTATTTCCCTGAGAAAAAGGAGGAGCCAAGGAGTACATATATGGGTGGGTTTGTTCATTTCATACTAAAATCTAAGATTGCCTTTTCTCTTTAAAGTTGATCAAGCTTATCTGCTGAGAGTGAGATGGAACAAGAGTCCAAAATTTGAGAAGTGGAGACAATAAGGGGCGCGGTGTAGGCTCAGGCACCTGTGATTGTGACTGTTTTCCTTCCTGGCATGACTCTAAAACCAGGGCCTCCCTCAACCCTCTAAATGGCTCCTTCCTCCAGAGGAGAGACCTTGCTCCTTCACTCACCCTCCTCTCCCAGCCTCAAATCACCCATATCTACCCTGTCAGAATCCTTCACAGTCCACCCACCTCTCCCCCTCCCATCAACTTCAGTTTAGACATCTTTTTAATCCAGGCAGACAGCCTTTGCACAGCAATTGTTGCCTGAATTTCTGACACAGAGGAAACACCTTGTGTTATTTATGACACATCTGTTTCCTCATTAGGTTATGGTGTCTTTAAAGAGCAGGTGTCATGCTTTTTCCTTGGTATCTCCCACAGTTCCCAGTGTTTAGCAGATGCACAACTGTCTACTTGATAATGTTTATGAACTGTTTTTAACTTGAAGTTCTTAGCCACTTAGAATATTAAGGTCTATTCCTCTCCTAATTTGTTGAAAGGTTACAACTATTTTTTTATTCCTACGAGTGGTACCAAGGAGGTAGAAGAGACATCAATAACAAATTGTCTACAAAGACCATCCTGTTTTACTCATGAAAGGAGATGTAATTTCTTCCATTTGTGAAGTCAAAGCCTGGCTAGCTGTGTGGTAAAGAAGATAAAAAGGGGACTCTGAAAGCAAAGAGCCCTAAAATGAATTCTCAGATCCAAAATTACTATGTTTCTTCAAATACACTATCCTCTGTTTTTTTTTAAAGTAGGCTCCACACTCATCGTGGAACCTAGTGCAGAGCTTGAACTCATGACCCTGAGATCAAGACCCCAGCTGAGATCAAGAGTCATATGTTAACAGACTGAGCCACCCAGGCGCCCTTCCATTTTCTAATCCATAAAAAGGAGAAATTACTACATATATTTCAGAGTTACTGTGAGAATAACAGAAACAAAGCAATCAAAACAAAATATGTATGGGGCACCTGGGTAGCTCAGCTGGTTAAACGACTGCCTTCAGCAGGGGTCGTGATCCCAGGGTCCTGGAAGCAAGGCCCGCACTGGGCTCCCTCAGCAGGAAGCCTCCTTCTCCCTCTCCCGCTCCCTGCTTGTGCACTCTCTCTCTGTCAAATGAATAAATAAAATCTTTTAAAAATGTATAAAATAGCCAGCACTTAGAAGGGACTTCATAAATCATAGCTATTAGTATTTGTTCAACAACTAATGTCAACATTTAATTGAGAATCAGTATGACTCAAGTCAATGTACGGGCTATTACTAAAAAAAAAAAATGATTCTCATTTGGATATTTATATTTGCCTCAAGGACATAACAGTTGTGTAAGAAATGAGAAGTTAAGTTTCTTCCAAATGAGAAATTTGATTTCTTTAAAACAGATTTATTTAGTAAAAACCATACAAATGGTGAAACGGTTGTGGCAAAAATTGTTCATTCTGTCATGTTTGTTTGTATTCATAAAGTGATAAGCTAAACACTTGTTCCCCTTGCACTGTATATGTTTGCTTAATTCAAATTTGTATTAGGGTTCTTGTTGAGGAAGCGTTGCCCTGAGGCTTCTAGAAAAAATTCACTCAGGAGCACAGCTCTGCAAGTTTTAAGACAGCCTCTGAGATAACCCTGGGCTATGTTATTCATTAAATTCACTCTCAACTTGATAGCCTCTGACCTGCACAGGTTGGTAATGACCGTGAAGATAGCTTTCTGGGACACAGTGTTACTAAATGCATTCATATTTCAAAAGTAGACAAAAATGAGGTGCAAATTTCCAACCAATTCTCAGTAAAATAAAGTAATTTAGGGTAGGGAAAGCAGTTTATCCCAATCCTTCCAACCCTATCCACTTGGGATAACAAACTCAGTATTCTTAGAACTTGGCTCTTTAAAAAATAGAGTTTTTTGGCTAGAAACAGTGATCATTCTGGTAGCAATAAGCATCTCTAGCACCTAAATTGTGGTTTCAAAATATCATTTCTCTCTAGAGGGAGGTATTTTAGATACAAGGCAGGAAATGTGCTAGAGAAGCCTGGAACATTCTATCACTCCATATAGCAAGAAATCTATCAGAGAAAATGAGGGTCATATCCAAACAACTAGGGAGCCAAACTAAAGTGGTCACTGCTGGCCAGAGATTGGTTATTTTGAGCTTCAACAAGGGTAAGTAATGCACAGATTAAAACCTATAACTTGTTTAAATCTGAAAGTTCCCAGTGATACATTTTTTTAATTAATTGGTCAGTTTCAAAGGCTAACAGGAAATAAACTATTTGTTTTTGAAAACTAGAAAGTGAAGAGAAAGAATCAAGCATTTATTATGTATTTCTTACATGAACTGTACCACTGGATAGCCTATTGTAAAGGAGGAAAATGTCTCTTAGGAAACTCTTCCAGTAAATTAAAAAAAGAAAAAAAGAATTGCAACATCTAATGAACTAATGGATCTAGGCCATATGTATCAATCATTGCCAATATATCCAAAAGAAAGGCCACCAAAAATATGTGTTTCTTGGTGAGAGAACATAAAGCCTCCTACAGCCTTGCCAAAGAGATCGAATATGAGTCTGACCAAGCCTTTGGATCCAGCTGCCAATTTCAGGAAACATCAAAGACACAAAAATACACAGAGCCTCACCAAGAATATGAAATCAGAAAAACCCAGATGGTATGCAACTCTACATGTCATATGGCCTTACTTCTTCAACAGATAAGTTACCAGCAAATAAAAGGGGTAGAAGTAGAGCCTAGAGATGAAAAGACATTCAAAAGATATGTCAAAGTTAAAAAAAAAATGGGCATAGCTAAAATACAGTATGTAGGTACGCATTTTGGGATAATAAAATAACTTTTTTTAAGATTTTATTTATTTATTTGACAGAGAGAGATTACAAGTAGGCAGAGAGGCAGGCAGAGAGAGGAGGAAGCAGGCTCCCCGCTGAGCAGGAAGCCCGATGCGGGACTCGATCCCAGGACTCTGAGATCATGACCTGAGCTGAAGGCAGAGGCTTAACCCACTGAGCCACCCAGGCACCCATAAAATAACTTTTTAAAACATAAGTGATTACCTAAATGATTACCTACTTTTGGGGATGGGAGCAAATTGTGATTAGGATGGAATACATGGAAGGGTTTTCTGGGGCGACTTGAAAAATTCTAATTCTTGACATGGTTGTTTGGTTTACAATAATCTATCAATCCACATATTTGATTTGTGTGGTTTTCTGAATCTGTGTTGTATTTTTTTTTTAGTTTCTTTTTAAGGCTTTTTGAATGTGTATGAATGATAAGAAAATAGTCTCCTACAAGTTTTTGGGCACCTGGCTGCTTCAGTCAGTGGAGCATGTGACTCTTGATCTCAGGGTTCTGGGTTTGAGCCCCACATTGGGTATAGAGATTACTTAAAAATAAAATCTTTAAAAAGAAAATAGGCAAGAAATACAAGTTTTCCCTCAGGATTTTGCAGATTATATATTGTTTGTTCAAATGAGAGATTGTGACCCAACCCGACAACTTAGCTGAAGATGAACTTTTTGAACTGTCAAGCAACAGTTAAAGATAATCCCTAGGAATAGCATGGTGACCAAATATAATCAACCTGAAAGATGGGCATCTTTTATTCACTCATTCACCTATTTATTTATTTATTTACCTATTTTAGAAGTTTTTAGAATGTCTAATTTGTTCTACACACTAGAGATGTAGAGGTAAAAACTCAGTGAACTTGAAGAGATGGACAACAAAATCATGAATTACAATGTTGTAATTAATGCTAATATATATATATACATATATATATGCATAAGGGTACATGGAAGCTTAGAAAAGCTGTAACTAATCACAAATAAGGAATCGAGTCATGGAAGACACTTAAATTGTTGCTTGAGTTAAACTTTGAGAAATGGGGGCGCCTGGGTGGCTCAGTGGGTTAAAGCCTCTGCCTTCGGCTCAGGTCATGATCTCAGGGTCCTGGGATCGAGGCCCGCATCGGGCTCCCTGCTCAGTGGGGAGCCTGCTTCCTCCTCCTCTCTCTCTCTGCCTACTTGTGATCTGCTCTCTCTCTCTGTGTCAAATAAATAAATAAAATCTTTTAAATAAATAAATAAATAAATAAAAATAAACTTTGAGAAATGAGTCCAATGTAGTCCAGTGGCTGAGGAAGGAGAGGAATTCTGGACAGAAGGAACTTCTAGAGGAAAACCAAGACATGAGAGATGGTAGCATAATCTGAGGAACTGGACATAGGTCAATCTACCCGAAGATACGGAGGTAGGGAGAGTAGGGGAATGAAAAAATGTAAGGATAAATAAGGTTTTACAGATAGAGAAGAGACAAAATGGAACACCCAACAGCGAATAGGAAGTCTGTTTGATGGATAGAGGATGGATGGAAAATAAATGGATGGATGAAAATGCCATGCTAAGAAGTTTAAACTTCATCCTGAAGGTTACCTACAACTATGAAAAGATTTTAAGCATAATGATATGAGCAGATTTGCATTTAAGAAAAATCACTTTGACAAACGTGTGGAATGCTAAGTGGAGCTGAATAGTTGTGGAGAGGAACAAGAGTCCAAGTGAGGAAAAAAAAAATCACAACCTGAACTAAGGCAATGGCAGTGAGAATGAGAAGGAGGGAATAAATTTGAGACCAACGATAAAAATCAAGAAAGGTGATATAGGAAAGATAGATGAAAAGGCAGGTTTATTTTCACGTTTCTGCCTTGGGGTGATATTAACACGGCCTTGAAATTGTAGAAGGAGAGTGAGAAAAAATATTTAAAATAGACGCAGGATCCAATCAGATGACAATTAAATACTTTACAAGGCAAAGAAAGAAACAATCCAATTTATTCAGAGAGGAAAATGAGCTGCAAATGTGAGGGGGTTGCGAATGTATCACATATGAGAACTACGTAATGTGTAAGTGGAATCCAAAAAAGAGAAGTCAAACCTGTCCCATCTGGAGGACATTAACATCGCCCCTCGAAGGCTTGGACTGACAGGTGGTGGAATAAAAAAACCAAAAGTTCACCTTGCACGTTTGCCGTGTAAGACCTCACTTCCAGCCCACACTGCTTATTGGTATGCAACCTCAGCCAGCTGAGAAGTGAACCCTGAAAATTGCTTGGGGTGGTGACCTCAAAACTGTATGACATTACATAATTATATTCTCAACCCTGGGAAAAGTTGATGTAACTGTCAAAATTATAAAGTAAATAAAATCGACATGTAATAATAACATTTTTGGGTGAAGGAGAAAAATCTGTGCATATTAGATATTTTAGGTTTAAGGGAATTTTTCTTTGATTAATTTTGTAATTCTAATAAAAAATGTGTAAATGGTAGTTGACTTAGATTTGGGGTTTTACATTACAATTTTACTAGTTTCATAAGCAATACTGAAATGTTTCCAAGAATGTGGAATCTTAATTCAGCTTATGTTTAAGTTTTATTTTCTAGATGTATATGAATTTAAGTACTTGGGAAGGTTTTGTTTGTTAGTGAGTCAGATGAAGTACATGTAAAAGAAATTTAATATAGATATTTAAATGTAGTTTGGAATATTTAAAGAAATTTAAGTAAATGGTTAAACATACGTGGTTAAAATTATCATATTAATAAATACAATAATAATTAAATGTGTAGACTAGATCAAAAATAAAATATTAAGAAAATGTAGCCTCTGAATAATCTTTTCTGGGCCCCCTAATCTATGAGGGCATCAAAAAACAATTACACTGACAGGTGATTGATGGTTTTTATCACAGGGGACACAGGAGAAAGCAATTATGGGTTAAATGATGAGGTACCTACAGGATATGCAACAGAGGTTATCGGTAGACATCTTGAGACCTAGATTATATTCTGAATGTTTATTCTTTTAAAAATATGCACTGAATTGCACCTGGGTGGCCCAGTCAGTTAAGGGTCTGCCTTTAGCTCAGGTCATGATCCAGGGGTCCTAGGATTGAGTCCCACATTGGGCTCCCTGCTCCACAGGGAGTCTGCTTCTCGCTCGGCCCCTCCCCATCTGCTTGTGTGCACTCCCTCTCTCTCTCTCTCAAATAAATAAATAAAATCTTTAAACACACACACACACACAAATATGCACTGAATGCCTATCACATCCCATATGCCCTGACATTATGATAGTGAACAAAATAAACATCATCTGCATGCATTATTGGAGAAGAAAAATGGTGAAAAAGATAAATATTGCTAAGTATAATGGACAGAATTAAAATAGAGTGAAATGAAAGGGAGTGACTAGGGGCTATTAGATGGGCAGGAGATATTTATCTAACGAAGTAACTTTACACTAAAATGCTAATTATCCAAAAAGAATCAGTCCTCCTATAATAAGAAGAAATGGTGCTCTGTTCAGAGGGAAGGGCTAGGGCAAAGGCCCTGTGGCAGAAATCAGCTTGGTGAGTTTGAGAAAAATAAAAACTCTCTGACTGGTGTCCAGTGGGTAAGGAAAGGGCTAGAAGGTGAGGTCAGAAAATCTGCAAAGGTCTCATCTTATAAGATGAGGTAAGGAGTTTGGATTTCGCTTCATGTGTGGTAAGAAAATTTTAGAGGGTTTTGGGCAGGGGAGAAAGATCTAATTTCAATTTAAACAAACATTCTGTGAAGGATGATAAAGGGGCAAGAGGGGAACAGCAAGCCAGTTATGCAATGTTGAAATAGTACTGCTGGGGGGTGATGGAGACTTGGACAAGGGTGATTTAGGATTTGTTCTACAGGCAGAGGCAACAAAACTTGTTGGTGGGCAGGGTGGGAGGGATAAAAAAGAAAAAGACAGGAATGAAGAACAAATCATAGATATTTGGCCTAAGGATATTGGATGAATGTGGTGCTTTTGTGCTGACATGAGAAAGACATAGGAAGGAGTGATTGAAGAGGTAGGTGCAAAATTCACTGGTTAGATGGTTGGAAAAACAACTCTAGAATTCAGGAAGATGTTAGGGTTGGACATGTAAGTTTGGAGATTTTTGCTATATACCATATGTACATAAATATAACCTGGTTTATTTTCTTTCTAAAAATGATCACTCAGAAGAGAAGGCATTCCTATATTGAATATCTCACAGGATGGGGTATAATAACAATTATATCTGACCTAATAAGTTTTTATCAAAAGTCAAAGCCATGAGGAATGAGTAGAATTAATAGAAACATCCGTAAGAGTTCAAGAATCCTGAGATTACATGTGAGAACAAAGGATTCTATCAAACTGAAAGATCTTTATAGTTAAACAGAAAGGTACTTGCATTCCTTATGATCCCAAAGAGCCCCCAAAATGGAAAATCGGGTCAAATGATCAGGCCAAATAAGACATGCTAACTTCCATGAGTACAAGAAAGAGTTATGCAGTATATATAACATGAATCAAAAGAACAAAGCTATGTATCTACTTTGATTTATAGAGTCATTGAGATAGCAGCTATAAATGAGGTTCAGTATATCCCATTGTAGTGACTGACAGTCAGCTTCATGGCTAGAATGTACATAAACTCAATTAATTAGGATGGTAGCTGACTTCCTTAATGAGTAGGCATCTTTCACCTCTGTATTTATAATTTATTTTTTTTAAGATTTTATTTATTTATTTGAGAATGAGAGAGCACAAGCAGGGGGTAGTGGCAGACAGAGAGGGAGAAGCAGGCTCCCTGCTCAACAGGGAGCTCCATCCCTTACAGGGCTCCATCCCAGGACTCTAGGATTGTGACCGGAGCCAAAGACAGATGCTTAACCAACTGAGCCATGCAGACACCCCTATAATTTATTTTAAATTGTTGAATATAACCAGTGTGATATAAATTTATGTTTGTTCCAGTCTATATCTAGGAGAGGCAAGTTGCCTATATCAGGAATTTACATTTCAAATGAGGTTAGCCATCATTTAATCGGAAAGTTCACATTCTTGGGGTGGCTAATAAATGTATTTCAACTTTGTTTAGCTCTTAGCAATGGCTGGGCTTTGATAATTCACATAAGGCATGTAAGAAATAAGCCTCTCATTGGCAAAAATTGGCGATATGCCGGATAAGTATAGAGCTGTACAGAATATTGTTTAGATTGTTTAGAATCTTACAAAGACATTTTCCCAACATTTGGTTGAATGAAAATCCAGAGTGCAATAACCTATACATTTAGGTATAGCATCCTAGACTCGATCCCAAAATCATTTGTCCAGCTGCTGATTCTGAAGATTCGTGGTTCCTAAAATCTAAGATGATTAGCCAAATCTTGATACAAGAATATTGCTGAATTTGCCTCAGGTAAGCCTTGCTATAAAAGGTTGTTGAACACCGAAAAGAACAGGGCTATGACTTCAAAAGACTTACAGAATGGGTAGCATTACTATGATGTGATTGCTCACTAGAAGACATTAACGTGGCAGGTAGAATCTAGCCTGACACTTGTTTGCATTATATACTGATGACAATAAGTGACAATAAACATTTGCGAAAAATAACAAATTGGCTTCAGTCAGTTCATAAAACCCAGATATATTAAATGGGTTTATAGTAAATGACCTCAGTAACTGTCTTCCTACATGAACACTTATTTTCAATCCCAGTAAGATATAAAATTAAGTTTAAGAAGATTAGAGAATCAAGACCAGAGTATTGCTGTTTTTGTTTTTGTTTTTTTAAAGATTTTTTTT
>LNAC01000019.1:7238651-7323384 GCA_002007465.1 Ailurus styani
AGCCCGATGCGGGCCTCGATCCCAGGACCCTGAGATCATGACCTGAGCCGAAGGCAGAGGCTTTAACCCACTGAGCCACCCAGGCACCCCTGGTTTTGTTTTTGAGAAGGAATCTGCAGGACGCCTGGGTGGCTCAGTCAGTTAAGTCACCAACTCTTGATTTCAGCTCCGTCTTGATCTCAGGGTTGTGGGATGGAGCCCCATGGTGGGCTCTGTGCTCCACGTGAGTCTGCTTGAGATTCTCTCTCTCTCTCTCCCTCTGCTCCTCCCCCTGTCCTCTCTCTCTCTCTCTCCCTTTCTCTCTGTAGGATAAATAATCCTTAAAAAAAAAAAAGAAAGAAAGATTCTACATATGTGGTGATATAATGTGGTTGTAATGATTATAAAAATTTGACCTATTTGAGTTGACAACTTAAAATCCATGAGTAATTTATATTTTGGGATTTGGAGTTTGCATTTTACTACATTATGGTATTGGAACATTTGAAACTTGAGTTTCATCATATGTATAAGTTTGTTTTGTTAGATTTATACAATTTTTTTAGTACTTGGAAATGTTTGTCTTTTAAAGCCAGGTAATTAAAGTAGTACAAAATAAAATTAAATAGATTAAATTTATAAAGGCTATTTAAAATATTTGAAGATATTTTATTAATTATTAAGCCTATAAACAGAAACAAACATTTTTCAAAAACTCCTTAAAAGACATAGTTAACATTTGCTATATTTATAAATAGAATGAAGAGATTTAAAAGCTGAACTTTAAAGGACAGAAGGCATTATAATCTAACACAACATATTAAATATTTTATTTTTAAGCCAGAAATCCACACAATTTCTGTGGAAAATGACAACAAACAAATCTCAAGAATACCAAAAACTCAGATTAGCAGATAACTCTATTTGAAAATCAAAGTAATATTTAGGAAAATTGATCTTTTGTCCAGGCACAAAGGACTTCAATTAATTCTAACTTTACGTGCTGATGGAAACCACCTTTCATAAAATGCAGGCCTTAGAAATAAAATACCTATGTAATTATTCCAGAAGGTAGGATCTCACAATTACAAGTGTTAGATATCCTTATAAGCAAACGTATTGCAATTATTTAAAGAAAGATAGTGATTACATTGTGGAGATCATGAATAGGCATCTACAAGACAAATGAAAAATTGCTGTGCTCATGTTGTACAAATAATTTTTTACCAATGTCCTTAATGGGATAATAACACTTCCAGTGACGGTATCATTCAAAATTCCAAAAGGACTAAATCTTAAATAGATGTATTCAGGGAAACTATATTCAAGGACTTGAAAGTGGCTTTACTGAAAACAGAGACTGACATTGAAGGACACAATTAAGGTTTTGCATAGAACTGTTTCATGAAATGTGAGAATGGAAAATTAATATCTCTCTGTATATCATTCTATGAATGTGTGATTGTTAATATGGGCGATCAAATTAACAAGCACATATTTGGCTAGTTTATCTATATCCCTCAAAGTGTGTATTTTTCAGTGGCTAAAATAAATTTTAAATACTTTTCTTTTTGATCTTTTCACTGGGAACAATGGCCAGGAATAGGGAAAGGAGAAGGGATGGTCAGGGAGGTGAGAGGAAAACTGAAAGAGTGGGATATGGTGGAAACCAAAGGACAAATATTTGAGGGAAATGACAGTAGCCTTCAGTGTGAAATACTGAAGATAGGCTAAGAACACAAACAAGGAGCTGATCCTTGGGGGCACCACTGGTGATCACTGGTACCCTTGTCCAAAATAGTCTCTGAGAAATGGGCACAATAGAAGGGTAAAAGCCAGACTGGTATTAAAAAGAAATGAGGGGGGTGACATCACAGACTCTAATATTCTCTTTGGAGTATCTGCTCCCACTGTTAAAAGCTGCATCTGTGGTTGTCACTCCACCAGTCATTTCTGCATTAGGCTTTAAGGTTCCCCCAGCAGCCCCCAGCACTGGACCAGGGAGCCCTGGCGGATCCAGTTCGTCCTCTTCTTGTGGGTAGCGGGTCTTTCTCACTGTCTGCCACAGTTATGTTGGTGTTCCTTATTTTCCTGTAGTGTTAAGAACAAAACTCTTCAGTTATCCTTAAAAATGATGTCTCTGTGATGAAGGTTGCTAACATAGTGGTATGCTCTAATGTCTATTTCTAGATTTAGCTCATGGTTGAAATATAAATGAAGGTCACGGGCAGTGTTGCACTCTGGCATTAAAAGACATCAGCAAGCTGAGGAGAAAGAAATTCTCTGACGGCCAGCCAAAATAAGTGCCTTTGTTAAAATGAAAATTGAGTAAATGACAAATGCCAGGGAGAAAAAAAAATCTCTGATTTTATTAGTGAATGCCTTATTATTCAAGAGGTAGTCTAAAGTATTATGCAAATGCATTTACTTGAACTACACATGATTATATCCTTACTTATTAATGGCTCTCTTAGCAGCTAATACATTCCTTCTAATGGTGAGTTTTCAGCTGGAATAGGTTTCCTGCCAAGGCAAAAAGCCTATGGACAAGTTGTTTGATCTAAAATCAAAAGTCATACTTCTACTTTACTTCCAAAAAATGAAGGCAATATCAGAGGCCTCCTACTAAAAGTTAATCCTTGAGTTGGAGAAGATCATTTAGAACAAGGACTGGGATATCCTTGTTATTCTACGTAGACTCATGGGACACATTTTAATAAGCGATATTTCTTCCCTGTATTTTTCTCTATCATGACCATTTGGTTCCTATTTTGGCTTTCCTTCACCCACCCTGCCCTGTCCACACACCCTAGTTTCATGAAAGAGAGACACTGAGTGGGCATTTCAGGCCGGTAGTGCTTAGGAAAGAATTTCTCAAGGGGTTCAGCCTAGGTCACTAGTGTTCTGCACAGAATTAAAGCAAAATCCCCACCTGATTAATAAGGTATAACTTTGCTTTTTTCTCTGTATATTTATTTCATGGTGGGGGGTAGCTATTATAGGGCTAAAATCTGGTATGGCTTGGTCATTTCACCAAGTAACATTATTTAGCAACAAGTTAGAGAACACATTTTTTTTCTCCCAGTGAGAATACATTTTTTTTAAATCCATGAATCACTTTTTAAGTTTCTTATGTATTAACCACACAACTTGATCATATTATAGGCTATGTGAGTTCATCTTTCAAAGCACTTTAATCATTGCCATGCGGAAGGGCCTCAAGAATATTTGTTGAAGGGAATGAACTGTTTTTGTATTTAAAAGCCTCTAAGTAAAGAAGCCAAATCCAACACCTACTACTATCACTTCCAAACCACTACAGGAAGAATCAGCATTTTAATGAGCAATATTTTTGGAACGCCAACCTAGCGGAGTAGGCACTTAGGAAAGGACATTCAAAGGTTAAACAAAAAAGACTCGTACCTTACCCCTGAGAGCTTTTCATTTCTAAAACACATTGACAAGCACACATAAAACAAAACGGGGATTTCAAAGAAGAAGGACATTTTGTCAAGTTGAAAGACAAAGAAGATCAAACGTTTTCTTTAGACTCAAGTTCAAAGCTGGGTTGAGAGGCTTGGGCGGCATACTAGACTGAAATTCTAGAGGAAAAAAAATCTTCTCTTTAAACTTTTCTCTTATCCAACAAAAAGAGTTTCCAGGACAATAAATCTTCAATAACACTATTTTTTAGTGATTGTCTAGTGGCATTAAGTACAACATTTCTTTTTAAAAATAGAGATCCCGTCAGCAAAGTAAGATAATTCGATGAGCTCATCCAATACATTCTACACTCATGGGCTTAGATGGCAGTTGCACCACACCCTTAAAGGTCAAAACTCTACAGATTATGTGAGCCCTGCTCTCCTTTATTTCTTTTTTTTTTTTAAGATTTTATTTATTTGACAGAGAGAGAGATTACAAGTAGGCAGAGAGGCAGGCAGAGAGAGAGGAGGAAGCAGGCTCCCGGCTGAGCAGGCAGCCTGACGTGGGGCTCGATCCCAGGACCCTGAGATCATGACCTGAGCTGAAGGCAGAGGTTTTAACCCACAGAGCCACCCAGGCGCCCTTTCCTTGTGTTTCTAAAACACTTTTCTTCTCTCAGAAATGAAGAAAAAGTTGATATCAAAGATTAGAATTAAGTAAACAAAGAACCTTTTATACTAACTTTGTATAATACCCAATATACCAACTTAGAAAGTTATTACACGGGTAACATGTAAATCTCACATTTTAAAACAGCATTATATGTGCGGGCACCCAGAATATTTATAACTTTGATTCTACTATATGGTAGTCATTTCTGGCATCAGCTATGTAAAACTATTTTTCTCTGTACAGTTGTATGAGCTATATAAAGAGTCTGTGGCTATTTTTACTGTCTTTTATATTGTGCTTAGCTCATAGGTTTTGCACAAAAAGAGCTCTGCCCTCCAACTGGTAGATCCCATGGACTCATGGGAGGCCACAGTTACATTCTCAGGGCTGTGCCAGTCTCAAATATGAAAAGCAGTCACAGAGCATTTCTTCTCTCTCTGCACATTGTCTATACTCACTCAAGTGTGATTCTCACACACATCAGCCCAGGAAAATTCTCAAGTGATGAAATCTTTCTTCTCCAGTGTCTAGAATGAGTTCGTTTTGATATTAATAACTTAGTCCTTAGTCTACAAAAAGCTCTTGGCAGTACTGAATAAAGAACTCCAGAAACCAAATATAACAGCCGTGATGACTGCCAGTATCAACAATTTAACATTTTTTTTTTGCGTTGTGGCCGTGTACAGCATTCCAAAGACTAGAGTGTTCCATGAGTCAGTTTTAAGTTTTATGAATGTAAACACTTGTTGAAAATATGCTAATGTTGTGGAGGACTTCTTGCTTTCCATCCTCCACTTTTTCTTTTTCTTTTCTTTTTAAAGATTTTATTTATTTGAGAGAGAGAGAGAACACAAGCAGGGGAAATAGCAGGCAGAGGCAGAGAGAGAAGCAGGCTCTCCACTGAGCAGGGAGCCCGATGTGGGACTCAATCTCAGGAACCCCAGATCATGACCTGAGCTGAAGGCAGATGCTTAACCAGCTGAGCCACCCAGGCAGCCCACACTCTATGTTTATTTTTTTTTCCAGGTGTTGTGTTGCTATAAATTTCCACACCTAACTCATGGGTTAGCTAATTACTACTTCACAGTCAACTTGGGGAGAATTTTCCTTTTGTTTGGCAATAATAACTCTTCTATGTGAACACATTTGATCCTGTGATCACATGAAACAGGCAATAGTGAGTTTTCTGTTGCTGCTGTAACAAATCACCATAAATTTAGTGGCTTAAAGCAATGCGAATTTATTATCTTGCAGTTCTGTAGGTTAGGAGTCTGAAGCAGGTCTCCCTGCTGAGATCGAGGTGTTGGTAGGATAGCCTTCCTTTCCAGAGGTTCCAGGGGAGAATCTGTCTCCTTGCCTTGTCTGGCTTCTAGAAGCTGCCTGCATCCCCTGGCTCAGGGTCGCGGCAAGGGAGACTGGAGTCCTTTTCCCACCACAGCACTGTGACCCGTGCTTCTGCCTCACTCTTCCAATGTTAAGAACATTTCTGATCTCATTAGGCCCATCCAGATAATCCAAAATACTGTCCCTATTTTAAAATCAGCTGGTTATCAAACTTAATTCCCTCTGCTTCTTCAATTCCTCCTTGCAATGTAGCATAACATATTCAGTTTCCCAGGACTAAGACACTGACGTCTTTGGGAAGCCATTATTCTGCCTACCACGCTAAGATTTTTAATGCTGCCAAAAATCTAAAGATCCATCCATGAGTCAGGTACATATGATTAAGTTAACAAATTTTATTGTATATGATCATTACTCATTTCCTGTTAAGATACAGAAACAGCTATATGCAGTTCTAAAAGAAGAAGAAGAGGAGGGGGGAGGAAGAGGAGGAGGAGGAGGAAGAAAAAGAAAAAAAGCACAGTTTTTAAACAGTTTGTATAAATTTAGCCAGTGATCTATGGAAGACTCCTGAATAGGGTGAAGAACTAGAGGGACTCAGGGTTTTTTCTAACATTGAAACCCACTGAGGATCTACAGAGTGCTGGTCTTCTATTTATCCCTTCTTCTCAGACACTACAGAGCCACAGAGCTTAACTGTTTTAGGGCCCAGAAATAAGAAAAAAATCCTCCCCAAACGATCCATCAAAACTACAGGATTCTCACCAAATTAGCCTTAGGATTTTTTCTTCTCTGAATATGGAAATGTAACTTTTAAGTCATTTTTTTTTAAATCAAAAATCAGGAGACCTACGGGTCCGGGCCGCCTCCAGACCCCCATCTGCTGTTTTCTCTGGCTGCATCGATTGGGAGGAGGGGGGCACCTCAGCCTCCAGCATCCTCGTGCAAACTGTAGTACCTGCTGCAGGGCCATGATGGTGGTGCTGGGCTTCCTGCAGGTGGCCGCTGCTGGGGCAGACCATGGGGTGGGTGACGGGCAGCAACCTCCTATCCCCTATCCCCTATCCCCTATCCCCACTGCTGATGGCCAGCGCCTTGACGCTTGGCCTACTAGACCGGCTCAGCCTCACCTTTGGCCACCTGGCCCCCTGTCAGCCATGAAGAAATGTCCACCATACATTTTCTCTCCAGTTCCATTCCATGGACATGCCATAGCATTTGGGAAAAGTCCAACTGAATTTCTAGGAAATGCATGAGAAGTATGGACCTGTATTTAGTTTTACCCTGGTGGGCAAGACATTTACTTACCTTCTGGGTACTGCTGCTGCTGCACTATTTCTTACCAGTAAATATGAAGACTTGAATAGCAACGATGTCTACAGTCATCGGACAACACTTGTGTTTGGGAAGGGAATTGCATAGGATGGGCCTAATCCAGTTTTTTTTTCTTTTTTTTTTTCTTTTTGAGGGGGGAGCAGAAGAAAATGTTAAAAGATGGCCTTAACATAGCCCACATTAGGTAGCACGTTTCTATAATTGAAAAGGAAACAAAAGAATGCTTTCCAAGTTGGGAATAAAGTGGAGAAAAAAATTCGTTTGAAGTTCTGAGCTCATCATTTAACAGCCAGCCATTGTTAAATGGAAAGGAAACCAGAAGTCAACTCAGTGAGAGGGTGGCACAACTATATGCATATTTGGATGGAGGTGTTAGCCCCTTGGCCTGGCTGGTACCAGACTGGCTCCCTTTGCCTCGTTTCAGATACAGGGACAAAGCTCATTGAGAGATCAAGAATATTTTCTGTAAAGCAATCTGGAAACACAGATAGTCAGTAGAAGAAATTGATGACACTCTCCAAACTTTACTAGATTCTATTTACAAGGATAGGCATCCTTTGACAGATGATGAGGTAGCAGGCTTGCTTACTGCACTGTTCCTGGCAAGGCGACGTACATCCTCAACCACTGATGCCTGGGTGGTCTTCTCTTTGGTCAGAGAAAAAATACTTCAAGAAAAAAAACACTTATTTAGAACGGAAAACAGTCTGTAAAGATCTGCCTCCTTTAATTTATGACCGGCTGAAGGATCTAAATTTCCTCAATCTCTGTATAAAGGAAACATTAAGACTTTGACCTCCTATAATGACCATGATGAGAATGGCCAAAACTCCTCAAACTGTGGCAAGTTATACCATTTCCCCAGGACATCAGGCACATGTTCCTCCCTCTGTCAGTCAAAGACTGAAACACTTCTGGAGAGAACGTCTGTACTTTAATCCTGATTGCTACTTACAGGACAATCCAGCATCCAGAAAGAAGTTTGCCTATGTGCCGTTGGAAGCTGGGCATCATGGTTGTATTGGGGAGAATTTTGCTGATGCTCAAATCAAGACAATTTGGTCCACTATGCTTTGTTGTATGAATTTGATCTCATTGATGGGTATTTTCCCACTGTGAATTATACAACCATGATCCACACCCCTGAAAACCCAGTTATCTGATACAAACGAAGATCAAAATGAAGAAGGCTGCAAGGAACTAATACGTGACACATCACTGTAAGCTGCAAAATCACTTGAAGTTGATAAAATTTATGAGAAAACTTCCAGTGTAGTCTTTTTTCTTTGTATAATTTTAAGACAGCTAGCTTAACTTACTGTTTTTATATTTTCTTGACTGAATGGCCCCATCAAATCTAATGATATTTCAGATATTTCCTAATAGTTTTATGGTAGATATTTACTATATATGCTTTATTTAAGGACATCAGGCTCATAGTAAAAGACTATTTAGGGGTATCTTTAATCGACAGATTCTAAACACAGTTTCCAGGTGTTAGCCTTAACAACATACATAGCTCTTGGCAAGTACAGGGTATTCAGATCTTGGACTAGATCTACAAGTGTAAATCCCCACTGAGATACCTGGAAAACTTAAGTAAACATTACTTGGTAATGTGTGTGAGTATGGGTGGATAGGGAATAAACTCACATTTAAAGCCTTGAATAAAAGAGAATCCCATCAATTGTTTTGGTATGCGGATACTCAGCAAAAATGGAGTCGTGTTGTAGAAAAATGTTCTTTGATGTTTTAACCAGAAGCATTGTCTCCAGGAAATTAAGAGATCTGACAATGATTAGTAATTTTATTTCCTAAAAAATAATATCATTATTAATACTGAAGACTGTACATGTAACTTGATCTAATTACTAAATATTACATATTTACCTACCTTATAAATTTGTATCTGGTTCCATGTGGTCACATGTGTATGGAAGCCCAAAATAAAATCCTAAAGGGATAATTTTTGTCCTCTTTGGCTCTGGGTAGTTTCTTGCTTCCTCTCCAGAATCTAATTAGGGATGTTTCTGTTATTAGTTCTGTTTATTAAAACTTAATTTAGGTTAACAACTCTCTCTTTTTTTTTTTTTAACTCATAATCAGAGATCGGGAACTCTGGCTTTAAGACAAGGGTAGTATGAAGCAGGGTCCTTGGGAGTAGGATCACTGGTCACATTGTGTGAAGCCTGTGTTCAAGAAGCAACTCAAATTATAACTGGGGACCTGACTATATACTGGTCATTTAGCCACACAGTCTGCTTTTACTAAGGAAGCCAAAATATTTTCCCTTATGTATAAGGGATGCTGGTGGACTTACGTTAAACTATTTGTGAAGGTAAAACCTCTACTGTCAGAGTTTTTCACAGTAAAATGATCTCTGAGGAAAAAGATCCAACAAAGATCACTCGTTGCCACAATTTTTCCTGACAAAAACATGGGCTTACATTAAACCTGCAATGAATGTAATTTTTATGACTGATATCACCTAAATGTAAAGTTAGTAGTAAGAATTATTTTTATTTTGTAGATGGAAGACCACTGACAAGGTTTTTTTTAAGGTAAGATTACTAATATACATTAATAGAGTTAGGAATAGATATAATACTACAACTAGATTTGGGTCATCTCTTCTTTACTTGGTAGATTAAAAATACTAAGAACACTAATATTAAGATTCCTTCTAAACATGGATGGAAAATAATATGTCAGAGAAGAGACAGCTCTACAGAATTAGTTACTTCACGTCAGCCTGACTGGAGGAGCGGAAACCAGATTTACTCTCTCACCTGAAAAAAAAAAAGTTGGGCGGGGGAGGTGGCGGGGAGGACAAAATACATGAAATTACAGTTTTTAAGACACAAGACACCAAGTAATGAAGGGAATGGTGATCCCTAAGAGATAAGAAACAAATAAGATGAGCCTTAAATAAGGGGTGCTTGGATGGCTCAGTGTGTTAAGGCATCTGCCTTCAGCTCAGGTCATGATCTCAGGTCATGATCTCAGGGTCCTGGGATCAAGCCCCACATCGGGCTCTTTGCTCAGCAGGGAGCCTACTTCCTCCTCTCTCTACCTGCCTTTCTGCCTACTTGTGATCTCTCTCTCTCTCTGTTAAATAAATAAATAAAATCTTAAAAAAAAAAAAAAAGATGAGCCTTATAATTGCCCCAACTTACTGCCTTGAGTAAGTTTACAAGTCACCGCGCAGGGAAGGAGACCCAGAAGGAGCCTGCAGATGTGCTGAGCAGAGGAGAAAGAACTGGGTCTGGAGAGACTTGTTGCTAGGCTTCTTAATGCACTATAGGAAAATCAGCATGTCGTAGTTAGCATATTATTTTGCCTTCCCACAAAGATTCTTTATCAGAAAGTCTGTACTTTAACTCTGATTCCTTATATAAAAATGCCTCAGTATGTCTAATTTACCATTGTATGATGCCACAAAATATGATTAAGGACTTAATGTATTAACTCAGCCTTTGAATTGTTCCCATTAGGAAAAGAAGTAACCAGGATCGTCCTGTAAAGCACAGGTGTCCATGCTCTATGGTCTATTCAGGTTCTGAAATGGAGTAATACATTCTACATGAACAGAAGCTTGTAGGTGACTCATAAAGGTCGCCCTCACATGCATCATCATTACAATATCCCAACAAAGAGTTTGCCAAACCATGACCAAAATGGAGAGGAGAAAAATATATTTGCCCCACGTTAAGTGTCAACTCCTAGATTCTGTACAGAGATATTAACTTAATAGCTATTTGTCATAGTTGGGTCAGATTGAGCCCAAATAGCCAAACCAGTTGCTTAGGCATCAGATGCATGCTTTGCTCTGCCGGGGGGGGCGGGGGGGGCGGGGGGGTGGNTAGCGGTGCCGACACTAGGGGCTGCTTGACTACTACTACCCCTGCTCATCTCAGTGGCTTAAGCCAGACCGTCATTCCCCAAGGATCTAGTCATCATGCCCTTTATAGGTTTGGGGTGGTTTGCCATGTCCATTTATATCACTAGTGGGCAAAGGAACACCAGAAATTCCGAGCGAATCAACTCCCCCCTGATGAAGAGTCACTTATCTCTGCCCAAGCTGAGCTCTTCTCACGCCTCCTGGTATCTGGGCATAAAAAGCCAAAAAGGTACTCTATCCAACCCATCACACATGGATCATCTATTGGGAACATAATGGAATAAAAGTGTGTTTGATTCAGTATCTGCGACTTGCAGGATGATATAAAATTCTTGCAGAGTATTGCCTCTGAGCTGCTGTCTCAGCGTGTCTTTAGCACATCATGACAACATATCCTTAGGGAAGAAGTTTCTGAGGGGCAGAGTACGTGATACCCTAGGATCCCATGGTTACAGGCCTATTCCTGCCCCTCCTTTGCTTTAAAGATGACCCCCCAAACTGACATAATGTTAGGTGGTGTCTCATCTCAATAAACTGAACACTCCATCAGCCCTCGGTACTGATGATGTTGGATGAGACCCTGCAGAAGTAGGGGCAAACACAATTCCCAGAGTATGTGTCTAGTCCACTGAGAATGAACCATTAGTCTTTCTAGAATGGCTGCTTTGACCTGCTTCATAAAGCAAGGATTCATTCATCTGTTGCTCACAGTGATATTTCGCTGTGGTGGTAACCTCACCCACTTTGCTAAGTTGGAGCCCAGGAGGTGTCTAAGTCTGTAAGGACAGATGACATGACCTTCCTCTAGAACCCCAGTGGGGCGGCTTTCGATTCTCCTACTGCAGCTTGCCACACATGCCACAAGACACTTTTTCCCCCACGGTGATCTCCAGTAGCATCTACTCAGTGACCAGAAACCAGGGCTACAGAGCTCTTCCCTGCTGTGGGCCCTACTCAAAATGAGCAGCCTTTTGCATCATCTGGTAAATGGATCAGAACACTATCCTTAGTAGTATGAAATATCTGCTGCCTCCAGAACCCAGAAGGCTCTCCAGATATTGTGCTGACTCCGGTTCATAAACTGAGCCATGGATGAGATTTTTATTGGATGACCATCCTTCAGCCTCCATGTTATCCATCCTTGAACTTGTCTAATGGTGCAAACTGAGTAGTGCCCTTACTGGCTGGCTACCCAATAACTTTGCCCCTAGGGGTGGTCTATTTTATTAACCTTCTCCCTAACTCTCTGCAGGTCAGATCCGCCCCCCCCAATAGCTAGCCATTCTCACCTTCGTAGTCATAATGATAATTGTGATCCCCTGATTTTGGCAATCAGGCACTGCCACTTGGCCACTGTTAGTTGAGGTTCTTATCACCCATAACCATCAGCAAGCTAAACTTTGTAATAGTTTGTTTCTATTATCACCAGAAGCCTACAGTTACTACTCAACTACTTAGCGGCCCTTGTGCCCCTCTCACATGCCTTTATGGCTTTGTTAAGATGGTTTGTCTGGTGGGCCTACTCTTATGAAACATAATCATCTGGTGGATTGTCCAAGCAAAGATAATCTACCCATTCCAGCATATCCACTTCCTTCAACTTTTAATCCTTTCCTCCACACTCTGTCACAATAATATGGTCACATTTCAACTTTGCTCAGAATTAGCCATTGCTTTTTCCATGCTTCTAGAAGCCATTCTGGTAGTGAGTTCATACTATCGCCCACGATCCCAACCAAGGTGTTAAATCCTATTAATTTATGATAGCTCTTATACTGCAACCTAAGGACCCAATGTGGGTGCTATTAAATTCTCCCCTAGTTTATGATCTGACTCTTGATCTTCACCCTGATTCCTGTCTCATGTACTCCTCCAGCTCCTCCCAGTCCATGCTGGCCAATTCTTGCTGCACCTTTGGGGTAGACTCTGCTCTCCTCTGCAGGCCCAGCACCTCTCCAGCTGAGTTTTCCTTAACCCGAATTATAGTTATTTAATCCTAAGTCAAGACCTAGTAGCCAGGAGATAGGTCCTAAAGGGGACACCTGTTGCCTGGGGAGAGAGCTCTGCTTTGTCACCCAGCTCGGAGGGAGGGCAGGAGTGTCTGCCCTTACCAGAGAGGGGTGGGCTACGACTGCAGGCTCAGAAAGTTCAGGAGTCTGCAGAGTAAACATCTTCAGCAATATCCATTCAGATGCCTCCACCTCACTTGTCAGGGTCCTGGGTTTTCCCAAAAAGTGCCCTGACTGCTGCATAACAGACCTGCCTTGATTGGCAACGGTCTTTGAAGTCTATCCATCCAGACTATTAAGTCCTGTACTTGGGCCTCAGCTTTCTCAGCCACCCTGCTGCAAGAGATGAAAACTCGTTCCCGTACAGCCAGAGGCCCTCTGGCTTTAACACCTGGTTTCCCACAGCCCGTTATTGCCCTCACCTGTTCATTATGTTTCTATATAATAAGAATGGCCTAGCAATAACCATCCACCCCTTTTGACTTCACAGCTACAATTTTCTCTATCCTTCTCAAACACCAGCCAGTGCACCAACACATTCCTCTCCAGCACACCATCCCAATCCATCTCCAGCACAAGGTGTTCAACTGGAACCTGTGCCAGCAACTGCCTGTTCCCCACCTATCACAAGTGATGGGGTCTGGCCGCATAACTCCGCATCTATAGCATCATTAATCTCTGCTACCTATTTTGCATAGTAGAAGAAAAATGAAGCAGTTTATACAAAAATATTGGAAATGCCTTCCAAAATAAGTTTAAAAAGGTGAGAACAAGAAATTAAATATCAAAGATATAGAAGTGAAATACTAGATTTATTCAAAGACAAATGCATAATGCATCTGTGTAATAATACTGTCTCTGTCTCCATGTCTCTGAAAACTAGCTATATAATCACCTTTGTCTATACATTTAGGCATTAATAACAGGTACTGTTCAGGGCACACACTGTGAAGAAAAAAATGAATGAGTAATTGCTAAAACATACATATCATCACCACTTAAGATAACATGAATATTTAATGAAAATTCAGCATTTAACATCTGACTCTCATCTTGTGGACCTACAAGGAAAAATACAATAATTCGTTTTGCCCATTACCATCTTACAAAATCAGACAAAATGAATATAAGCAGTGTTTTTTAATAAAAACAGCAATTTAATTTCAATCAAATATATTACCATCCTATTCTTTTATCCTGCATATGTATCTAATTGGCATAACCTACTGATTACTGAAATCCATAAAACTCCAATCCATGATGCTTCAATTGCTTGGATCAATAAACATTTTGCACTTGGAACTCATTTTTTCTTATGCTATAAGCCTGATTATCAGTTCCTATAAAAATGCTATGCCCTACTCCTTGCCCCCATGAGTGTGACTAGTCTTTTGCACAAGGCTAAATGACAGTACTTCTGAACATCCACACCCAATTCATCAAGCACACATATTCTGGCTCCTCTCAGACAGTCACCCATGGGCAAGCTGCTCTCCTAGTTGTCTTGTTCCTCATAGTGAGCATAGCCACTGGCATAGGTCCTTCCTAAATTCAAGTTAGTAAATAAATCTGATGACTCAGCATCTGAATCCTTTCCGACTTCATCTTCTTCCTCTTCATCATCCTCTGCTTCATCTTCATCTTCCTCTTCATCATGGTAGCTGCTATCACCATACTTATCAGAAGAAAGGTTCTTCCAATAGCCATCATACCCAGAAGCGCCATCTCCCTCTTCGCCTCCAGTCTGCCTGCCAAATTTCAGGGAGCGTGCTGCAAAAGACAGGTACATGGTTGGCACTTTGTTCCAACTCCTTACAACTTCACTTTCCTCTACAATAGACACATGAAAAAATGTTCATCATCACTAGCCATCAGGGGAACTCAAATCAAAACCACATTGAGATAACATCTTATACCAATTAGAATGGCCAAAATCAACAGAACAGGAAACAACAAGTGTTGGAGAGGATGTGGAGAAAGGGGAATCCTCTTTCACTGTTGGGGGAAATGGAAGTTGGTGCAGCCACTGTGGAAAACAGTGTGGAGATTCCTCAAAAAATTAAAAATAGAGCTACCCAATGACCCTGCAATTACACTACTGGGTATTTACCCCAAAGACACAGATGTAGTGAAAAGAAGGGCTATATGTACCCCAATGTTCACAGCAGCAATGGCCATAATCGCCAAACTGTGGAAAGAGCCGAGATGCCCTTCAACAGATGAATGGGGGGGCACCTGGGTGGCTCAGTGGGTTAAAGCCTGTGCCTTCAGCTCAGGTCATGATCTCAGGGTCCTGGGATCGAGCCCCGCATCGGACTCCTCGCTCAGCAGGGAGCCTGCTTCCTCCTCTCTCTGCCTGCCTCTCTGCCTACTTGTGATCTCTCTCTGTCAAATAAATAAATAAAAATCTTTAATTAAAAAAAAATAACAGATGAATGGGTAAAGAAGATGTGGTCCATATATACAATGGAATATTACTCAGCCGTCAGAAAGGATGAATACCCAACTTTTGTATCAACATGGATGGGTCTGGAGATTATGCTGAGTGAAATAAGTCAAGCAGAGAAAGTCAATTATCATATGGTTTCACTTATTTGTGGAACATAAGGAATAAAATGGAGAACTCTAGGAGATGGAAAGGAAAAGTGAATTGGGGTAAATCCCAAGGGGAGACGAACCATGAGAGACTGCGGACTCTGAGAAACAAACTGAGGGTTATGGAGGGGAGGGGGGAGGGGGATGGGTGAGCCTGGTGGTGGGTATTAAGGAGGGCACGTATTGCATGGAGCACTGGGTGTGGTGCATAAACAATGAATCTTGGATCACTGAAAAAAAAATTATATGAACTTGACTGGCTGCTTCTTATTCCCATTTTCCTTATTTTCTCACTTCATACTTAACTGGAAAGAAAGGAGACCTTAGTAACAACAATCAGTTCTATCCTACTCAGAGTCTATATATATACCATATATAACAAATAATAAAGACAACAGTGTCATTTTACTAAATCTAGAAAAATTTGGAAAACAAAATAAGAACAGCAGCACTCTCCAAACAGAATTCAAATAAGGCACATTAAAAACTAAAATGCTCTTCATTTGATGGATTAAAATTTTATTTTCAAATCACAGAACTGTAGATTTCATGTCCTTACACTTTTCTTAAAAGAACTACTCTGTAATTCTGGTGTCCGAAAAGACAAAGCCCTTCATTTCTTCTGCCTAAGGAGCAATGCAGTTTAGTTAAAAAAATCAGCAAAATCATCAGTCTCACCTCTTTGTACAAATACATCTCTGATTAAACAAAAGTATTTTCAGAGTCATTTTTAATTATGGTTCCACTCTGCTATGTTTGGTAAAGAATCAAATTCTCTTTAACAAAATTGTAAGTTGCATGACTACAAGCATGTTTGTAGTAGTCTTACTCTCCTTCAAAGTTATATAAAAACCACAAAACAATTTCCTATAGTAGTGATATATTACATAATAAGCATGACTGCTAAAATACCACACACCTACAAAAAGCTTCAAAATGAATTCCAACTTCCAAGCACTGAAGATTACCAGCACTCGAATATTAAAGATTTATAGCTCTTCGATTATTTAACAAGGAAAGCTTCAGCAAAGGCAAAAAAGTCACTTTTTGGTCTTAAATTTCAGTATTCACTATGTCATTAACTGAGTCAAATGCCAAATATCAAAGTGAATGATGTGTATTTCTTAAGTTAAATTGAGAAACTTCACCTACAAATTTTCCAAGGCTGTAAAATTCCATTTGCTTAAGAGAACACATTCATCTTTTGAAATACGAAGAAGCAAAAACAAAAATAGAAAGAGGGAAAAAAAAGAGATAAATCTTGTTTAAGCAAGAAAGCAAAATCACTCCATTGGTATTTTAAAAAAGAGCCTTACTTGACATGCTGAGATCCTTAGTTTCCTGAGTTTCGTGTCCACATTTGGGGCAGGGAGGCTGTTTACCTTTTTCTTGCTTAAACACTTTGCTCCTTGTATGATCATCACAGAAACAAGCCTATATAGAAGAAGTAAAAATAAGCAAGTAAATAAATAATTCAAAAAATATACAAAATTATCATTATTTCCAGGAAATTTAAAGGCAGTTTTACGAGGGTAGAGATTAAGACTTATGTTGGGACTGGTTACATTCCTGATTTAAATTTCTTAAGGGAAATGGTCTTTGCCAGAACTCTCTGAACTATGACCTAACATGAAGCAGAAACTATACACAAGGTATGACAGTGTAGGCACACTGATTCATTCATAAATACAAGAGAATTCACAAAGCCCCTGATGACATAATGGTGAATAGCCTATGCACTCTCACAGATATATAACCTAACTGGAGACACAGACAAATGGAAAGGTAATTGCGATACACTGTGCACTGAAAGGGAAGTACAGCGGAGGAGCACTAAACTGGATATGGGATTCAGGAAAGGATTCCTGAAAAACACGACGTGTTGGCTGAGATCGGAAGGAGAACAAGGGTACAGTACAGTAAGCAAAATTGGAAGAGGGACCTAAGGCAGAGGACAGAGCATAGAAAACACCTGAAAGCCATTTGGTCAAACTGGGGCAGATTTGAGAGAGAAAAAAAAGATAGGGTTAGACCAGAAGAATCAGAGAAATGTTTCTGATAGGAAGTGAATGGACTGCACCTGTTTAGTGATCTTTGACAAACAGAAATGCTGCGGACAAGATCTAAGGAACAGATCATTATGGAAATCTTCACTTCACTCAAATTCTCCTATAAGTAAGTGAATTTTGATGTTAATTAAAATATATTCTCAACACTTTGGTCAGAATATTCTCCAAAAACGTAAGGTGTAAAAACACTGAGCTAAGATTGAGGAGACGTGTGCATTAGTGTCAACCCTAAGATAAGCCAACTGGATCACCTTTGGAAAGTCACTCAGCTTTCTCAATTCAATTTCACACAATCTCCGAAATAAAGGAAGTAAACTACATAATGTTTAAAGACCCTTGTAGATTAATTATTGCTATAAATAATCCAAGGTGGAAGAGTACTGGGATTAAAAACAATATCTAAAAATAACAGACAAGTAAGTATACCTTACAACGGAGACAGGAATGCTGACCAAGGCGATTGCATGAGACACCTATGGGCAAAAATACATAATGTCCAGATTCAAACTTGGAACGAAAACACTGTTTTCTACAGATTTATACTTGATATACTATGATCAATTATTAACATTTTTTTTTGGTCTCATAATATAACCTAGAGGACACATAAAATGAGATGGAATCCCCAGCCAGAAAGAAGGAAACAAAGTACACACACCCAGCATTCTTTCACTAGAATGGCACTAATTATTCTCCAATGTCCTTCCATTTCTCCCCATCTAGGAGATGACAAACTTCATTAATTATATTTAGAAAACTGAAACGGTGAGACATCCTTTTTTCCATGACACTGGCTGAAGTTCTTCCCTCTATCACATAATGTTTAAATCTTAAAAAGAAGGGTACATGGGTGACTCAGTTGGTTAAACGTCTGCCACTGGCTCAGGTCATGATCTGGGGGTCCTGGGATGAAGCCTCATATCAAGCTCCCTGCTCAGTGGGGAATCTGCTTCTCCCTCTGCACCTCCCCCTGCTCGCAGTCTCTCTCTCTCACTCTCAATAAAGAAAATCTTTAAAAAAAAAATAAATATTAAAAAGAATAATTTTCTATATAATCTCTCCTGATGACGCAGGCTATTGTCATTTTTTGCATAACCACTGATAAAGGAATAGAATACTTCAGGTAGAAAGGGCAGCTATGAAGAGAAAATAACATTCAAGTGGGCAGGAAAAGATGGGAAAAATCCCAAAATATTTTATTCCTATTTCAGTCAGTAAACCATGTTAACTTTGGTCATTACCTATAATTACTGAGGAAAAACCTAAACTTAAGTGCAAATATATTAGAAAAGCCAGAATGTCTGGGATATATTGACTGTGCCAGAAATAGAAGGAAAAAATAAGTACCAGAGATATAGAAAGAGAAAATAAACTAAGCCTTACCCTAATAAAGCTTGAATATAAACTTCACTTAGAGGTCTTGAAAAAATAAAAATGAAAACAAATAAAAGGAAGCCTGTCTTTGTAATGCAAATATCTGACCAGATGTTTCTAATTTGGGAATTCTCTTGCTTAATTTTGCCTGGTTCATGGGTAGCCTTTTTAATGTGAACAGGCAAGTATTTTTTTTAAACTCAGAAATGATGCTCTCAATTATCTGTATTATTATTGCTTCTGTCCGAGTATCCTGCTTTCTTCCAAGTAATGCCAATAATTCAGTTGGATATGTATTATTTGTCCTACATGTTAATAATAAAAGTTAGAGGGGTGCCTGGGTGGCTCAGTCGTTGGGTGTCTGCCTTCGGCTCAGGTCATGATCCCAGGGTCCTGGGATCGAGCCCCACATCGGGCTCCCTGCTCAGCGGGAGGCCTGCCTCTCCTCTCCCACTCCCCCTGCTTGTGTTTCCTCTCTCACTGTGTCTCTCTCTGTCAAATAAATAAAATCTTTAAAAAATAATAATAATAAAAGTTAGAAATCAATTGAATGCTTAGAATAGTTGACCCTTGAACAACATGGGTTTGAACTGTGCAAGTCTGCTTATATGTAGATTTTTTTCAATAAATACAGTGCAGTGCTTTAAATGTACCTTCTCTGCTTTATGATTTCCTTAGTAACATTTTACTTTCTCTAGCTTACTTGATTGTACGAACATATTATATAACACATACAAAATATGTGTTAATCAACCATTTATGTTATCCTTAAGGCTTCTGGTCAAGAGTAGGCTACTAGCAGTTAAGTTTTTGAGGAGTCAGAAGTTATACGCATATTTTCAACTGCGCAGAGGGTTGGTGCTCCCAACCCTCATATTGTTCAATGGTTAGCTATATTAGGGATATATAAGTATACCAAATTACTCCAATAATAACCATATTATTTCATTCAGTCTGTGGGGACAAAAATCTGAAATCTCAATCATTTCCACCTGAAGATATGCCCAGGGAGTTTTTCGGTTCCTTCTTCATTCACTTAAAAAAATGCGGGGGGGGGGGGTATATTTAACCAAAATGTTATATATCTCTTTCAAACACACAGCCAGAACACATACTGAAAGTACAAAGCTCCCAATCCAATCTCCCAGTGTACACCAGGCATTTTTTTTTAAGATTTTATTTATTGATTTGACACAGAGAGAGCGAGCGAGCGAGCGAGAGCACACAAGTAGGCAGAGCAGCAGGCAGAGGGAGAGGGAGAAGCAGACTCCCACCTGAGCAGAGAGCCTGCCTTGGGGTTCAATCCCAGAACCCCGGGACCATGACCTAAGCTCAAGGCAGACGCTTAACCAGCTGAGCCACCAAGGAGTACCAGGCATTTCTGATATAGAATCTTTTCCTAACCCCAAGTTGCTGTCTATCTTACCCTCGTATTTACTTCTGGGAACTCAAACCAGGATGGAACATGGCCCTGCCATTCTTCTTTCCCTGATTACCTCAAGCCAACACATATGCCCTCCACTTCACTGCCCAGTTACTTCTCTCCCCAAGAGCTACAATCTTGGACTTAAATAAACAATGCATTTCTCCCAGATTCTAAAATAGTTAAGACTTTCCTAGTTTTAAACTGGGGAATAGTTTCCATTTTAAATCTATTTCTATGTCTTCAGAGTATTTTAAAAGAGAGCAGGTTGGAATGCATCAAAGCCTGCTAATAACAAGCCATTTTAATTTAGAAGTCCTGGAGCCATTTTAATTATTTAAAAAAAATAGAAGCAGAGTCAACACGTTTGTTTTTTTCTTAAAACATCCCTCCCACTGATAATGCAGGTAAATAAGTATTTTAAAGAATTTCTATATCTCCCAATTCCTAAGTAAGGTCAAACCTATAAATGATGACATATGGCCAATTACGGGGGTGGAAACAAGCTGTATCTTTGGGGTCTATGGGTATGGTTAGGAAAATATTTCAGAAAAAACAAGCATTGAATGACAACTGGCAAAGAAAGAATAGCAAGAAAAAAAAAGCAATAGGAAAAAAGTGAAGAAGATAAATTAGAGTAAACCAAACACACCTGGGAACCTGCAATGACCATGACCTTAATATCAGGTATCAAAGACATGTTGACAGATTTATCTTAAAATCCTGTCAACTATTCTGCTTTTGTATTTTTCTTTTGTCTTTTACTAAATCTCTAAAACTTTCTGATGAAATTATAGTCTTATCACTCACAGTTGCCTGTCTTTGGGGTCAAATGCTACAAAATACTCAAAGCTCTCTCAAGCCCCAAATAAAGTAATTCAATTTTTATATTACACATTTTTCAGAGCCCTAAGAATGGCTCAAAAATGCTATCTACTTTAAGATGTTCTTTAACCTTTGAGAGTTTCTATAGGAATATTTTAAGAATTACATACATATGCATTTATATATATATAAAAATTGATAAATTATCAACTTCAAATTTATAGGAGAATATAGAGATTAGCATTTCATATCAAAACAAAAACCAAATTCAAGGAAGTGAGTACCTGGAAACTTCAGCCTTACCCATAATGGTATCTACTATTTAATAAGAGCTTTCTAAGTAAAAGGTAGCATAATAACACTATATATGGATTCTCATTTTAATTAACTCTTTGAAAAAGAAATTACCATCTTCCTTTAATATATAAGGAAACTTAGCTTTAGAAAGATTTGGTGATTTTCCCAAAATCACATAACCAGGAGGTAGAATTTAAGTAATGTTTGACTCTAAATCTTGAGCTTTGAGAATCAAAAATAATCCAGAAATAAAATATAATATATCTGTAAAGAAAATACCATTGATAATACCCAGTCACTCGTTCTCAAAGTGGAAGATACATGACAATTATGTGTGTGGATAAAATACACATGCCTGCACCTACTACAGACTTCAAAGACAGTGAGTCACCAGGAATGAGGCCTGGGCGCCTACAATTTTAAAAAATCTCCACAGGTGTTTCTGATGCATACTCTTGTCTAACCAACTAGCAGGAACAAACTAGGGGTAGTATCACATACCACTTATTTGAAGGCATTTGAAAATCTGGTGGGGGGGGCGAGTAGGGGTGGGAGTGGTTATAATAACTTGGGAGGTGAAAATGAAATTTAGTACTCAGGACCTGGAAGGCTACAAGTCCTATAATGCCTGATCAATCCCACATAACAAAGAACTGACCCAACCAAAATGCCAGTGGCATCCCTATTGAAAAAAAAAAGACTACGTGGTTCTGAAATATTTTTAGAAACAGAAAATAGATACTAAGTTGAATTATAGTCCATAAGAGGTGCATGAAAAACTAAATTCTTTTTTGAGTCTAACACTTAATACTATTAAGAATTCTGGGTATAGGGCACCTGGGTGGCTCAGTGGGTTAAAGCCTCTGCTTTCAGCTCAGGTCATGATCTCAGCGTCCTGGGATCGAGGCCCGCATCGGGCTCTCTGCTCAGCAGGGAGCCTGCTTCCTCCTCTCCTTGTCTCTCTGCCTGCCTCTCTGCCTACTTGTAATCTCTCTCTCTGTGTCAAATAAATAAATAAAATTAAATAAAGAAAGAAAGAAAGAAAGAAAGAATTCTGAGTATAAAGGACATCTAATTTATAAAAACTTACATTTGAATGTTTCCGCCTCTAAAACCTGGCAGCTGGCTTGATGTTCAAATTGATCATCTTCACAGAGAAAGTTATGACAAAAAGAACAACTGAATATTCTGCCTCCTATTAGAATAAAAAACAAAACCCACAAGTGTAAACATGGTAAGTTTCAATCCGAAGAAGCCATAAATATCAATTTAAAGAAGTCAAACGATTTAATTCAGAATTACACCAAAATGACACAGTAGTTTTTGTTCTGGTAAAGGCTACAAAGAAAACTGCCAAACCAAACCATAAAAAAGTGGACTCCCACAATCCCCTGGCTACTCATATAAAAAGAGCATCCAGTAAAGTTCATTGCTTGTATGTAATCACTCACCGTGGTCCCAGACACCTCGCTCACACTCCACACACTCAGCATCTGTAAGAGGGCAGGCACAGGCATGTGTGCTGAGACACTTCCTACCATGGCAAACCCAAGCTTCACAGAAGTCACATATTGCACCCTGCAACCAAGGAACACAAAAAATTAATCTTTGTCACTTGCCTGGCTGTGACCACTGTTTAGCCAATGGTAACCATCAAAATTGTATACATTTAGCAATTTATCAACCCTTTAGTGATAGTGGGTGGCTTCATTAAAGAAAAAATTTTAAGCCAAAAATTAAAGAGAGTTCTCTGAAAATCAAACTACTTTACCAACAGCTATTTACAATATAAAAAACCTGGCTATAAATCAAAAGAAAAAGAAGCAAGGGGGAAACTATACACTTAGCCCTAACACTAATCATTAAAATAAGTCATGGAGCTAAAAGTGTTGCCTTCTAACTGAGTTCTGATTCGAATGGTGTCCAGAGTCCACATTTAAGCACTCTTATCTATCATAATTACAGTAACTAAACTGAATTTTTTAATTAGAAATATTTCTGACTTCTAACTGAACATAATAATAAAAAAAAAGGTACAAACTTGTAGTCACATTAAATAAGTCATGGGGATGTAGTGTACAGCATGGTGACTGTAGTCAATAATACTGTATTATTTATTTGACAGTTGCTAAGACAGTAGATCTTTAAAGTTCTCATCGCAAGAAAAAAATTTTAACTATGTGAGGTGATAGATGTTAACTAGACTTATTGTGGTGATCATTTTGCAATATACACAAATATCAAATCATTATGTTGTACACCTTTGTGATATTGTGATTTATAATAAATATATATTCCATCTTCCAAAAAAAAATAAATATTTTTTACTTAAGAAAATTCCTCCCTGAATCATTTATAAAATAATTCACATAGTTTTTCTAGAATAATTGAGAAAAAATATTAAACTTCTGTCAGCATCTTTTTTCTGTTAAGGCTACTTATACTTTGAATCATTATTATATTTCTTGTGGAAAAAAATACAAATAAAATATACAGAATTAGGGCACCTGGGTGGCTCAGTTGGTTAAGCAACTGCCTTCAACCCAGGTCATGATCCTGGAGTCCCAGGATCAGCAGGGAGTCTGCTTCTCCCTCTGACCCTCCCCCCTTCATACTCTCTCTCTCTCCCATTCTCTCTCTCAAATAAATAAGTAAAATCTTTTAAAAAAATACACACACACACACACGGAATCAAACAACAGGTAAGACTCTCCAATTCTACATCAAGATAACACAATGACATCTATAGAATATTAATTGCTAGAAAGAATCGTAAGAAAATGAGACTAGAGACACCTGGGTGGCTCAGTCAGTTAAGCATCTGCCTTTGGCTCAGGTCATGATCCCAGGGTCCCAGGACTCAGTCTCGCATCATGCTCCTTGCTCAGCAGGGAGCCTGCTCCTCCCTCTGCCTGCCATTCCCTCTGCTTGTTTGTTCTCTCTCTCTCTCTTTCTGACAAATAAATAAAACCTAAAAAATAAAAATAAATAAAAAAAGAGAAAAAGAAAACAAGAAAATAGGACTAGATGGTCTTTCCTTCACAGGTGACAAATACGGGCCCAAGTCTTAAGTCCAAATCCCAGAGCTGTATTACAGTGGAGCTAGGATTTAAACCACGGTGTTCTGAATCTCAATTCAGTGTTCTAGTATTCAAGATTCTCTGCAACAGAAGTAGTAAAGAACAAATAGGAAGGATGTTTTTTGAGCTGTAAAAATGGTTATCACTGTGGACTGTAAATCCTCAAATACATCTCTTAGAACATCCAAGGTTCTAGCAACAAAAAGATGACACACTAAACTGAGTAATCCAGGAGAGTTTAAAGAGATGATTTACAAAGGGCAGAGAAGGGCTTAGAAAAAAACATAAGGGATTATGCAGTTACCACCCCTGAGCCTGAAACAAGGAGAGAGGAGGAAGTTACCAGAACCCTGAGAGAGAGAGCAGTGTGGAGAGGATTATCTGGCCATATAGAGAGAAATTGTGGCCAATCCATGTCCAAACTAGGATGACCTGGTAGAGAGAGCTGGAAGAATCAACACTCAGATTGTACTGTCCTCCCAGCTACAGGTGTCCTGCTAAGGTCTTCCATTGGCTGAACCCGAAAGGAAGCCAGAAGGTAAGAAAGCCATTAAACCAGTCCATACACACAGGTCAGGTTCGCAGGGCAAAGCAGGGTGGAGAAGAGGGTAGAGAGAGGGAATTTCAACAGGCAAATAAAAGATTACCGGGAAATCACTTTTCTAGAATTTATAGCTAATGATACATGAGTCTACTAAAATGTTTTATATAAGACATCATTCACATTCATACAACTTAGTGAATTTTTTAAAAAGCATTTGATAAATTTGGACATGAGCAAGCTACCAAGGAAGATTACATTGACTTATGAATAAAGATAACATTGACAATCCTATATTTAAGATGAAGAGAAATTCACAAGATACTGATGACTAAATCTAGTTTGCTTCTGTAAGATAGGCACACATGAAAGAGATCATATAAAGGTGTGCTTCATGATGGAAAATTATGTTCTCGGGAAGTTGCTATAAATAAAATATCTGCTTGACATAGAAGTACTATTACTTTCCTCATGGAATGAAATTTGGCCTGAGCATAAAATCACACAACAGTGGGGCGCCAGGGTGGTGCAGTCTTTTAAGCATCTGACTCTTGGTTTCGGCTCAGGTTGTCAGGGTCATGAGAATAGCCCCACATCGGGCTCCGCACTCAGAGTGAAGTTTGCTTAGGATTCTCTCTCCCTCTGCACCCCCTCCTCTCTCAAATAATTAAATCTTTAAAAAAATAAACAAATAAGCCACACAACAAAACACAGTAAAATTGGTTAAGGAGATATATTTTAGTGAAAAAGAGAGCAAAATGCATCACGCAACCTCATTTTATTGCATTCCATTTCACTGCACTTCACAGCTAGTGTGTTTTTTATAACTGAAGGTATGTGGCTACCCTGCATCATCGGTGCCATTTTTCTAATAGCATTTGCTCACTTCGTGTCTCTGTATCATACTTCAGTAATTCTCACAATATTTGGAACTTTTTTATTACTATTATATTTGTTATGGTGACCTCTGATCAGTGATCTTTGATATTACTATTGTAATTGCTTTGGAATGCCACAAACTGTGCCCATTTAAGATAGCAAACTTAATCGGTAAATGTTATATGTATTCTGACTGTTCCACCCACCAGCTGTTCGCCCACCTCTCTCCCTCTCCTTGGGCCTCCCTAGTCCCTGAGACACAATAATACTGACATTAAGCCAATTAGTAACCCTACAATGGCCTCTAAGTGTTCAATTCATATGTTTCTCCCTTTTGAATCTAAAGCTAGAAAAGATTAAGATTCATGAGGAAGGCAGGCTGAAAGCTGAGACAGGCCAAAAGTAAGCCTCTTGTGCCATACTCAGCCAAGTTGCCAATGTAAAAAAAAAGCTCTTGAAGGAAACTAACAGTGCTACTCCTATGAACACGCGAATGACAAAAAAGCAAAACAGACTTATTGCTGATATGGAGAAAGTCTGAGTGGTCTGGAGAGAAGATCAAATCAACCACGACATTCTCTTAAGCCAAAGCCTAATTCAGAGCAAGGCCCTAACTCTCTTCAATTCTATGAAGACTGAGCGCAGTGGGGAAGCTGCAGAAGAAAAGTTTGAAGCTAAGAGGTTGGTTCATGGGGCTTATGGAAAGAAGCCATCTCCATAACATCAAAATGCAAGGTGAAGCAACAAGCGCTCATACAGGAACTACAGCAAGTCATCCAGAAGAACCAGCTAAGATCACTAATGAAGGTGGTTACACTAAGCCACAGATTTTCAACGTTGACAAAATAGCCTTAAATCTGAAGAAGCTATCTAGGACTTTCATAGCTAGAGAAGGAAAGTCAGTGCCTGGCTTCAAAGCTTCAAAGGACAGGCTGACTCTCCTCTGTTAGGAACTAACACAGCTGGTCACTTTAGGCTAAAGCTAACACTAACTTACCATTCTGAAAATACTGGGGCCCTTAAGAATTCTGCTAAATCTACTCTGCCTGTGCTCAATAAATGGAACAAGAAAGCCTGAATGACAGCACATCTATTTACAACACGTTTACTGAATGCTTTAAGCCCACTGTTGAGACCTACTGCTCGGAAAAAGGATTCCTTTCAAAATATTTCACTAACAATGCAGCTGGTATTCAAGAGCTCTGATGGGGAGGTACAATGAAATTAGTGTTGCTTTCATGCCTGTTAACACAACATTCATTCTGCAACCCCTGGATCAACAAGTCATTTTGACTTTCAAGTCTTCTTATTTAGAAATATATTTCATAAGGTTCTAGCTGCCACAGATTATGATTCATCTAATAGATCTGGGTAAAGTAAATTGAAAACCTGGAAAGGATTCATGACCCTAGATGCCTTTACGAACATTACTGATTCATGGTAACAGATCAAAATATCAACATTAACAGCAGTTAGGAAGAATTGATTCCAACTGTCATCGATAACTTCGAGGGGTTTGAGATTTCAGTGGAGAAAGTAACTGCAGATGTGGTGGAAATGCCAAGAGAATAAAAAGTGTAGCCTGAAGATGGGCCTGAATTGCTATAATCTGATGATAAAACAGATGAGGAGTTGCTTCTTATGAATGAACAAAGAAAGTGATTTCTTGAGATGGAATTTACTCCTAGTGAAGACACTGTGAAGACTGCTGAAATGACAACCTAGGATTGAGACTATTACATAAACTTGGTTTATAAATATAAAGTACCAGCAGGGTTTGAGAGGACTGACTTCAATTTTGAAAGAAGTTCTCCTATGGGTAAAATGCTATCAAATAGCATCACATGCTATGGAGAAATCATGATTTTAAGAAATTGCAACAGCCACCCCAACCTTTGGTAACCACCACCCTGATCAGCGGCCAAGAACATCGAGGAAAGACTATCCACCAGCAAAAGATTACAACTCACTGAAAGATCAGATGGTGGTTAGCATTTTATCGCAATATTTTTAAATTAAGGTATTTAAAATGTGTCTTTAGATCAATGCTTTTACACATTAAATAGACTATAGTATAGTAAATACTGTAAACATAACCTTTATATGCACTGGGAAACCAAAAAATTAATTTTGATTTGTTGTATTGCAATATTTTCTTTATTGCAATTGTCTGGAGCCAACCCACAATGTCTCTGAGGTATGGCTATATTTAAAACAATGAATTTCCTTAGAAAATTCTACATGTGATGTGGAAATTATGTTAAATATGTATTTTTTTAAAATGTAAAAATATAAAAAAGCTACTAACACTGGGTTCTTTTGAAACTAGGATGCTTTTTAACCAAAAACTCGAACCTTGGGGTACCTGGGTGGCTCAGTCAGGTCATGATCCCAGGGGTCCTGGGATCGAGACCTGCATCGGGCTCCCTGCTCAAGTGGGAAGCCTGCTTCTCCCTCTCCCACTCCCCCTGCTATGTTCCCTTTCTCGATGTCTCTGTCAAACAAATAAATAAAATGTAAAAAAAAAAAAAAATGCTTGAACCTTGCGCTTAAGCAGGGCTTGCAGTACAATAAATCAGTCTATGAAGTCTTATTAAGACACTTTAGAAAGGTACCACTGACAAATGAATTTTTAAAGTCAACTTTAAATAAGTTTCTGTTTCTTGTATGTCTTCCAATAAGAAAAAAAGGAAGCAATCAAAAATAAGTGAATAATACAGGAAAATCATTCAAAGAATATGCCACAGATAAACCAGAAAACTCCAGATTAACTGAATCAAGGACAAAACAGTGCTATTTAGAAAAAATAATCCTTGCTCAGAAAGACTTTTCTTATCCTTGGAAACCTGCTCATCTAAGAGATGAAGACAAGAAACTTACCACCATAGCAAGGCCAGTACTGTACACACCAGCATGCTTTATGACACAGTCTGAAGACTTCATCATGCACTTTGTTTTCCCTAGTAAAGAGACAAATTTGCATTATCGGTCTTGCAAAGTAGTACATGTAAGTACTCACTAATGCTGCTTTTTATCTAACCCTCAATTCCTACAGAAATAACTTGAAAATAGATAGAAATCAGTTCACTGCTCATGTTACTAAAAAAAAAAGTCAATATAAAAGATCTTTTAAGATTAGAAATTTATTAGTAAATCTAAAAAAGTGTATTGCACAATAAAATTATATGCTAATTATCGTTTATACTCAAATCAGAAATTGCAAATCTTGTGAATTTTCAGATGAATACAGATTTTAAAAAGCTATGCTTTAAAATGAATTTAACAGTTTATATGTCACAATGAAAACAGCCTAGTTTGAAAATATTGTTTATTTCTTTCCATAGAACATCTCAAACCAAACAATGATTATGCAACTTACCTAATTCATTTTTTAAGTTTACCCATATGTAAAAATAGCCCCCAAATAAATATTCTTACAAAAGAATTTTGAAATAGTGCCCAAATGAGCAGGAAAAAACAGGAATACAGTGACAGAGCTAAAAATCACATTACAGCCACAAAAGCTCTGATCTAGCAGCAAATTTCCGACACAAAACACTATCAGGAAATTCACTCATCATATATCATGTCAAAATTAATGATGCCATATTAATCACCCATCTCAAACTCTGCAAAATAGAACATGAAACACAGAGAAGATGCACAATTTTCCATTATCTTGACTATCTGAGGAACAAAGCTAGGACAATAGGAAATGGGAAGAGAGACTAGAAATGAGAGACAGCAGCTACCCAACTGTTTCATGTATAAGTACAAGAACCAATAAGTGGAAAATAAATCCATGTACACAGCACCATATAATTCAAGCCCAGACATCAACGAAAATATGGGATGGTCCTAGCAGGAACTCAATCTCCATAATCTATTTTCTCATTTTTTTCAAGATTTCACTTGTTTGAGAGAGAGAGAGAGAGTGCACAAGCTGGGGGAGGGGCAGACGAAGAGGGACAAGCAGACCACTCCACCCTGCCCAGCACAGAGCCTAATGCAGGGCTGGATCCCAGGACCCTAGATCATGACCTGAGCCGCAAGTCACCAGACACTGACGCAAGTCACTGAATGAGCCACCCAGGAGCCCCTTTATTTTCTCATTCTATATTCATTTGTCTTTTATAACAGACTCCACGCTGGGACTTGAACTTGAACTCACGACCCTGAGAGTTAAGACCTGAGGTGATAACACTCAAAAGATGGACTCTTTGAAAACTAGGACTACACTGGAAATATTCAGGGATATAGCCCTAAACTTTTCTAATTTTCTGCAATGTTATTATACATAAACACATTTATGTGAGTATATCCCAACCTGTGTTCCCCTTGAAACTATCATCCCATAACCAAAAGGAGTATTTGTTCAAGTAACAGTTTGGGAAGTAAATCTGGTGTGAACAAAACTAATTATGTCTCTTTATTGGAGGTCTTCAGAACCTTTAACATACAAATGTGTAATAGAAATCTCCAGGATAGAAAGGCAGGGATGAAATAAGCAGTATTTCTCAAATGTATGCATTATTTTAAGAAATATGTATTAAGGGACCCTGGATGACTCAGCTGGTTAAGCAGGTGACTTGATTTCGGCTCATGTCCTGATCTCATGGTCGTGAGACTAAGTTCTGAGTCAGGCTCCGCATTGGTGTGGTGCATGCTTGGGATTCTCTCTCTCCCTCTCCCTTTGCACCTCTCCCCCACCCCACCCCAGGGGAGGGGGAGGGGAGAGGAGGTGGGGGAGAGGAGGGAAGGGAGAAAAGAAAAGAAATACCTATTAACAGCTCAAGTATTCTGTGGAAGGCTATTTGGGAAACACCAATCTTGTTCTATGAACTGTCATTTAGTTTTATCATTTAGTTTACTTTGAATAATCATTTACTCTGAATAAATACCTGGGAACTGAATACGTAGTTTAGGAACTCTATTGCAATCACTTGGGAAAACATATGAGGAAACTCAAGAATCATATGCTAAGTGTCAAAAATAAAAACTGGTACTAGGAAATGTGGAATAAATTTATTCTCAATGGTCTAAGATACCGTGGGCAATATGAGCAGCAATCAAAACTTAGAAAAGTATACAAACAGATATTAACAAGATGAAGTTAGTGTAACTAAAAATTCAGATGACCAAATGTTATTAGTCTGAAATCTGATCTTTTAATGTTTACAGCATGGTGGTAATCTATATCTAAACTGTAGCTTAATTATTTTTCAACATTACACCAAAGACACAAAATCAAGACTTGATAGTGTTAGACATACCAAATAATAATTTGTTATTTCATTAATGGTAAGGTCTAACAGTACTATAAAAAATTACAAACCCACAGGTTCAAATTGATTAACTGCAAAACAAATGATTGATAAAAGAAAAGGCTTAAGGCCTCAGTTATCATACACTTACCACACTGAGCACAAATTGGTAACTTCTGTACAGAATTGCAAAAGTAGCAAAACGCTCTATTCTTCTGGCGCCTTGTCATGTGAAATAAAATATTAAAATACAGTCAATATCAGACAAAAGATGAGAGGAACTACATTATTACATATAGATAGATAAAGAAATGAATACTTACCTCTGACACTTGTCACATTCCTGTAAAATATAAAAACATAACATTAATTTTCTACTGATCGAAAACTGCCAATGTGCTTGCATTATAAAGAATACCCTGTTTCTCATGTTAAGTTACACTTCCCCAAAGCCTCCAACTTTATCCACGTGTACAAGCACCTATACATACTTTAATAACAAAGGTATGTTCCTGGACATACCATACCAAAGAAAGGAGTGGCATTTCCACAAGAGGCTATATAAATACAGCAATCATTTGCTTTTTGGTTGTGTTTTTTTGTTGCTATTGTTTTTTAATCAAATATTACAGAATGGACACAAGGAATAGTAGAGGACACAATAGGATGAAGCTTATGAAAATCTATAATTGTAAACATGGTACTAAAAGTTCTCAACAGTCTGGTCCCTAACCATTTTCAAACTTTGCTGGCCCATTCTCTTTACATTCGAGTCACTATTTGTCAGCCATTCATGAAATAGGTCTTGTATTTTTTCCAGGCCTTACTATTCTAATACTTTTCCTTGAAAAGTCTATCTTTACCATATTTACCTGTTGAAAGTTCTAGTGATGAACCTACCTCCTCTATGAACTGTATCCCATCCATGCACATGCACTCAAGTTTATCCCTGTTTTACCCAAATGTATCTGTCTTAATTGTACATTTATTATAACACTTACCAAACTCTAGCCTTCATTATTTGTATTTATGTATGTGAGTCAATTCTTTTGTCTGTCCCATACCCCTCTTCTCTAGAAATGACCCCGAAGGGAGTCTCTACCATCTGTCCTATCTGTGTTATGTAAACCTGGTCCCTCCCACCCCCATGCCAGCCATAAACATTAGCCCTAGGGTGGGCACCTAACCAAGTCCAATCTAACAGAGTTCTTTCCCTCTCTCACAACATTATGGGATGTGAGACACAGAAGCTACCAGTACCTACAAACCCAAACAAATGGGGTAAGACCATCTGAGAAAATGGAACTAATAACGAAAAAGAAACACAAGCAAAAGACGGGACTACAAGATTGTACCAGGTTCCAGGGGTCCCTGAGTCCCAGCTACATCCTTGCCCTTCCCAACTACATGTTAGTCGATAAACTCTATTTCTCCCTAAAGTTACTTAAGTTGGATTTGGAACTTATAAGCAAATATTAAGTAATACACAAAATGATCAATAAACTTGTCAAAACAAGGACTGTGTCTTTCATTTCTGTATAACCGACAGTGTCTAAAATACTACCTGGCACAAAGTAGATGCAAAAGAAACATTCGGGGAATTAAATCGTATTACACATTTCGTATGATCCTTAGATGAAACAAAAGGAGAAGAGGAGTAGCAGGAACAGAAAAAGTAAAGAGGACTAGAAATAGGGAAATATGGGACAATTCAGAGAAACATGGACAAAAAAAAAGAAAGGAGTTATAATCACATGATAATCTTGCTTTTTCACACTTTGACCAAACAAGCCCAGAAATGATCAGGACTAACTCACTGAGCACACCAAAAGAAGGTGATAGAACAGTTTGTCAAAAGAGATATCAAGAAAAGTGAAAAATTTAGAAAACAGAAATCAAATCAGTTAAGAACTGCTAAAAGAAATAATGAAAAAGCCTCCAACTAATAGGACAAAATATGCATGTAAGATTAGAGAAGCCGGAAATCACCACACAATTCCTAGTATGCATTCTTGTTTCATATCTATTCATCACTAACAGCAGCCAAGGTAATATGCTAGGTTTATAAATAACATAAAATCAAACAAAATCATTGCTACTCAGCATTACTGAAAATAATAGACATGCCTCTAACAGATTCGAAATTCAATAAAATATACGCAGCAACACTGTATTCATTAAAATTTTATTCAAGCATTTTTCAGATAAGTATTATACAGTTTTTCAACCACCAACAGGTATCCAAAAAAGCTGTTACCATTGATGCATTGCATGGGTGTTTAGCTAAATCTATGGTGCTTCTTGATGCTCTGAGCTGTTTTTCACGTTCCCGGCGGTTCTCTGCCTTCTTCCTTGCACCAGTCTTTTTTTTAGGCATTTTACCCCTCTTTCTACACAAGAGAACAGAGAAGATATAATTTCCAGGTTGCATTTGCTATTTTAAATAAACTAAGACATAGTAGAATGAAGTGTTTTTACTCATTACATTTTAAACTCAAACCTATCACTTGGACTGGTAAGCACATTTTAAGCCTTTATGAAATATTAAATATACATTATCCCAAATAAAGTAGATGATTTTTAAAATAAGGCACTTATTCACACAATTCTAAAAAACGCAAACATCAAAACAATTTATCCTAGAAGCCAAATGTTTTCTTTTCTCGAGTAAAAAAGAAAAAGTTTCTCTCGTGTTAAGTATTCTTTAAAAATTATTCTGTACATGTGCCTAGGTGACTGGGTACTGAGATCAAGTCCCCACCCCCCCGCCACTCTGCCTTGGGGTGCCACTCTCAGCAGGGAGTCTGCCTGAGGATTCTCTCTCCCTCTGTCCCTCCCTCTGCTCATGCTCCTGTGCTCGCTCACTCTCCAATAAATAAATCTTAAAAAAAATAAAAAATAAAAATTATTCTACTAAATTTTAAAAACTTAGGTATATATCATTAGTAAGTAATAGTTAAAAAGTATATTATTTACTCAGTCTATATCACTTTTTGAGCTATACGTGATCAAGTCATGATCCCAAGATCCTGGGATCGAGCCCCGCATCGGGCTCCTTACTCAGTGGGGAGCCTGCTTCTCCCTCTCCCACTCCCCCTATTTGTGTTCCCTCTTTCACTATCTCTCTGTCAAATAAATAAATAAAATCTTTAAAAAAATTCTCTCTAAAAAAGAGTATGTATTATAAATGAGTGTGTATGTAAAGTCCTGTATAAATAAGGGCTTTAAAACTGGCTTTCATCGGGGCGCCTGGGTGGCTCAGATGGTTAAGCGTCTGCCTTTGGCTCAGGTCATGATCTTGGGGTCCTGGATGGAGCCCCATATCCGGCTCCCTGCTCAGTAGGGATCCTGCTTCCCCCTCTCCCTCTGCCTTTCTCTCTATCTACCTGTGCTCTCTCTCCCTGTCAAATAAATAAATAAAATATTTTTTTAATTTTATTTTTATTCTTTGCCCAAGGGGTACAGGCCTGTGAATCATTAGGCTTACATCTTTCACAGCACTCACCAAAGCACAAACCCTCCCCAATGTCCATAACCCATCCACCCTATCCCTACCCTCCCACCCCCCAGTAACCCTCAGTTTGTTTTGTGAGATCAGGAGTCTCTTATGGTTTGTGTCCTTCCCCATCCCATCTTGTTTCATTATTTTTCCCTCCCTACCCCCCCACGACTCCCCACCCTGCCCCTAAAAAACAAAAAAAAACTGGCTTTCATCTTTCATCCCTTAGTTGAAAGAACTACCAAATTTAGAAAAACATGACTTTTACTAAATAACACATTTTTATTTGGCTATTCATCCAATCTCGGACTATAAGTTCCCTGAGGATTTCAGCCCTTTTTTGACAATGTTTATCTCCCCACCCTGCTTGGCATATGTTAAGCAGTCAATAAATGAAGGGACACGTGAATAGACGGGTGTATGTACTTGGTTCAAAATATGAATCTCAAGTTTCTTAATAGTCTTCAAAACACATGTTTTTAAAGTCTTTTCTAAGAGTGATTCTCAAAAATCAACTGTAGAAATTCCTAAAAAATACGGATTTACATGTCTAGGCCTTGTTCAGTATCTATAAATTCTAAACTTCCAAGGTCAGGATTAAGTTTCACTGGTGACTATGACACAATCTCCCTCAAGGCACGAACATTCTCTTCAAAGAAACCAAAACACGTTCATGATACATGAAGAGAATTCCAAGAAATCACACTTGGAAGAAATATACATTTCTCATTCAAAAGGCCCTATAGGATGAAATCATGCACCAGCTAGCTCATCTTACTAAGTTTTCCTACTTTGGGTTTCAAGTCTTACGTTAAAATGTCCAAGTAAAAGCCAAGTAGCAGGAAGATGAGACTTAAAAATATAGACAAATCAGACCAGGAAGTTTAGTAGGTGGTCAGCCAAGTAACCCCAAACCCACAAGATCACCCTTTCAGTATTTAAAACGACAAAAATCTACAGGGTGAAAAAAATTGTGCAGTCCCCTGCCAAAGGAACTCAGAAAACAATCACGGGGTGATCATCCCGGTAAACTTTTGCGTCCCCAGGCGGGAACTGGCTCAGACTGAGCCTCGATTTCTTTTTTTTCTCCAATTTGTTTTGGAAACTTAAAAGAGTAATTCTTTTTCTCGCCTTACATGGGTTTAAGCCCTTCTCCAATAACGCTTCGACTTAAGACGTGGCCGGTGTCACCAAATGAAGAAAAAGGCACAGGGTCAGCGCGGCTTTGGAAGAAAAGCCTGCGATCGGAGGCCACGGCGGGGTGATGGGGGCGGGGGGGTCCAGAGGTGACGGCGAAGTTGCCACGCGGTTCGGGGAACTGACAACCATCACCCGCCCGCAGGACGCCCTCCCTCACGCGCGCTCCGGGCCGACCTCGCTCACCCTCGCGGGGAGGCCGGGCTCACTCCGGCGGCAGAGAGGCAGGGAACAGCGTGAGGCCAGCCCGCGGCAGCAGCAACTCCAACCTGCAGGCCACGACTCGGGGGAAGAAGCTATTAAAATCGAAGGAGGGTGGACAGAGCCAATTTCCGACACTAGGAGCCGGACCGGATGTCCTCTTACGTCAGCAGCGTCTTTACGGCGGCGCGTCGACAGGAAAGGGCCCGCCCACTTCTGTTTGCTCCGCCCCCTGTCCCGCCCACTACCGCGGGGGGCGGGGCTCCCACTCCTGGATGGGGGATTTGACAGCAGGAAGAGTACACCTGAATAAAAAGGAAAAAGGGAACAGAAAGACAGGGGAGGGGAAGACCCAGACAATTTTATTTTTTCAGAAAAGGAGAGCTCTCAAGGAAGAGGGAAATGAATTTACAAACTTGATACTGCATTAACTGACTAAAACAGAAAATTCTTGCCTAATTCTTTGGAAACTTTCTGCTACCTTCGTCTTCTGTGCCTCACATCCTACTTTTCATGTTTGCCCTGCAAACTGTGAACTCCATTCTTTTGTGAACAAATTCTCCCACGTTCAGGGCCTCTAGTGTGTGTTCTGCCTTGTCCTTAGTTGAAACCTAACATTCTCTCCCTTGCAAAGACAACTTGCTTTAAACTTCTATGAAGTGAAAGGTGCTCATTTTTGAACACTTCCTTCATCTCTTGGTTATGAGGTACAGTCAGTCCCCTTGTTCCCTTGTTCCTCACCATTCCATTTATTTCCTTCATTGTTGCTATTTTTTACCCACTCCTTATTGGCGGAAAACTTTGGAACCTGACTTCCAACTTCTGCAATCACCCAGAATCACACTAACATCTAAACACATAGTCTTGGGTTCTTGATTTCATCTCCAGTAGTCATCACCTCCACGCCCCTACAGGCATCCGCTCTCATGACTGCACAACAAGTCTTGTCATCTACTTAACCACTGAAATCCAAAATTCAGACAAACTATCTAACATCCTACTTTACCAACTCTCTCACTCAATTTTCCCTTCCAATGAAGACTTCAAATCTCTTAACTCTTCTATTTTCTCTCTATCAATTATCTCTTTGTCTTCTTCCCTCCCCTTTCTCCCCAGTTTATCAAAACCAGTTCATCATATCGATCAAAATTTGCCTTATTTTCTTTCTGATCAAACCAACTGGAATATTCCCTATTCTGTTAATTCAACAGTTTGCCTTTTCTACACTGGACTTAGTGTTGTTAAGGGGGAAAAATGTACACAACCATGATTTTACTCTAAATATGGAAATTACTACCTTCCACAAGGCTTTCAAAATTGCCCTTCAATCATCCTATATTCTCCTAATCAGATCTATCATTCCCATCTTCCACACAGTTTTATTCAATCTTCTCCCCTTTCCTCAACCTTCCATCACTGTTTCAATCAATTTTAGCAGATATATTCCACAGAAAAAATAGAATATCAGTAGTGATTATATTTCATTGAATGTTCCTGACATTCTAATTGCTTAACTTCTAAGTTTACTTCTGAGGAAACAAGCAGAGAGACTGTGAAACTTGCCCCAAGATTACACAGATGGTTTGGCTTGGGACATTGTCTATTGCAGCAATTCTTAAACCTTTTGGTCTCAAGACCCCTTAAAAACTCTTAAAAATTGAAGACTCTAACAACCTTTGTTTAGGTGAGTTATATCTATTGATATTTACCAGTGAAAAAATTAAAGAGATAAAATTTATTAATTCATTAAAAGTAATACATTTCTTACATCTTAGTATAAATATTTTTCCAAAAAATGTTATATTTTCCCAAACAAAAAACCTCCAAGAATGGCACTGTTTTACGGTCTTGCAAATGTCTTTAGTGTAAAGCTTGATTGAAGGCAGGTAAGTTCCTGTATCAGCATTTCCACTGAGAAATTTTTTTTACCTTCTCATTTTCCCAACATACAGTTAGCCAGGGAAATTGTAAAGAGCCCTCTGGGAAAGACTGAGGGAACAGTTACAGTGTACACCATTAGAGGTTTCAGGGTCTTCCTCCTGGGGATCTGGCCTTTTTGCTGTCGATGGTTTCCAGATCCCAAAACTGGCTCAGATTTGAAACCTGAGCAAAGAATAGTGACTCATTATTGGAGTATTGTTCTCAGGCTCATACTGAGAGCCTGCTCATGTATGCTTGCTCATTTCATAAGCTCCCTGTTGGTGCACTCCCTTGATTTATTTTGATCACATGCACTGAGCAGGATCTTTGTTTGCTGCCTGGGGATCTATTTTGCTCCTGGGGACACTTGTATTCTTTTATCCATATCCCTGATATTCTGAGGGTCAGAGTGCACTCCCTTGCTGCTACTCTGCCCTTGCAAGTGATTATAATAATTGTGCCAGGGGGCGCCTGGGTGGCTCAGTCAGTTAAGCATCTGACTCTTGATTTTGGCTCAGGTCATGATCTCAGGGTCGTAACATGGAGCCCAGCATCTGGTTGGGTGTGGAGCCTGCTTGAGGGTCCCTCTCTCCCTCTTCCCTTTCCCCCACCTCTCTCTCTCTCTTCCCTTAGGAGGGAGGCTGGGGACAGTTCCTGAAGGAAGTACTAGTTTTACTATGAGGAGGAAGCCTCTGTGTGGTATTTAAGCAAAGTGTAGGTGATGGGGACACTACCTGTTAATCAGGAATATGGGACCATGTTCAGAAACAGAGGGTTCAGAAGAATCTGGACATTCAAGACTTTCAGGTGTTACGACCCAGTCCACTGCATCAGAGCTTCTTTCTTTACAATCCAGCGTTCTGACCTTGGCATAGCCGACCTAGCTGAGCTGCGTGGTTGTTAATCTCCTTTGGAGCTCTGCCACACTTATGATTTAGTGCTGGGCCTGTTCCTCAGCTTTTTCTGCCCTCCCACTGCAGGAGATAAAAGCCGCTTTATCTGCTACCAAAGAAGTTTTGTGAATTTCACTTTTAGATTTTTAATAGCTCTTAACCATCCCAGTGTTTGGCCTTTCCCAAAGAATCGATTTTGCTTAGCAACAGCCAATTCCTCTGTCCTTAAGATGACAGTTTCCTTCATATTTCTTAAATGTACCCACTAGTAGATTACCTTCACTAATGATGAAAGTTCTACCTATTGCTCTGTTACCTTGTGCCAAGGTATATCTGTCCTATATTTATCACCAATGAGAAGATCCTCACTGATAGTCAGGTGGCCACTGACTCAAGTCAAAAATCTCATATTAGCTCCAATTTTCTTGAATCATCCCTAACATCAGTTATCTTAGATTGGTTTCTCTGGAGACATACTCCAAGACAGGGAGAACTATAGAGAATTCATGGGGGAATGCTTTAGGAACGACAACTGAGGAATGGATGGTAGCAGGACTGGACGGAGGGAAGAGTTAGCTATACTATATTCTCAGTGAAGACCTCAACTTTGAATCTGGGATGTCCCTTCAGACTTGAGGCAATTGGGCTCAACCTTTCTATACCTGTGACAGTCATTATATGTGAGCTGGCAAGGAAAATGAGTATAATCCTGAGCTAGACAACTACTGAAGAGGGTTGACAGCTCAGATTTGTTAGCTTACTGAACTCCCAGCAGCTCAGGGAGTAAGTCCTCTGTTTCTGAAGAGAAATATGGGTGATACCTCCCAGTATTCACTACAAAACATGATGGCAAAATAAAGAAACATTCAGACAAAGACAAAGAATCTTTACCATTTGCAGACCCTCATGGAAAAAATTCCAAAGAGTCTACTTCAGGAAGATAAAAATGAAATTCAGAAAGGAGAGGGGATGCAAAAAGCCAGTGTGTAATCAATTCATTTAACGTATAGGGTAAATCTAAAACATCTGTACAAAACAACAGAACTATAATAAACAGTTTTGGATATGAATACTATAAGGATCTGAAATTGTCTCAAAATTCAATGCAATTCAAGAGTGCCTGGGTGGCTGAGTCGGTTAAGCATCCCACTCTTGATTTCTGCTCAGGTCATGATATCAGGGTCATGAGATGGAGCCCTGAGTTGGGCTCCCTGCTCAGTGAGGAGTCTGCTTGAGGATTCTCTCTCTCCCTCTCTGTCTGTCCCTCTCCCCCACTCACACACTTTCTCTATTTCTTTCTCTCTCTAAAACAAATAAATCTAAAAAATAAAAATAAATTCAATGCAATGCCAACAAATCCTGACAGGGACTTTTTCAAGGAATTTGATTAATTGATCCTAAAATTCATGTGGGTGAGTAAAAAACCATGAACATCCAAAACCATTTTAAACACCAGCAAAAGGATACCTTTATTATTATAAAGTTCTAGTCATTTAAACAGTGCTGTATAGAGTCAGATGTTGAAAACTAGACAAATGTTACTGAACAGAAATCACAGATAGAGACTCACGTATATTTGGATACTTGATAAATGGTATAGGTTTCATGAGTGTCAGTGAGAAGCATATTATCCAATAAATGGGGTAGAGACTATTGGCTATCCATATGGAGGAAACCAAATTAGATCCCTATTTAACAGAGTATATACAAATAAATTCAAGGTGGATTAAAGACCTCAATATACAAAGCAAAAATGTAAAACTCTTATAAGTGTAGGAGAAAGTTTTTATGATATTGAGGTATATATGATTTCTTAAATAAGATGCAAAAAATTAAATAAAATAAATAATGGATGTAACTAAATTAAAGATTAAAGCTTCAGCATGAATAAAGTCACCAAATTGAAAAGGCAAACCAAAAATTAGAGGAATAAGTTTGGCACCCATGTAACTGACAAAAGATTTGTATGTAGAATAAATTAAGAACCATCATTCAGTGAAAAAGGACACAAAAAATCCAAAAGAATTACAGGCAAAAGATATAAACAGGAGATTTTATAGAAGAAGAGATCTAAATAGCATTGAAAATACCCATTTCAACACCACAATGGAATACCATCTCACACCCATCGGATGGGCCAAAATTAAAGATCCCGGCAATTCTAAAAATTGAGTAAAGGTGGAGAAGCCAATTTCAAGCAATTCTGGTGGTAGCAAAAATCATTAAACCTGTAGCAGGTTTTAATAGCAATTTTAATAGCAAAAAATTTTACCTATCTTTTATTAGGGAAAGCAATAAATTACATGCTGTTTATATAGTAATTAAAATTCATGAACTTAATCTATAAGCATCAACATGGGTAATCCCAAAGCATTATGTTAAAGAGAAATCTAATTGAAACATTATTTAATAAAATTGAAAAAACAAAAACAAAAACAAAAACAATTGTATACATTATTTATGGAGGAATATATACCTAGTAAAAGTATCAAAACATCCACAGAAATGATATTAACTTTAGATCGTGATTATGTCTGGTGACAAAAAGGGAACAGATAGATGTGAGGCATTAGCTATCCTTTCGTCAAAACAATACTAGTCAAAAAAAGTAAGTAATACCATAAGCAGAAACAGTTAGGGGTCCCTGGAAAAAGAAAGATGAGACATAGGAAAAGTCATTTTAGGCCCTTAACTGGCACTACCTGCCCAAAGCACATTTCTTGCAGAACTTCCTGGGCTATGTTGAAATTATAGAAGGAAAGTCCCCAGTAGCTAATAATTTTAAAGGAACAAGAGAGTGTAAGAGCCAACAGCCACTATCGGGTCAGGAGATTGCCTAATCATGCCAGGGACAATAAATCGGTGGTAATGGCAATAGTGAGTCCCATTCCCAGGCCTTGGTTCTTGAGTTCAGCCAAGAAAGAATTCAGGGCCAACCTCTTAGGAAAGCAAGAATTTAATAGCAGTTTGAGCAAAAGTACATTCTTGAGATTGGAGAGTGGGCAGGCCAGAGGTGACAGCTGAATCAGGGGTTCTGTTTGGATAGGTCATAGCTAGGGCAGTGTCTAACTAAGGTTGCAGCCAATCATCTAAAGGACTCCCCCTACTGGTTGTGGTGGGGAGTTTTGGCCTTATATGTCCCTTGTCAGAACCTGTTCTGGCAGCCAGACTCTCTGGGGAGGGGAGACATTAAAATCACAATATAAATGTATAATAAAGCTATAGGTTACTGTAGGGCAGTGGTCATAGGGGAGAATACCTATGCCTGCCCTGGAGTCTGACCAGGCTGTTTGGAACTTGGCCTCAGCCCTTTTTTTATCTAATTTTATTTTTAGGTAATCTCTACACCCGACGTGGGACTCAAACCTACTACCCCCAGATCAAGAATCAGATGCTCTACCAACTAAGGCAGCCAGCCAGGCACCCTGGGCCTCAGCCTTTTTATCAATTTGGAAGCACTTGTTCCCTGCTCATATCTGTTACCTGCCTACTCTATCAGTACAACTCCCAGTGCTGGTTCAAAACTGAAGATTGACCTGATGCACATTCTTGAGTTATCTTTCCATGATCAAAAGCCCTCTGAGCACTCAGGTTTCGGACCAACTAAAGCCAGAAAATTGATGCTGACCCTTGCTGACTAAGCTATTGTGACTTCCACCTGGATTCTGTCACCTTAAGATGACTTTTGCCCCCATTTCATGTGGAATTCCCCATTGTGCAAGCCCCGTTGTGAGTAGATATATACCTTTGGTTTAAAGCTTCCCCAGTTTTGTTGTTCAAGGAGGCACAACTTTGAGAAATATTCCTGTGGCTCTTCTTTACTTGTTGCAAGTAAAACCCATTCTTTTCCTATTGTTTGGCTTGGTTGTGTCTTTTGGCTCAACACCCACCAAGAGTTAAGACCAGTTTTGGGTAACAATATTACATTTACCAGAATGGCTGAAATGAAAAAGGCTGACAAGCCCAAGTGTAGATAAAAATGTGGAGCGAGAGTGGAAGCCTGGGTGGCTCAATCAGTTAAGTGTATGACTCTTGATCCTAGCTCAGGTCTTGATCTCAGATTCATGAGTTCAAGCCCCATGTTGGGCTCCACACTGAGCATCAGGCCTAGTTTAAAAAGCAGGGGAAAAAAATTCTAAAATAAATAATTGTGGGGCGCCTGGGTGGCTCAGTGGGTTAAAGCCTCTGCCTTCGGCTCAGGTCAAGATCTCAGGGTCCTGGGATCGAGGCCCGCATTGATCCGCTGAGCAGAGAGCCTGCCTCCTCCTCTCTCTCTGCCTACTTGTGATCTCTCTCTCTCTGTTAAATAAAAATAAAAAAATAATTTAAAAAAATAATTGCGAAGCAATCAGAACTCTCATTCAGTTTGGGAGAGTGTGAATTTGGACTACCTCTTTGTAAATTATTTAACATCATATAGTAAGTGCATGCCTGTATTTACTAAATATTAAAATAAGGATGCTTATTTCAGTACTATTTGTAATTAACCCAAAACTAGAAAAAAAAACATTTTCCATCAACAGCATAATAGATAAATGAATCATGATTTATTCATACAACAAAATACTGTACACTAATAAGAATGGATGAGCTAGGGGCACCTGGGTGGCTCAGTCAATTAAGCAACTGTCTTGGGCTCAGGTCCTGATCTTAGGGTCCTGGGATCGAGTTCCCAAGGGCCTTCCTGCTCAGCAGGGAGTCTGCTTCTTCTTCTCCTTACCACCTCCCACGCCCATCCCTACCCACCCCCTTCCAGGGCTCTGTCTCTCAAATAAATAAAATCTTTTAATAAAATAGACAAATATACTGTATGGTGACTAATATAACGTAATTTAAAACACGGACAAACTACAACTTCATATAACAATATGGATAAATTTCACAAAAATAATTTTGGGAAGGAGCCTGGGGGCAATTCCTGAAGGGAGTACTAGTTGTACTAGCAAATGAAGCTAGCAAAGAAAAAGAAGTCAGCAATGAAAAAAGAATTACATGATAATTCTGTTTATGTAAAGTTAAAGAATAGTCTAAACTCTTGTGGTTAGAAGTCTGTATAATGGTTACCTTTGTTACAGAACAAAAATTCGACTGAGTAAATTTGGAGGTCAGATCAATTTTATTCAATGATTCATGAATAGGGCAGCTTCCAGCTAACAAGCAGAAGGGTGCTCCGAGGAGTCATACAAAATGGAAGGCTTTTATAGACAGAAATGTCTGGACAAGGTAGTTATTAGCAAAAAAGAGAGAGAGGATTGGTTCAGGCAAGGTCACCTTGTGAGGAGGAGCAGGGCTTCCAGACTGATTTAAAACTACACTTCCGGGAGGGGCTGAAACTACAGTTAGGTTAGCTATTAAGTCATAGTGGGACATAACATAAGTGACTTCATTTGGGGCCTGTTGTTTCTTTTTAACACCTTCAGGAAAAGGTAGTGACTGGAAAGGATCATAAATGGGAGAACTGGAAATATTCTACTTACAACTACGTGCCAACTGTACAGTCATCAATCTGTAAATTTAAGATTCATGTCATACACATGCAGTGTTTTGTTACAGGTGTTTTGAAGGAATACCAATTAAAAATAGCAGCAGAGAATGTGGATGAAAATTTTTAAAAGAAGCCATCTATAGCAGTTCTTCCCAAACTTCCTTGCTGTGGCATAAATAGAAAGTAATTCTTACAGGGCACACAAGGGTAAACAGGACAGGTCTATTTGTTGCCAGAGGTAACTCCTGCAGGGGCCAAAGGCAGGCAGCCCCAAGACAGGCTACTTTGACATATTGATTATTTTAAATAAAAGTTATTTAAGAGACTGCTTATGCAGGGGCACCCAGACCCTCTTCTGTCTCTCTGAAGCAGGAGGAAAAAGCTCCCTTGTAAAAGGTAACCTCCCTGAACCAGGGGATAAAGAGAATCCTTTTGACCAAAGATGGGAAATTGAGCACAAAGAAGGCTTTATAAACAACGCTGGTTACTTTTTACTATTTAGTAATTTCTAATGTACTATCCCAGCCCAAATTCTGCCTAGAATTCCTTGCTAATTGAAGCTCCAAAAGTTAAATTTTCTCTGTTGTGTCAATTCCTTGAAGATCTATCGTGCCTTGCCTAAAAAATATAAACGCCTTGGTCATTTCTTTAGGTCTCAATTTCATAATTGGGCTTCCATGGACACATAATAAACCTTTGGCTTTTTCTCCTATTAATCTGTCTCATGTAAATTTAATTCTTAGTCCAGCTGGAAGACCTTGATGGGTAGAGAAGACTTTTTCCTTCCCTTCACTTTGTGTGTGTGTGTGTGTGCGTGTGTGTGACTTTACTCCACCTCCCCCCACCTTTTTCAGTGCAAAGGTGAAATTTCTATTCATTTATCTTCCTGAAAGAAATATTCTTTGCATTTTCATCATGGTACCTCTCATACTCATTGTTTCTAGAAGTAGATGGACTTTTTTTGTTTCCAGCCCCAAGTTAAGAGTCCAGGTTTAGGCACACTTACAACTCATTTACAGCTCACAAGTGTGCTGGGGTGGTGCTGAGGACCTCTGAACCACAGGAGTTCTTACCCTACCCATTTACGGGTTTTTCAGTTTGGCTTTCTTTAATTTTAATTCTGAAAAAAAATACATTTTCTAGTTCAGAAAATCACTTTCCAAACCCAGACAACTAATGTTGTCTGTCTTTTGTGTATTTCACTATCATTAAGAATCAGAAGGGAAATAATGATGGTTCACAGAATAATTGCTTGACCAATTCCCTCTCAGTTCTTTTAAAGCTTCACATTCTTTAGTTAGGCTAATAAATGATCTTTAACAAATAGTTTGTGTGTTTTGGAGAAGACTTATAGTGTTCAGAACGAGCTAGCAATTCATTTCTCCTTTTTTCTCTGGTTATCACACCCTATTATCCACTGGCCCTTTTTTTTTTTTTGTAAGGGAGGCTCTAAGTACCTCCTTTATCTGACCAATTAGCTTTGTGGAGAGAGGTAAGGTTTCTAAGTATCTAATGCTTGTATAGTCCTTTACAGTTTATTAAGATTTTCACATTCATTATTATAGTTAATACCCGTAAAAACTCTTTCGCAAAGCAAATATTATCTCCACTTTATAAATAAGAAAGCTGTATGTTAGTCGTATCAGTCATGACAAATGATACCTGTTCAAAATCAAATTCAACATCTTTCCACAAAAACTGCTGGCTCCTTGGAGTCTTAACTCAGTGAATGCAAGGCACTGATCCAAAGGTTTAAGTCAGAAATGTGAGAGTCAACTCAAGCTCTCTCAACCCTCCTACCCATCACTCCTATAATTAAACCCGAGTCATATGACCTCCAAATTATCTGTCAAGCTCATTCTCTCAATAAGGTCAAGACATCTATTTCTAGCAAGATGTCTAGAGAAACTGTCTAAGAACAGAGGACACAAAATTCTGAATAAAACAAAACAAAAGCAAACAAACAAACAAAAACCACTTTTTCCAGGGCATGGCTAAACCGACAGTAAAGTAGTAGAAGTTCATGGAACTCAGAGGAGCAAGAAAGTGGGAATCCAGGCGCCTGGGTGGCTCAGTGGGTTAAAGCCGCTGCCTTCGGCTCAGGTCATGATCNAGTAGAAGTTCATGGAACTCAGAGGAGCAAGAAAGTGGGAATCCAAACAGTATGCAAACTTCTGAGCTGACATTTGGCTGAGACCATCTGAAAACCCAGTGACCTAGAACTTGGATGCTAGTGAGTACTGTGGGCACTGAGAAAAGGCCCTGTGGCCTAAAAGGGTAGGATGTTGTATGAAGACTCTTAACATAAATCTGGGACCTACAAAGGACAACGCCTTCAGTGCAAAAACACTTTTTAAAAAAGCAAAATAAAACAACTCTTGTTGCATAGAGGAAGGTGATAAGGATAATTCCCTGTGTCACCTTTGTCTCTTAGTAGGGTAGGAAAAAAAATAAAAATAAAAAGCCCCACAAGAGAATTCCTAATGACAAGCCCACATTCAAAAGTTTGTCAGTTTGATTTTAAGTCTTTTTCCCTGTATTCTATAATGAAATAAAGATAGCAAATACAAGGAAGTTAGAGGCTCCAGAACATTCACAAGGTGTGGCATCCCTGGTCTGCAGTAACAAGGCCCCTTCCACACAGGCACGCTGGAAGGAATTAAGTACATCCTCGGTGTGAAACTCACAGTTTGGTGACCGGCACATGGGAGATAGTATGAAGTTCCTTCTTCTTTGGGTACCTGGCTCTAAGGGACCCACAGCCCCCACTCATTATTTAGCCACAGCTCACCTATTAGTCCTGTCCCATGTTGCTTTAGACAACAGGCCTCCCGTGGTCCCTACAGGGTCATCCAGAATATTCAGTATAATATTGTCTTTGTAGCATTTGGGACTCTGGGAGCACTGACTTGAGACATGTAAATTAGACAGGGTAGTCCAAAGAATATGCAAACACTAATCCAAAGATATATATGCACCCCTATGTTTATTTCAGCTTTATTTACAATACCCAAAACATGTCCATTGATAGATCACACACACACACACACACACACACACACACACACACACTGGAGTACAACGCAATCATAAAAAAGAATGAAATCTTGCCATTTGCAACAAGCTTATATCTACAGAGTATAATGCTAAGTGCAATAAGTCATTCAGAAAAAGACAAATACCATATGATTTCACTCATATATGGAACTTAAGAAACAAAACAAATGAGCAAAGAAAAGAAGAGATTTTTAAAAAATGACTCTTAAATATAGAGAACTGGTCATTACCACAAGAGAGGTGGATGGGGACAGTGAAACAGTTGAAAGGGATTAATCATTTATCATATATCATGATTAGTGCAGAGTAATGTATAGAATTGTCAAATCACTGTATTGTACACCTGAAACTAATTTTAATGTAATACTGTACATTAATTGTACTGGAATTAAATAAATAAACAAATGAAGGGGAAAAGGAAATGACAAAAAATCTGACAAGGTAGTCACAGGCTATAATATAAAGACTCAACTCTAAATGGGCAAAGCATTCACCTTTTTTCTGGTTTCCTCTCTTATTAATGACTACCCTTCACTTTATGAATGATCATTATTACAACTCTGCCTGAGTGGGGAGTTTCAGATGGAATAAACTTTTAAAAATTGATTAAAATACTGGCAATAAAGATTATACAGCAAAGTGAAACTGCCCTATCTTCCAAACCAGAGAAGTCAATTACTATTAATTTTGAGCATAGAATGTGATTTTTATCCAGTATAGCCATCTGGATGACAATAGTTACCACATGTCCAAAAAAATATTGAAACATTAAAATAAATGAAAATAGTTAAAAGGATAGTTGATTCTATTACTTCTCTACTTGGGAACTAGTCAAAGAACAACGTATAGATAAATTCAATGCCTTTAAAACAGACTCAATATGATCAAAGTTGAAGTACAGTAAGTTAAATACCTGGAGGAAATAGCAAGGCATTATAATAAGGGAATTAGATAATTTCCTAAGTAGGAGTAGACAGTATGTTAGTCATGATAAATATCCAACATCAGGTAGTATTGACTTAAATTATAGTTTCATTTTTCTTTGACTAAAACCTGATTGTAACTTCAATAAGGACTTCTTGAAATAACAAGCATAGATACATCTAATCTCCAGCTGCTTCCATAATTAAGCATGATAAAGCAAAACACTTTAGTCAAGCATACATAAAAAATATGATTTGTCACTGTGATTTTTTTTAAGTCTGCTACTTAAAGATGTTAAGACAACAATTAAAAATTACATCAAAATTAGATATGAAATACATCAGTTGGGAACCGTATTCAGCTGCATGTAACAGAAAACTCAAATAATAATAGATTCAACCAGATAGGTTTTTTTTTTACTCTCTCCCATTTACAGGAAGTCCAGAACTGATGCAGTGTCTGAAAACTTTACTTCCAAAGTCTTTGGGATTCTTTTGGCCAAGCTCTCAAGGATAATCACCATCAAGGAACGGGTTAGGCAGAAAAATTGAAGAAGGGGACAAAGGCAAAAAGACCCAAAACAGCTAAGCCACCCCGCTAGTGGCTTTCCTGAAAGCCAAACCAAATGATTCCAGATTTGGATAATTGACCAGAAGTGAATCACATGAATATGCCTAGGTGGCAGAAAGTCAGGCAATTTTCTCATCTGGACACATTGCAACCTTAAATAAAATTGAGGTTCTCTTATTAAGAGGAAAACAGATAATAGATATTAAGTAGGGAACTAGCAGTTTTAGCCACAACTTGATATTTGATATTCCACAATACAGCAAATTTGAAAACTCTAAGGATGGATTGGGGGGGAAAAAAGTGGGACAGAATCATTTCAACATGGAAAACAGTTTCTTTAAAAATCCCTTCCAGTACAAAACAACTAGATCCTTCATGCAGCATAATTCTGAACGTACTGCTGAGCTCATGGGAAGTCAGGGGAAATCTCCAACACAAACACGGCCCTTTCCCTACAACACAAAAGCTGAAACTGCAATCAGGGTGTTAAAAGAGTAAACGAATAGGAATGGGTGTCTGTCTCAGGGCCAAAGCCAGCATCAACACAGCACACGTGAAACTTTTGTGAAACCAGTTCGAGGAGCTCACTCACAGGCTCAGGTTATGTCTTGGGTCCTTGAAGGTAGCTGAAATGGTCCCAGGTCAGTAGTGTCCCCAGCTTCAAAAAGAAGCCTACATGAACACTAACTGGCAGAAAGAATTGCCAATTTAGGCCTCCAGGTTGTCCGCAGAGTAAAATCAACCAAGCAAGAGATCACAATAGAAGACAAACAAATACACACAGAAGTGGCCTAATGGCCACACATGCACACACAAAATCTACAAATGATTCAGCCCATCAACTCCTTAAAGACAAAAAACTACATTGTCACCTCAGTATTTGTAGAAAAACATTTCACTCCTTATTCATTTGTGATTCTAAACATACCCATACAGCCTATAAATTCTCTGACCACATCTAATAACTTTTCTGTGAATAGTTTTGGCTTTTATAAGACAATTACATAACTTATGATCAGTGACCTTTTTCTTTCTACCACTCCAGCACCTTATATCTTTTAGTTCCCTTTCTTGCCTTAGTGAGCTGGGGAGAATGTCCAATACAATGTTAAATGGAAGCCATAACAGAAGCATTCTTATCTGGTTTCTGATTTTAAAGAGAATGCTTTTATCATATTGTCATTAAAATGAGGTTTGAAATTATAGGTTTTAGTAGATAACCTTTAAAAAAATTTTTTTGGCAGCAGGGAGCAGAGTAAGAGTGTTCCTTTCTATTGCTAAGAGATTTTGTGGTAACCAGGAATCAGGGACGAAATCATGAACTCTTAAAAATAAACTTAAAAAGACAAGCAACCCAATAGAAAAGTGGGTAAAAGATATGAACTGAGAATGCACAGACAGGAAAACACAAACTGTGAATAAATGTACACAGTTATTTCTAGCCTCATTAATAATCAGGTAATTTTACACCTAGTCAAATACTCTAAAGAAACTTCTGTGCATATGCACCAGAAAATGTATGCAAAAACATTAATAGTGGCATAAGAGCAAAATATCGCAGACCACCTCAAACGTTTGTCAACAGAACACATATGTAAATTGTTACATGTTCACCCAATGCAGTGTTTTATGGTAGTGAAAATGAACAAACTACAATATGCAGAATCATGCATAATTTCAGAAATAGTGCTTACATACATATACTGCATATAGTTTTTGTATGTCGCAAATATTATGTACTTTAAGTCGTAAGTGTGAATAATTGCTTTTGTATCCTGTCAATACTTCCTAGAGAGTGGGTGTTGAGAGAGGCCGTGGACCCTCAGTTGCGTGTTTTTTGCTGGTGTGCAAAGAATGCAAGGCCGTTTAGCAAGGCCATTTCTGGGGGTTACGTTTGCAATGAGCAATCTTGAGGATTGAAGTAACATGTTTTACTGGACAAAGAGCAGGCTTGCTTCCACATGCTAAACAAGGCAGTGAATTCCTCAAGCCCAATTTCTTTGGCCATGATGCAAACCTGCTATGTGTACAGTATCCATGTGGCCCCTCAGCATCACTTTTATGGGATTTGAGAGTCAAGAGGAATCAATATGTTGACCGTACTGGCACTCCGGTTCTGCGATACTGTGAATACTAAAGTCTTTCATCTCTGACCCAAGAGTCTTTGTCTTCTGCCAACATCCACAGTAACAACCTATCCTGTTAGCCAGACACTTCATGGACCTTGACAGAAGATGAGAAACTAGAAAGACTTCAAAAGACCCTGACCCTGTTTAGTCACCAACTAGCTCCCTTGACGTGGACTTTTCAACATTCTCTACGGCCTTCTTGTTCCTCTTATGTAAAAGGAGAAAATTGAAGTAAATAGTCTCTAATAATCCATGATTCAGTGTTGTGTGAGTACAGAAAAAATACCTGAGGTCTAGAAGGGAAGGCATTCATCCAGATAAAATGGAGCTTGTGAGGAAGACTAGCGGCCCTTTTACTGCTTCACTTTGTAAGCATCTGAATCTTGTATCGTTAAGTGCTTGGTGGATGGTGCTCCTTTCCTCTTCCCACCCTCCTTTCTTTTCCTACAATGAAACACGGCAATGTGCCCACCATTCAGTCATTTTCCTTTTGTGCTCTTCTGTGGATTGCAGGAGTGGAAGCCTGGCTTCTGGGTTAAATTCCACCAGCGAGAGGCAGTCACGTGAGGTTTGAAAGCAGAAGAGAGGCAAAAGCCATTATTATTCCTCCAGCAGGGCAAGGCAGGCATAGAGCTGTGGCAGACAATAGAAATGAAGTTTCGCCAACCCCTTTCAGTCATTCTTCTGAGAAGTACTCATTTCGGTGCCACAGATAACTGAGCTCATCAGCGGTGGGTTCTTGTGGTTCCTTCAATTTCCATATTTCATGAGACATGGTTTTCCTCACTTTTGCTCTCTCGACCATGTTTTCCGTTTGGGGGCTTTTGCTTTTAAAATGCTTACTAGCCTTCCTGCTTGAAATACCTGCAGTGGTTTCCCTTTTCTCGGCTGAATCCTGCCTGATAAAAGAAGGTAAATTTTGGGAAAAGCTATTCTAAAATGGTTTTAGCTGCCCCCCCCTGCGCCCCGCTTCATTGTCAAAACCTCGACAGTAAACATAGAACCAAAGATTCTATTCAAATCCATAGCCTTGTATGTTCGTTACCTGCTGCCAAAACAAATTACCACAACTTAGTGACCTAAAACAACACATTTTTGTTAAACCTTACAACTTCAGTAGGTCTGAAGTTTAGGCGGAGTTAAGTAGGCTCTGGGCTTAGGGTTTCACCAAAATTAGAGTGTCTTGCATTGTAATAGTTCCCAAAGGCAGCTACTCAAGAATCTTGATTTCTATTTGACAGAAGACTGCATTCCTTTTAATCTAATATCCCAATCATTGTTATACATGGAAATAAATTTGGTTTTGCAATACAAAAAAAAAGAAGAAGAAGAGCCTCTTGTAGAGGCTGTGGGGAAGAAACTTTTTCAAGTTCATTCTGCTTGTGGGTTTACTTCAGTTCCTTGTGGCTTTAGGACTAAGGTCCCGGGGTCCGTCCTGCCCATCATGGGGGGAGACGGTGGCTGGTGTCTACTCCTTGAGACTGCCCGTGTTCACTCTCATGCTTTCCACATGACCCTCTCTAATGACAGACTTGAGGAGATGTCTTTCCCACATTCCTCATCTTCCTAACTTCTCCATCTCTCTAATTGCGACCAGAGAAGTTTCTCTGTTACACTCACCCAGATCATCCAGGATAAACTCCTTAGCTCAATTTATCTTTAATTAGACCTGCAAAGTCCCCTTCACCAGGTCACAGAACATAATCACAGGTTCCCGAGATTAGGGTATGATCACCTCTTGCGGTGGGGAGGGGTATTCATTCTGCCTGCCTGCCACACCATCGAGAAATCTGAATGTTATTTGTTATATCTGCTCCATTTGACATTCTCTCCCGAAATTTGATGATCTGCGTTGATGGTGGCAATCTTCTTTAGCTTGCTCCTTTGGTTTCTAGACACTCCTTTAGCCAGGAGTAAGACAGGGAGAGATGGAAAGGAACTACCTATGTAGGAGAGCAACAATAACAAAGCAGACCCCGGGGGACTTTTGAGAGCAAGAACTCCAAGAGCGATTATGAACAGACCTAGAAAAAAGAGTGCATCCACTTATAAAGATATCACTTCAATGATTTCATTTTTTAAGAAAAAATTAAGATTCAAGACCCACTTCTTCCTTTCTCTGGCAATTACACATTAATTACTTTTAATTGAGCAGCCTCTCTTCCAGGGCACGCGTATGCCTGCACACACACACCCACACACCCACCCCCACACACACACACTCTGCAAGTGGCCAAAATTGGAAAACACAGTAATTTCTTAAAATCAGTTTTATTTTTTTTAAAGATTTTATTTATTCATTTGACACAGAGAGAGAGATTACAAGTAGACAGAGAGGCAGGCAGAGAGAGAGGAGAGAGGAGGAAGCAGGCTCCCCGCTGAGCAGAGAGCCCAACGCGGGCCTCGATCCCAGGACCCTGAGATCACAACCTGAGCCGAAGGCAGCGGCTTTAACCCACTGAGCCACCCAGGCACCCTTAAAATCAGTTTTAGCCAAAAGCCTGATCTGAGGTGAATGGGGAATTTGGAGTTGCTCCTTGGGGCCCAGAAATTAAGAGGTCATTCTATGGGATGTAAGGACATCACCAATTTTCTTGTCAAATAAACAGAATATGTGTCTACCTTTATGGAGATATGAAGTATATTCCCTGCTATTTGGCTCCCAAGAAGAAATATTTCTCATCATAAGGATACTCTCTCACACATAAACCCTGAAACATATTTGTGCTTTGATGTAGAACAAAAATATTCATTAGAAGCATGACAAACTTTTGTCCTGCCTTTATAAATTCATCATCTTTCTCAATAATAGAAACTATTTTTCCTCTCTAATTTTGTCCTCCCAGACCCAATTCTCATTCTTTTTGTTTCTTTTATTACCCATGAAGCATAGTCCAGAGAGGAAAACATGAAATATGCAGAGATAAATAAGAATTTGAAAGAAATTTCTGTTTTATCATCTCAGATCTTTTGGTCTCAGACCATTATAAGAAAAAATCGGATACGAAAAACATTTTATAAGCATCGTTAAGTGAATAGCCTATATACCTTTGCCAGTCACCTAGTGTATGGGAGGGGCTACAGAAAACTCAAAATGATTTCTTAATCCTTGAAATTTGTATTATACAATAAATACAGTGAATTTTAATTCCACTTACTGGTAAAAAAAATACATCAAATTTAGCCTCTGGTTAATATTCTAGTCTTGTGTCAAATGACCTTAAAAACATGTCAATACTTATTTGATGTAAGATCATTTTAAGAATGTTTATCCCAAATGGGTTAACTATGTTTGGAAAAGACCTCAAGGCATACATTTATAGGAATATATCAGATGGCCTTGCCAAAATTCTACACTCAAAAATACCCCTGGGTTTTGCTTATATGAAAAAGGTCCTTTAAAATAATAAATGGTCTTAACTTGTGGTTATACTGAGATTAGAACATTCATATCTCTGACTCTAAAAACATTTATTAATATTCCATCAAGGGCTGAGGACCTCAGCAAGTATAAATTGTGCAAAAGAACATAATCATAATCTTTATATTTTTATTACAATTTAAAGTTTATTGAGAATTCCACCTCGGTTATCTTATTTGGACAAGATGAGTGTCAAGTTTGTCACTTTAAGTCCCAAGAACGATTTCAGCCCTGTCACCAACCTATTTATCTCCCTTAAAATCTCTCTCCACCTTCAGGGGAGAATAGAGATCAATTTAAATGGCACATATTCATAGAACAGGGAGGTGATGGGATGGAGAATATTTATATTTATTAAGTGTCTACCATATATTAAGTACTAAAGATGCAAAAGTGAATAGATAAGGAATTTTGTCTTTTTGCCTAAAAACAAGAAGCTAATGAAGACATTTTAAACAAGGTGAATAGCTTATCACAATTGCTTTTTGAAGAGATCATTCTGGGTGCTGCGGAAAGATCACCTCCATTTCAACCCTCACATCCGGTAAATCATAAGCTGGCAATAGAAGCTCCTATGTGTCACCTTCCTTTTCCCCTTCTCACTGCTCCTGCGTATTTTTTAAACCAACTCTCACCCGGGAGATTCCTGGAGGACAGAGTCCCTGCTTCTAATCCCATCTGCCTGAATCTAGCCTCTAGCGGCCGTAAGACCCAGGCTTCCAAACTGTCTCCTGCCCAGATATCTTCTCTATTTCAAATGGACCTCATAAGTTATAGAGTGAAGTCCAAATTCCTTCATAAACCATGTCCAGTTCCCAAACGTTTGCATTTTCCATGGTATCACCCTGACCTGGAGTTCTTTCCCCACTCTCCCCTGCCTCCCACCAAGCCCCATTCATCCTTCCAGAATTCTTAACAGAAATGATACCCCTCTGAGAAAGGCTAGAGAAGAGCTCTATTTTTTCTTTCACTGTGTTCAGAAAGGCATGCGTCTGTTACTCTCGTGATTAGACGCCAGGCAGACCTGAGCTGACTTGTGGCCATGTGGCTGTGTGACTGAATGGCTGTTGACCTGCCCAAAGCCACAGCTCTCCTTTCAATCAGCCTTTTCTCTAGCCACCTCAGACCCCAGCAGCACTGTTGGCAAAAGCAAAAACAAAACAAAACAAAACAAAATCTCCCCTGAAGGCACTTCCAAGCTAACTTGCAAATGTACAAAGAAACAACCTTGAAAGTAGGGCTGAGAAAAAGCTTTCCAGACCCGGTGCCTTTGGGTCTGAAGTGCCTTTGGGTACATCCTTGTCCAGCCAATGGCTGGTGTCTGGGGAAATGTTGACTAGGACATAGTTAGTTCTCAATCACACAGAATGATTAGAGTCCACAGTTTTTATTATAATCACACATTTTTGTGGCATAAATGTGCCATGATCCTTTTTAATAAAAAAACAAACAAACAAAAACTGCTGAAGACACATTCAACTGAGTGGTCCTATAGTCCAAATGTATATTATGAAATGAAGTTGGAAATAAATCCTTTGGCATTTGCAAAGAAAACATGAATTCTGTTTTTAAATGCATGCCAAATAGCATACTCTTGTTCTAAGGATTTATTTCCCCTGTATTCTCTACAGCCATTCCGTTTTATGGAATAGTTTACAGCCAAAGAGTGAAATATTATTGTTTGTTAATTTGGAAGTGGTCTGACCCCGAAGGACTTATGAAAATATTTTTCTGTCACTATGCACTTAATAACTTCCAGAGTTTTCTCCTAAGACAAATGCTAATGATAAAACATTTGACTGCAGACAATAAAATTTAATATGTTGTTATAAAGTAATGAGAATAATTTTCTGTGTAAGTCATAAACTGATTTTGAAGGCGTTTTCATAAAAAATTCCAAATATCTGGGGCACCTGCCTGGTCAGTCAGTTGCATGTCCAACTTTCGATTTTGGCTAAATTCTTGATTTCAGCTCAAGTCGTGATCTCAGGGTAGTGGGATTGAGCCCTGAGTTGGGCTCTGTGAGTCAGGGAGTCTGCTTGAGATTCTCTTTCTCCCTCTCCTTCTGCCCCAACCCCTGCTACACTTGCTCTCCTTCTAGAATAAATGGATAATTCTTTTTTTAAAAATTCTAAAAAATCTTTTACATATTTGCAGGATGTTTTAAATAAACACCCCCAAAAACTTATTTGAAAAATAATCATTTGATATGAATTTTCATGACATTTTAAACAAAAGTTTTATTTTATTTTTTGGGGTTTTTTTAAGATTTATTTATTTATTTGAGAGAGAGTGCAAGAGGAGGAAAGAGCAGAGGGACAGAAGCTCAAGCGGACTCCCTGCTGAGCATGGAGCTGGACGTAGAACTCGATCCCATGACCCATGAGATCATGACCTGAGCTGAAATCATAAGTTGGTTGCTTAACCAACTGAGCCACCCAGGCGTCCCTAAACAAAAGTTTTACTTTAAAATCACACCTAATAAACATGGATAGAAGTATCTTGAAGAGTGTAAGGTTTCCCAGTAGCCCTCCCAGTAACGGCGGATTAAACAAAGCACCAGACGAATAGGCACGAGGGGAGATTTTTAATAGAGATGCCCTCGGGCGAGGTTCCTCGACTCCGAGAGAAGGGAGTCGGGGAAGTCGCACCTGGGGAGGATGCGCACGGGTTTTTATGGGGTGTGGGCAGAACAGGGGGAACATGACCATAATTGGTAGGAGATTGGATGGAGTTCAGCCCTTGGTTTCCCGCCGAAGCTCTGGCCTTGGCAGTCTTTTGAGAGTGGAAGCTGATTAGAGGGGGGCGGGGCGGTGAGACAGTAGGGCAGCCGCCATCTTGTGGCCTCCTCAGTTCCCCGGACCCCGTCGGCCCAACAAAGAGTATATTTATTAATAAAGTATTACAATTCTGACTAAACTCTGGTTGTGTTTAAGACAAGGATGATTCCGACAGTTTAGTGGGCTACTATTTTTATCTCTGAAGGAAGTTTTCTTGTATCTCTTCTTAAATAACAGAACATGCTCTTCTGATACCACTTGCTCCAGAACTGACATTCCCTGACAACAGTGTGATCCCCAAACAGGGACCCTCAAGGTTTTCCCTGGGATTCTGAATGAAAGAAACAAACAGTCAAAATAACTCTTTCTATGAGGGTCTCCAGAGAGGGCAACCATCTTCCAAAGGATAAGGAGAGAATCTATCTACAAAATGAAGACAAGCAGAGGCTGAGAAAGACAGTGAATGAGGAAGAGAAAAAGAAAGAGAGAAAAAGAAAAAACTCTTGATGAGGTTGAGTCCCTAACTTATGAAGTGGTCAAGTCTTTGGTTTCAAGAAAAGATAAAAGCAAGACTGTACCCATCCTCTCACTTTCATGCAGACGTTGGACCAGTGGCACCTCCAGATAAGAAATGAGAAAGGCGATCTGGTCCAATGTCCTTGTAAACACCTGGATGACTCACTGTCTGGAAAACACACCAGTGATATTTACTAGGAGGAGAATCTTCATCTAGGTCGCGTCTTTAGAAGGATGTTCTTGGTCTATGCGGAATCACTTATAGTAAGCAAATCTGGAACCCATAGGTTTATGGATCATGACTCCCCAGAAAATCTCATGCAAGCTATGTAGCTATGTGGGTACAAAACGTTCCTAAATCAAACAACATTCTTTTGTGAGAGTTAATATAGCCTCATGCATTATGTATAGAACTCGTATGCAATCTGGGCCAGAGTGCATCCAGATGTGATAACAAAAGATGTGTAGACCTGCACTGGGGGATCCCAAATATTTCCCTTCGTCTGTGACTCACAGTTACTTGTATCTTTGAAACTGTTGGTATAGATTTATAGAGTAAGTTGTCAAATTCATGTGAGTTTGGTGTGAGCAGCTGTCCCTTTCGTAGTAGTCCCATTTTCCACAACTTTTTCTTTCACCTTCTGGGTTCTGTGCGCCGGTAAACTAACCTGGATTAAATAGAAATCCAGTCGAGGTTAGGTCTCTGTCATTTGCCACCTGTTGAGTCCTGACTAGTAGAGCCACTAAAATTCTTGCTAGATCGGATTTGTTGAGAGTTCAGTGGACATGGCACCAGAACTTTTAGGTCCCTAATCTTTTCAACAATTTCAGGGGCAGTGAACTAAACACAAAAGTGCTCCAGTAAAACCAGATGCCAAGGTTTGCTTGGTCACAATTCACAGATATTTCTTAATGGCTCCCTTGTACCTTTACACAGGTTGCCCTTACTCTGTTTTTTACAGATTTTTACATAAGAGCCTTATCAGAAATTAATTTTCTCTGTTCATCCTTTTACACTTGAAATAATTGATATATGTCCATAGATTTAGCACTTAGAATGTTAAGATCTGTGTGTACACCTATACAAATGAATAGTCTATACTCTGAATAGACCGAATAGAACTGAATATTGAGGGCATAATACTAAAAGTTGAATTTATTTTTATCTCCTTATTTATAGTTTTGAGCAAGAGACTAGGAAGTAAAAACCCTTCTTTTTCATTTTTAAAAATTTTTATATAGTAAAATTCATTCTTGGTGATGTACAGTTTATGGCTTTGACAAAAACATAATCATATTTACCACCATAATCATGGAATAAAACCATTCCATCATCCTGAAAATTCCCTTCATGCTTTACTTTTTTTTTTTTTATTATTCATTTGACAGAGAGAGAGATTACAAGTAGGCAGAGAGAGGAGAGAGGAGGAAGCAGGCTCCCTGCTGAGCAGAGAGCCCGATATGGGCCTCGATCCCAGGACCCTGGGATCATGACCTGAGCCGAAGGCAGCGGCTTTAACCCACTGAGCCACCCAGGCACCCCATGCTTTACTTTTGTAGTCAACTCTTCACCAATCCCACCTCCTGGCAATCATTGATTTATTACATTCTGTCCCAGAAGTTTTGCCTTTTTTAGAATGTCATATAAATGAAAACATACACTTTGTGTCCTTTGGGGACTGATTTCTTTCAATTAGCAAAATCCATTGGAGATTCATCCATATTATTGAATACATTAGTAGTTTCTATTGATGAGTAGTGACCCATTATATGAGGGTATCACAGTTGGTTTATCCATTCATAAGGGGAAGGACACTTGAACAGTCTCTAGTTTTTGGCAATTAATAATCAATTCTATAAACTTTCATGTAAAAGTTTTTATATAAATGTAAGTTCTCATTCTATTGGCTAAAAAGTAGATTGCTGGGTCATATGGTAAGTGTATGTCTGACGTCATGCGAAACTGACAACTGTTTTTCCAAAGTGGTTATAAAATGTTGTGATCCCAACAGCAATACATAAAAGTTCTAATTGCTTTGTATTCTCACTAGCACTTGGTGTTGCTGGCAGGGAGAAGGTGGATGGTATTAGCCATTCTAATGGTATGGAGTGGTATCTCATTGAGTTTTAACTTACATTTCTCTAAATAAATAATGATGTTGAATAACTTTTCAGGTGCTTATTTTCCATCCATATTTCTTTTTTGGTGAAGTATCTGCTCAAATCTTTTGCCCGTTTTTTAAATTGGGATCTTTTCTTTTCTTTTTTCTTCTTTTCTTTTCCTTTCCTTTTCTCTCTTTCCTTTCCTTTCTTTTTCCTTTTTATTTGAAGTAGGCTCCAACACAGGGCTAGACCCCAACGCTGGGCTTGAACTCACAACCTTGAGATCAAGTGTTGGACACTTAACCAAGTGAGCCACCCAGGTACCCCCCAGGATGTATCTTTTCTTATTTTTGAGTTTTGAGAGTTCTCTGTGTCTCTGGACATGAGAATCTTCGTAAGATATGTGATTTGCAAGTATTTCCTCCCAGTCTACTACTTGTCTTTCATTCTCTTTTGCAGAGAAAAACTTTTTAATTTTGATAAAGTCTGATATATCTTTTTTTTTTAATTTTATGGATTATCCCTTTGGTGTTGTAAGACCCAACATTTATTAAGCTACCTAATTGCATTTCTTTAGCCTTATCTGATAAAAAATTTTTTGCAGGTAGAGAGTATGTTTGATATGTTCTCAGCACCAAACAGAGCAAGGAAATTTTTATTGATTTTTTTAACACAGATTTGAAATTTCCAAGCTCATCTTCTGTGAATCCTTTCCTAACCCCAGATGCCTTACAGATGTACATTTATTTCCATTTGCTCATGACCCTCTGAATATACCACTGACCACACTTAACCCCTTTTTGCTCTTGTTATCTGCTTAACTCTTTAACTCCTTCAAAGTCCTTGAAGGAAGAGATGATGCGCTGAATTTCTGTGTAAGCCCAAAGCCCAAGACATTATAGATGCTCAACAAAACTCTATGTAATGAATGAGTCTCACCTCACGGGAACATTTCAGATGAGTGGAGAGCATTTCTGTATGAACACAGTGGAAACAGACATAACAGATAAACCTATGAGCTAATCCCTCATGATATGTGAAAAGAGACAGATGAAGAAGTGTAGTTTAATGCTCTGCAAAATAGTTTGTAGTAAATTTAAAAACTGTCAAATCAAATTGCTTTGTTCATTTATTCAATAAATATTTAATTAAGCATTTACTGTGTGTTCAGCACTCTGCTTGTTTTGACTAGTTCTTAATATTTGATCACTTAACTTTAGAAAATACAAATTCAGAAAAATTTGCTAAAGGTATATTTAGAGAGAAAAACAAAAGAAACTTTAGATTAACTTTCTTTATTATTCTGAAAATGGTTTGTGCTACAAGTTGAAAATACGAAATGTTAAAAATTTTAAAATTAATACATTGAGTATATTTTGTTTTTTATCTTTTATTAAATTATGTATTAAAATATTAAGGTGAAAAAATTGAGAAAAGGAGATAAATGGAAACGCTCAAGAAATCAAGAAAATATATATCTAACAGATACAAAGTTAAATTTATTACTGATAAACGATGCAAACCAACCCTGATGTATGTTCAAATTAAATTTTGGCAAAAAACAAATGACATTCAAAATTGGATTGCATTTGTGATTTCACTAATATTTTGAGATGAATCACTTTTCATAAAATAAAAATTTTAGCATGGCATCTGTACAGTAAACAAAAGTGGCAACTCAGATAAAAGGAAATGACACAAAGGGATAAAAGAAAAATTATTAAAACACTTGTCTTTGGAAAAAACTTAATCCAGCTCTTGATGTCAGCCACGGATCAGAACATGAAAGTTCATGCTAATGTTTTGAAAACTGGATATGAATGAAACAAAATTCATTTGGGGACATAGTGAAGATAAGGGATCATCTTTTAATTAATCAGAAGATTTTGGAGGAGCCAGCCACCACCCTGGTCCTCCTCCCACAAAGCAGATTCTGGGAGAGGGGAAGTGGAAGGACTCCATCACTTGGGTTCAAAAAGAAGAAAGATCATTCACCTCTTACGAGAAGGGTCAGTGTGCAAAGCTGAAGGAAATGCCAAAAAGCGTATCTTGGCAAAAAGTCTGGGACAACTATGACTGCAATTCATTGCCGGTTCCTCAATCCAAAGCTATGTACAGTAGGAGAGTAGAACAGTTACTGGAACTGTTAGTTTTAGGAGTTGTAACCCAAAAAAATGCCCTTTCTTTCTAACCCTGTATTTCTACTCAAAACCTTTCAGACTGAAGAGGAATGTAGTGAAAGTGTAGGAAGCAGTTCTCAGAGTCAAGGCAAACCTGAGACCAGGTCTTGCAAGAGGGCAGAAACTGGACAGCTTTGAATGTGGGGGCAGGAACCAATTATTACTAAACGGGACCAATCAGATCCAACAGTGCTTGGTACTTGCATTACTCCTCTTATTAAGCAAAGTCATAACGGAGGGCAGTCTGACCGATCTAATTTGGGCCTGTGCCCTCCCCTCTCTGCTCTAGGACGACTTGACCAACAGGTGCATCGCATCTCCTCAAATGTGGGAATATAAATGCCCTCCAGTGGGGTCAGGGTTCTGTAGCAAAAGAAAAAGATGACTACAAGGCAAACACCCCTGCCCAAACCATTGCACTTCTTTATTTTGTATTCATCAAATTAATTTCTATTTTGAGGCCCACTCACCCAGGCAGGTAGGAAATTGTACCTGTTATTTCTTGGGGTTTCTCTACCCATAGGCATTTTGCTACTGTTCCATAGGTTTCTCCATCACCAAGATATAGGGAAGGGCTACTCTGAATTGTGGTCTACTGACAACACAGACTACTTGGAGAATCCCATAATCTTCATCCTCGTGTCTGCTGCCTGCCAGCTCTTTATCGCTTCCAACCTGAGCTTTGAACGTAGAAATCTTTAACGAGGTGTCTGTTGTCCCAAACTCCCCATGTACTGTGAAGCCAACCCTGGAGTCACATCACAGGTTTGAAATTTTGGCAGGGAATAATGTTCAGATCTCTTTTACTGGTAAAACAATTAGGTTGTAAACCCTAACACAATCCAATAGAACCTCAAAAAATTGCAGGAAATCATTCTCCCCTTATGTTTCTTCTAGACTGTTCTACCCCCACAAATTCACTTAACCTTTCTATCAACTTTGTGGACCCTCTCCTTATCATATGTGCTTAGATTTTGAGCAAAGAAAGTCAGGATGCTTTGCAGACTACTACTACTACTTTGCTTTCCATCCTAACCACATCCCCCAACTTCGCCCCCACCTCCACTAGTTACTGAAGCAAGCAGAGCTGAGTCAAAGGTCAGTTTGAATGGGGGGACAGAGGAGGAAGAGAGAACAAAGTTGTCATGGGCATTATAAAGGAAAAGATGCAGGAAGAAAGCCACATAAATTAGTATCTGAGAAGATTATCTAATCACACCAAGATCAAGGATTAGCACTACTGGCAGATGGAAAATGACTTGGAATTTGTCCAGGGACAGAGCTTAGAGGCCTTGCAGGGACCTTCTACAGAATCTCAGCTCAGGTTTACAAGGGCAGGCTGGGTTCATTTATTTATTTATTTATTTATTTAAGGATTTTATTTATTCATTTGACACAGAGAGAGAGACCACAAGTAGGCAGAGAGACAGGCAGAGAGAGAGGAGAGAGGAGGAAGCAGGCTCCCTGCTGAGCAGAGAGCCCGATGTGGGCCTCGATCCCAGGACCCTGGGATCATGACCTGAGCAGCGGCTTTAACCCACTGAGCCACCCAGGCGCCCAGGCTGGGTTCATTTAAAGGGGCAGACCCTACATCCGGGTCCCTTCTCCCCTCCAAATCAGCGTTCCTGGTAGCATGTGAAGAAACCGCTTCTCTTCATTTTCATGAAGGGGTTTATGTTTCTGCAAATGTGCATGTGGCAAGAAAGGTCCTGAAAGGAGACTTGTGGAGGGGTAGAGTAGAAAAGAAAAACACGTATTAATGCTCTGTAGTTTCTTATGAGTATGTATGCTTATTTGACGTACTAGTAGCTAATAGTATTTTGTCTTTCCCATGTGCCAGGCATTGTTCTAAATGCCTTTACATGTTTTAACTGACTCATATAATCCTCACCACCACCCTGTGAGGGTGTTACTACTGTTTTCCTCATTTTACAGAGCACGGCCCTGAGGCACAGGGTCAAAGAGCAAACTTGGAATTTGAACCCAGGAAGTCTTGCTCCAAAAGCCACACTTCTTGTTATCTTCCATGTGAATTGTGTTTCTCAAAGTCAACAGGTTTGTATGCCATTGCTTTGATCAGTTCGACCCATACTGAACACCTCCTACACATGGGGCTCTCCTTGGTGCTCTAGAACTCTCTGAGAATAAAGAAGCATGAATAGGATTCTGCCCCAAACTGAAGGGGCTCACAATTATAGTAACGTAATAGATAGTGTGGTAGCAGTAAAAACGGGTCTAAAAATGGTCTGTGAATCTCTATTTATAATTATACTAAAATTTGACATTATTACGATTTTTAAAAAAAAACCTTGCATTCGTGAGATAAGAATTTTATGTGGTCCAATCTAAAATATAAAAATGATATTAGCTATTAAGATTCATTTATGTATGAAAATACTGTACATTCATCAGAATGTAATGTCTATGTAACTAAATACTATATATGTGTTTCTTAGCCTTTTTCATCAGCTGTAATATGCCAATAAAAACTGATTCTCCCCGGGAAACTTTAAGCTATTTTTTAATATTTTGAATGTGTACAATACTCTATTTCCAATTTCTTCCACTGTAATTATTGCAATACATCCAAAGTCCCTTTATAAAGGCATTGGTGCCAGCTCTGGGGACCTGTCAGGTTTTCCAGTTAACTTTCTTTAGGCATTTGCCACATTGGAAGCGTGCAGTCTGGAGTGTACAACATGTGTGTTTCAAATGGCATGTCCAAATGTGAACAATCAACTTTTGTAAAACCATGCGCTTGTGGGAATCGGAAAGACAACGCTCCAGTGCTTTTTATGGCCTACACAGGTGTAGCCATTCTTCCTCAGTGGCCATTCTAATTTATCTAAGAACAAATTTAGAAGAAAATGATCCTCCTTGTCATGTAACGAGGAAGTTTTAACAGTAGTGGGAAAGTGGATGGCCAGTTTGTATTTAACACAACAAGGGACACCACTTCACTGCTCTCACCCAGCTGGATAATTCCTTCAGGATTTACTTGCCTGGGTATCTTTGCAGCTCTCTGCAAGATTTACATCAGACGGGCCCATCTCTCATTCCTTGCTCCTACACCATGCGGCATTACGCCCCATTTGGTGATTTCCATAGTGGTGTACTTTGCCAGGCTGGCTGCTGTTACCAAGGCTCTCCAGTAGATGGAGGCAGAGGGGGGGGACACATTTGTCACAAGACAGAGTCTCGGGAAAAACTTTTGCTTAGAATCTAAGCCCCGTGGAGACAGGGTTATTGTCTACCTGGTCTCTGCATCCTCAATGCCCAGGACAGTGCCTGGTACATAGTAGGTGCCCCACAAATAATCAGTCAAGGTGTGGAAAGAAGGAACACCAGCTAAAAATGCCGGTGTCAGATTGTCATTGAATCTGTAGCAAAGAGACTGAGATGAAATCGAGTTGATTACGAGGATGGTAAGAGTCTACAGGGACTGAGGCAGCGCAAACTCCATGAGGCAGGGAAGAACACAAACCAAAAGTGCATCAAAAGTGAACAGAGTGAAAGCTGGGAGAACATGAGAAGTGGTCCCTGCCACTGCCTGGCAGAAGATCCTTCAGCTGGAGAAAATGCAAGTGCAAAGGCCCTGAGGTAGGAACTTGCCTGGTGTGCTTGATGTACAGCAAGGGGATAAGCGTGGCTATTCCAGAGGGAATGAGGAAGTAAGAAGGGGGTGGATGAGGTCAGAGAGATAACAAGAGACCACTGAGTTGGTTTAGATAATGGGGTATTTATATACAGCAGAGTGTTGTAGGTGATAGGAGGACTCTGGCTTCTGCCCTGAGGGAGATGGGAAGGAAGCAATTGCTGGGTTTCCCTCATGCCTCTCACCTTAGAATAATCCCTCATGTTACTCCCTCCACCTGGAGCACTCCCCCCTCTGCACTGTGCCTGATCAACATCCACTCAGCCTCAGGTCTCTGCAGCTGTTCTATAGGGGCCTTCTCTGGTGCCCCTGTCTAACCTAGACCTCCCACCACTGTCAAGCCTGAGCATTTTCTCTCCTACCAGCTGTTTTCCTGCCCACAAACTACTGCCCACAAACTAGCATTATATGCCTGTTTATATAATGTCTGTCTCTCTCACCAGACTACAGCTCCAAGAAACAGAGATTGTTCTATTTAATTCATTGCAGCTCACTCTGTGCACCTGACAAATATTAGCATGTTTTCCTCTCCCACATCTCTGTGTACACAACTCTCTCCCTAGCCCTCCAGCTGGCCAGAAGTGTACAGCTACCTGCTGCAAGTGGAGACAAGACATGAAGGTTATTGCCTTAGGAATAGAGCAAGAACTAAAGAATTTCCTTTTATTTTCTAATATTCAAAATAGGCTTTTTGCAGTAAGGCAATGGACTCAAAGGGAGTTAGGGTTTTCTAAAGCCTTTAGCAAATGAAGCACTGAGCTTTCAAGATTCCAATTGCTGCTGCCGTGGGACAGGAAGCAGCGGTGATTTTGAGGAAATCTGGACCAGAAAAAGAAGAAACAGCCCAGTTCACACTCCATCTGGTCCACGGGGATCTGGGGATAAGGAGTGGGGGCTGATGGAAGCAGGATTGTCCTCAAAGCCAGGGAGAACCAAGGTGGGGCTGAAGCCTCTGGAAAGATGGCGAGGCCTGACTGAGGGTAAGAAAACAGGCCGCGAGACACGTTGGCCCTTGGCCTCTGGCGCACATACTGTGGAGTACCTAGAGATGGCACCATCAGCCCTCAGTGGGCACAAGGCCATGGAACAGGCCTTGCTAAGGTGTTCTTTAAGATCTTAATAAATAGCATAAAGCATTGGATGCGTGGGTGGGTGTATAGACAGAGAGACAGCGATTGTGTATCAGTGTATTATATAAAGTGTTATATATGTGTATATTACAAGGACTGTGTTTCTTTTTATAAAGCACCATACAGACCCAAGCGTGCTGTCTCCCCTCATCATCAAGCTATACCACCCCTCCAATCACACAAATGCTCTCTTGAATAGGAGCTATGTGGAAATACGAGGAAATGTGCATTTGTACATAAAGATCGGGAGTATTATCTAAAGGGGCTGTTTGAAAGATTGCATAGCACAAAATTCAGGCTTCCAAGGAGAGGCAGATTTATCAACAAATTAAATAAGCTACATTTTCTTTCCACATCAAAGGACACAAATCTGCAAGTCTGCTGCCTGAAGGAACCCATTTGGGATCCTTGAGAACCTGTGGAAAGTACATGTGTACTGCTGACGGGTAACAAGCACCCAGATGAGAATTTGAGAGTTGAATAACCTTGATGTCAAGACAATAAGTAAAAATTATTTATATAGGCAACTATAGACAATTAGCAAATTAAAGAAAGGAAGCACTGAGGAAAAGGACAGAAGATGGTTTCTCTTTGAAATGACTGAGCCTCGTTCAGCAGGATGAAGCCTTGTGCCAATGACTCAGGCCCAGGACATATTTCAAAAATTCTGCCTTGGAGAACGAGATCAGACTCAAATCTATATTTAGTCCAGAAAGCGTCTCCGTAGCTGATAGACATGAAGAAAAGTTTGACTCGAGAAATTCACAGAGATAGAAAGCGAAGGCATTCTCGTCTTAAGACATAACCTCAGCTGTCACCTTTTCCCCTTCCGGGTCACAGACCCATGGCTGAAGAGAACACAGAGGCGAATTTAGGTTTGGAGGTGGCATCTCATAGAGTCTGCTATCTTTAAATAGGGGAAACAACTCATCCCTAGCGAATCAAGACCCCCTGAGACTTACCTTTGCTGAGGGGAGGGTCCACCTATACACCTGGCCTCGGTCTTTGAATGGCCAGTATTGGAAAGCTCCCACTTTCTTGGATCTAAGATGTGTCAGCAAACATAGGAGAAGACCAGTCCCCAGGTTTACCCAGCCACCCTCAGAGGACCTGGGGGCTGAGGAGAGTCAGAAAGTAAATTCAAGGCAGACGTTTAGCTCTTGCCCTTTGGGAAAAGGGAGAAGTGACCCCTTAAATAGAGTGAATATCCCCTGAGATTGGAGAATTTTTATCATGTGGGCATTGAAATTGGGTGCACTATTTTTAAAATTTATAATACCCTCCAGTTTAGACTTATTGGCCAACCTGTCTCTCTCTACCACTTCTCATCCTCCACTATGGCTGAGGAATTAGGGAGCACAAAGCCCTCCCTTCCTGGCCCAAATGCATTCAGTGTGTTCCTGGAAGAATAGAAAGGATAAATAAAAATAAACTTCTTCTACCAACAAGGGATTGTAGTAAAGAAGGAATCCGAGAGAGGAGAGGCAGGGATGAGATATGTGTGTCTAAATCTGTCTCTTTAGGCTTTTTCTAGGTTGGTGGAACTGTGATAGTTAAGTCTATGGAAACACTGATGGAAGGGAGTGTTGCTCTTTTTCACATCTAGGATTTTGGAAGGAGAGTGCCTTGCAACTTTGCAGCAATGTAGACACACCAAGAGAAATTCACTAGCATATTGTGATCTGGCAAAGGTTTGAATTTTAGCTGTTTCAGGGAGGATGAGGCCCAGAAGTTTCTACATGCCCTTTGGAGATAGGGGAAGATGTGGGTGAATGTTCAGTAAATGTCCAGAGGTCCTGCTACTGGACCTACAAGGGCAAAGGGTTGAGATGGAACATCCCAACCAGAGACAAGAGGAAGGGGTTCAGAGGGAATCAAGTGAGACTGTGTCAGCCAGGGAGGACCCGAGGCTCAGACCAAGTAAGAGAGACACAAGCATGGTGTATAGCAGCCTAAGATCAGCAGGAGACACTTCTGCTGGTATCTGCTGGTCCGTGACAGAACCAGTCCCAGTTCCGTGGTCACTACCTAGAGAGGAGCCCAAGTCAACCCTTTCACAGCCAAGACCAGGGAAGGACCAGAGGTCACTGCATGGATCTCCCTTCTACCACCATGAGAATGCAGAAAGGCAGGAAGTTCTCAATGGAACCAAGATGCCAAATGGGAAAATAGGAAAACAGGGATGAGATGTTGAAATGTTTCTGGTGGATCTAGACTTCAAATTGCCTAAAGACTTACATGAAATGAGAATGTTTAGAATTAGAAGGAATGGCAATCACTTTAATCGACAAGTTTAAGTCTAGAATTTTGCCTAACATACCTACTTAATGAGTAATTAGGAGATCTACCACCATGATTACCTACACCTGTGAAGTGTTTTCCACACTCCAACTGGTTATACACAGGCCTTTTGAGGTAAGGATGCAAACTGTGTCTTCTCCACCCATGAGCACAAAGGACCATTGCCTAGGGGTTCTTACGCCAACATAATGATATCTGGAAAACACTTCCTTTCCTACTTGTCTTATTGAGAGTCGTTGGACATTTTAGTCCTGTAATCAGTTTCTTTTCTTTCCAAAATGATCCATTTGGGAGACCCATGTTCACGTGCTTAAGAAGCCCCGGTGTAGATTGATATGCTGGTCCATCTAAATCCTGGGAAAATGAATATAGGAGAGACCCTGATAGAACTGGGAGAAAACAAGGGTGCTGGTGTCTCAGTTAGTGAAGTGTCCCTTGATTTCTGCTCAGATCATGATCTTAGGGTCATGAGATCGAGTCCCATGTTGGTCTTCACACTGGGAGTGGAGCCTGATTAAGATTCACTTTCTCTCTCTCTCTGCCTATCCCCCAACCCACTCGTGCACTCTCTCTCTAAAAAAAAAAACAAAAAAAAAAAACAAAAAAAAAAACAACTGGGAGAAAACAGGTAAACGTTCAGTCTTCATATGGTCATATGGTAGGGGAGAAGCTTTCCACAAACTACATTTCCATTCTCACTGTCCCCACTTTCAAATTCTTCCCACTGCAATTTATAAAAATGCTGAGTCCATCTGTATAAATATATTCTCCATTGCTATGACATGAGTAGCTTACCATTTATGCCAAATTACCACGTAGCACAATAACAATTATACACATCATTAAATATGTGTCAGATTAACTCTCTATATATTTTATTTAAACACTGAACTCTGTTTGGATGAGCACAGTCTTCATATTTGTAGATCATGTCGCATAGACATTTGATGACAGCAAAAAAAAAATTAGAGAGAACATTTGTATGCAAAAGAGAAAGTGTCATTGAGTGAGTCAGTAAGAATTTCTATGCATGAGTGATTGCCCATGCCCAATCAAAGAGGCAAACAAAAAGCAGAGCTGCAGGGTATTTTCAAAGAGGTCAAATCAAGACTATCAAATAAATGAATTTCAAAAAAAAGTTGTTCAGCTTGCAGAATTCATTTATTATTAATTACATACAGATGAAGAAAACAGAATAGTTCAGGTCAATCAATTTCTGTAAGTAATCACAATTATAGGAAGATTATACAGATTCTATTTTTTTTTCCTTCAGGTGAAAAGGTAGCACATTAGGTAACTTTATAGCATTACATACTGAACTATCAACAATTACCAAGAACATTTGTCCATTTTCTCTTTCCATTCTTGGTGAAATGGAATGTGAATCCTTTTGCCCTTCAGGGGCACCCAGTGACTGAAGATACCACAGGGAGAAGAAATTCAGCGAGAGATTTTGTGCTAATAATTTCGTGATGATTAAACCCAAGAGGCTGCAATTGAGCAGTGATACTAGTATGTGATAACATCTCTAGCATGGACAGATTTTGATTAAACTGTGTACTTTAGAAAGCCTGGAGGTGAGGAGAGCATCTATCTCACATTACCTTTTCAAAAAATAATAAATATAGTGAAGTTCAGGGTAATGTTTCTTTGCATCATGCATCCTAAATGATGAAATTACTGATCTCACTTCATTTGTATACTAAACTAAAAAAGTTAACTGCAATCTGGTGTCAACACCTACATTTATTACTCTAGGTATTGCAATTATCTGAGAAAAGCCCATAGAAAGAGGAAAACAATACACTAGTGGTGGGGACAAAAAAAAATTGAAAAAAAAAAAAGGAACATGTTCTGCTGATATGCTTAATCTACCATATAAATGTGTAATTTGCAGATTCAGTGTCAAATATTTTTTTAAGGAAAGGTCAGATGGGAGGTGTGGCACCAGAGAAAGAGGAACATCTTAAGGTATAAGAAGGTCACCACCAAGAATGCAGATTTGGTCCTGTAATAAATGAGATTGCAAAGGGCTGAGCAGGGTCCCAGGTTAGGACCCCCTACGGACTCTTCTCTCTTCAAAAACCATTTCCAAGCCCCCTCTCCATTTCCCATTACTACTATAAGGGTTGGACAACTCATTACTCATTTTTTTTTCCGGCTAGAGCAGCCATGTAACCTAGCTGTGGACCATAAAGTGTAAGGGGGACGGGGGATAAAGGAAGCCGGGAAGCTTATGAGGAAGGTTTCTATCTCCTGGCAAAGAGAGATGGGGGTGAGTTGTAAACCTTCACAGCCAGCGCCTGCTGGTTAACCTGGATGTGCAAGCAGTGGCTGCTGGGAGCTGTGTCCATCCTCTGACGGACGTAAGAATCAAAGACACTAACCTTGAATCCTGACTCTGTGAGACACTGAACAAACATCAGCAAGCACCCACATCCGGATCTCCTGTTAGGGGACCAATATTATCTCTTCCTGTTTAAACAACCATCGGTCAGAAAGCCTGTTATTTAGGGCACAAGGCATTCTGAATGGGTACTGAATTATTGACATCCCTATGAATAAGAGGGGGAAGACAAATTGGATGGTCACCAGAGGGGACAGCGGAACCAGTCAGAGTATTTTGCATTGTTTATTCAGCTGTGTTTGGTTTCCCAGGAAAGAGTGTCCTGTGCCTGCATCGGGATAGAGGGGCCCCAGCTTTCCGACCGGATGAGCAAACTGTGTGGTGGATTTTATTCTATTTTGTTGAACTAAGAGGAGATCTTCCAGCTCAAGAGTAATTAGTACTCATTAATCGGCCTCATCTCTCCCCTGAGGCTCTGCGGAGATCGGGACAGACCAGCAGCCCCTGGACTCTGGCCCCACAGTGATCATGCTTCGAGACGTTCTCGGGACACAGTTCCTGCCTGTGGCCACCCACAAGCAAAAAAGAAACCAACCTTCCCAAAGGCAGTTCAACGTGCTGTGGGCGCGGTGGCGGTGGGAGCTGAAAGTGCCCTTTACTGAAACATGTGTGGGGTTTCAGCACTTGCGGAAGGACAGTGCCCTAGCAGCGAACCCTGTAAAGGAAGGAGTATTTGTGAGAAAATAAACACAACCTTTAAGAGAATATGGAATATTCATGCAGCCAAATAACTTCTTTCTTTACAAACCAAATCACTGTTGATCTCCTTTCAATACGAAGTCCCCTTGGCAACGAAGGAAGAACGACAAAATTCTTAACCTGAACTGGTAAGGAATAATGCCAACTGAAGATTTCTTAATAAAGACAGAGAAGGTCTCAGACGCCACTCTGAGAAAGTGAGGCAGTATGTTCGGATTCGCTCAGGAAATCCCGCCTGGCTGTCTACCGTCAGGTGCAGGACTGTCCTGTCTGGTTAGATAGCAAGTTAGAGCATACAGTCGAATGTAGGAGAGAAACTTTTAACAAGTAAGAGATCTTCATAAATAATTATGAATTATCTTCCTGTACACATATTTCTGTACATATATTACTCTAAAGGAAAGGAACAGGGTACTGAGAGAGAAAAATACAACAGGATCCTTCTTTTTTATTTAAATTCAACTAGCCAGCATGCAGTACATCATTAGTTTCAGACGTAGGGTTCAGTAACTCATCAGTTGCGTATGACACCCAGTGCTCACCACATCACCTGCCCTCCTCAATGCCCATCCCCCACTTACCCCATCTGCCCGCCCACCTCCCCTCCGGCAACCCTCAGTTCCTTTCCTAGAGTTGAGTCTCTCATGGTTTTTCTCCCTCTCTGATGACTTCTCATTCAGTTTTCCCTCCCTTCCCTTATGATCCTCTGGACTATAAGACAGGATCCTAATTTAGAAGTTAAATAAGGTTTCCTGGAGACAGTGGTGGTAAGCTTGGAGCTGGAAAATGGTGTTAGTCGGAGGAAGAGTGGGGCCAGCATTTTAGATGGGAACACTTAACGTCACAGGGATACTTAAACAGCAAAAATACACAACTGAATCTGAAAAATATTAAGGAGCATTGGCATTATGAATGTGAAAAATATTAAGGAGCATTGGCATTAAGAAGCAGGTGCAGAACCTACACTAGCATCCACGGGAACAGAACGGTCCTGGCCCTCCAGAGGGCCAAGTTCAAAGTTCAAAGCTTCGGCTGTACTCCAGGTCCCTTGACGTCTGCACCCTCCTCCCCCGTGGGCCCCATGAAACTCAACCTCCTTAAGCTAAAGACAGTAAGGGAGTGACCATGGGACCTCTCGGCTGATAACTTTGAACAACTGAGAAGTGGCCTCCTCTTTTTAGCCCTAAAATTTCTCCAGAACTTCTTCTTTCGGACATATCTCTCATACGGAAAACATAGAGAAGGTAAGAGAAAATTAACTGCTTTGAATCTAAAGCACAGATTACTCTTTTACTACTCATTTATAAAATTATCATTGTTAACCTTGATACAGGTTTGGATCTCAAATTAGATTTAAAGCCTCCCATAAACTAGCACTGCTAATTCAGCTCTCAATAAAACAGTGTGTACATGCATATGCTTATTCTCTCTCTCTCTCTCTGTTTCTCTCTCTCTCTCTCTCTCTCTCTCTCTCTCTCTCTCTCACACACACACAGGTTGCAATACCTTAATACATTAAGACAATACCCTCTCTAAGGTTCAGCCCTAATCCTACTCCCCAGATAAAGAAATCCTATTTCAGACACCTCAGAAGAGAGAATTTCTTCAACCTTCCTAAGTATTTCTTTCCAGTGTTATAAATATTCTAGAAATTTCAATAAAACCTATTTACTCACTTCTAATCCAATGACCAGGTTTGTCAGTTCTGTAGATAATTTGGGGACAAAATACTGCAGTTTAATTTGAAAAGGGTAAAACTATCATGTCTCCCTAAATCATATTTCCTATTGTGTTTATTATTTATACAGCACCGTAACAGTATGAGATTCTTATGGTAAATAGAACATAAAAGTAAACAAAAACAAAGAAATAAAAAGCCCTTTGTTCTAAAGGAGTTATCAGCAAGCACCTCCTGATCTCCCCAAGGTATCAGTTAAATGTGCTGTACAGTTAAGATGATAAAGTACCAGGGCTCCTAATTTATTCCATTCCATTAATTTTCTTCTATAACGTCAGAGAAAAAAAAACAAGAACTGAGCGTGAGAAATAACACACCCAGGAAAGAGAATGTCAGTGCATGCATTGAGATTGTGGAAATTCTCTTAAAGAAAAATGGGCTTCCTAGGAAAGTTTGACGTTCCTGGACAATGAAATGCCCTGCGCCACGGTTTCTGCCCTGATATTAATGTACATTCAAGGCTGTGTCATGAGGGAGAAAAGGAACAGGGGAGATCAAGATGACATTCCCAAGCCACTGGACCTCATCTATAATGCTGCAGCTGTCAAACCCCACGGTCCTCAGGAGAAACATGGACTGGGTTTTAGGGTGTATCAGAATGGAGCAGCAACAAGCCAAGACCAGACATTTCCATCCCTTTAGTGGATTCATTGGAGGGAATTAGAAATGTTTCAAAGTCATCTTCTTTTTCATACAATTATGCACAACCTAAGTCCAAGATACCAACCCTTCTGCTAGATTCTCACTTCCGTATGTAACTACAGATAGTTATCGATGACACTGGAGAATTAAACTTTTTATACCTTGTACTTTTTATTAGCCCTTGACTTATAAAACCTGAAGTGTTAACTTATAAACATGAAGTGTTTAGTAGAGAACACTTGAAAGACTTAAAAGCTTTGTACCAGTGAGGGGCACCTGGGTGGCTCAGTCAGTTAAGTGCCTGTCTTCGGCTCTGGTCATGATCTCTGGGTCCTGGGATCCAGTCCCACATCCTCCACATTGGGCTTCCTGCTCAGCAAGGAGTCTGCTTCTCTCTCTCTCCTTCCGCCCCTCCCCAGTGCTCGTTCTCTTTCTCTCTCTCTTCTCTCTCAAATAGATACATAAACTCCTTTTAAAAAATAAAGTTAATATTTAAAATTTTTAAAAAAGCTTTGTGCTAGTGACATAAAATGTTGGGCATGCAAGGCACTGAAGGGGCTATTTTGCTTGTTATCAAGATAAAAGACAAGGAAATATTGATAAATGATATTCCTCGAAGATACTAAAAGTATATTCTATCATCTTGTATGGTGAAGGCTCTTTTCCATCAGATTTTTACCTGCTTTGGACTTCATTATTAAATTGAGTGAATTGTCATTTCTTTGTAAGTTTCCCATCCCAATCGCTGGATGGAAAAGTTAGTCTAATTCTTTTTTTTTTTTTTTTTTTTTTTTTAAAATTTTTTTTTTTTTTTTANTTTTATTTTTTTTTTTTTTTAAAGATTTTATTTATTTATTCAACAGAGAGAGATCACAAGTAGGCAGAGAGGCAGGCAGAGAGAGAGGAGGAGGCAGGCTCCCTGCGGAGCAGAGAGCCCGATGCGGGCCTCGATCCCAGGACCCTGGGATCATGACCTGAGCCGAAAGCAGAGGCTTTAACCCACTGAGCCACCCAGGCGCCCAGTTAGTCTAATTCTAAGGTTCTATTTCCAAAGTCTGTTTTTGTCACAGACCAAGACATGGACTCAAATTTAGCTTTTCTAGGTAATAGGTCTCTCCTCTGAGTGGGGTTACCCTGAGTCCTTTGCTTTATCTATCAAACAGTCCAGAGTTCAAGTAGGAAACAGAGTTGCAATGCACGTATTAAGCTCCTTTAAACTCTGCAGTGAGTAACGCAGAAGGATTTTAGAACTAAAGTAGAATCAGAACTTCTTCTGTGATGTGATGGGCATTGGTAATACTCTCTGTCAGCCTCGTCAGCTTCTTACCACTTTCCACTCTCCGAAATTATCCTGTTAATTCATTTGTTTAATGGGTAACTCTCTCTCACTAGAACTCAAGACCCACAACAATCATGTTGTCCCTAGCCCCGAAGGGTGCCTGGCAAAATAACAGGAGCTCAATCAGTTTGTGTCAAGTGGAGAGATGAAGCAGTTTTCCAAGTTCGCACGGCTAAGAGCCTTGATCCCAGCGCTCTGGCTCTAAACTGACCGAGAGTGCCTGAAGACGACTGGTTTCATTTCTCTCTTCAGTATTCTGCCCGGTCCCTTTTCTCAGTTTCATTTTGGCCGCCTTGAAGCTTTCTGGCAGTCACCTTCTGAAACAATCAATTTGGAAAACGATCAGCTTAACCTGGATCTTTTGCCCCCACCTTCCTCCCTCCCCCGGGGGGCTGGCTTCCATCATTTGTCAGAAAATTCTTAGCAGAATTTGACTGGGAAGACTTGGGGCTTTACCTCCTGTTGTTGCTGCTCTTCCAGAGGCCATGTGGGTGTACAACCTTGTTCTCCTTTCACGGTCCCAGGTGGCCAATGAGACAACTTAGATTGCAGATTCCAGGCAGAAATGCTGTCCTCGGTGGAGCTGTGCTCTCTTCCAGCTTCCCTGCTGGATCTCTCTGATCCCGGCTCATCTCTTTTGAGTGGAACTTCGCTGCACCCAGAAGGCGGATAAGGTAACCATGAACGTTCTCCAGTTTCTCTTCCTTTCTTCAAACCTTACAGCCTCTGCCAGCTTATGATCTGCCTTTCAAGACACAATAGGGACCAGTGAACTAAATAAGGATCATGAACGTCCTCGCCAATAATATTTGATTCCTTGCCATCCACCACCAGTCACTTCCGCTGAGACAATAGCTCACGCTCTGGGTTAACCCTCACTACAACTCACTTACGATGCTCAGATTAAGACCAGTTGCAACTAACAGAACACCTCAAAATAACAGTGGCTTTAACAAAACAGAGACGTATTTCTGTTTTAACCAAAAAGAGGAGGATCAGTAGTGGTATGGCACTCCATAGTGTTGACACACGGACCTCTGTATCTTATTGCGCTGTTGGGCTTGGTCCCAACCCTGTGGTTCAGGATGGTGTCACCAGCATTGCAGACAGAGGATGGAAAAAAGGACAGAAAAGGAGGGGCCCAAACAACACATGGCAATGTGTCTCTTAAAAAAGAGAACTAGGAGTTCTTGCAACACTTCCATGTACACCCTGGTGCCCAAAATTTAGTGAGGTGGCCACACCTAGCTGCCAGGAAGAGTAGAAAATGCCACTTTATTCTGGGAGGCATATGCCCAGATAATAATCCTTCTATTATTGAAAAATGGGGAAGTGGATATTAGAGTCAACTAGCACTCTGCCACAGACACATCTGTAAAGTAGAATGTTAGGTGAGAAATGCACATTGCAGAAGACTAGGTAGAGTATGACTCCTTTTCTGTAAAGTATACACACACACACACACACACACACACACACACACACAGCCACACACATGTAGAGACACACCCACAAAATATAAACTGCCTTTATAAAATCATAAGAAAAGGCCAGGGAAAATTCACACCAAATTGATAACAGGAGCTGTCTCCGAGGAGGGAAATGGAATGAGATTTGGGGATTTTGACATTGAACTTTCACTTTTTACTCTAAATATTTCTACAATGTTTACAAGTTTATACTGAGACTGCATTTATCATTTGTATTAACCAAAGTTTTCGGGAACTAAAACAAAGACACCACAGAGCTCCAGGTAGAGCAATTGTATGCAGGCTGTGAGCATTATATTAACACGGTATAATGGTGAGTCATTGGCTACAGAGCCAAAGGATCCGGACAGCCACTTACCAGCCTTGTCAGCTTAGGCAAATTCCTTGATCTCACTGTTCCTCAGTTTCCTCTTCTTCCAAATGGGCCAAACAAGAACTATCTTGCACAGATATGGAGAATATTTGAAGTGGTATTTATAAAGCACTCTATAAGTGATTCCTTTTGCTTATCTATGTATTTAATTTTTTACAATAAACATACAACATATTTGTAATAAAGTTAATAAACACATAATCAAAAATTTGTTAAAGACACCCAGTCTAAAGCCAATGTGTAAAGCCATCATTGAAAGTAATGGGCTGATGATTCACAGACCTGTACCCCTGGGGCAAAGACTAAAAAAAAAAAAAAAATTGAAAAGGCAATAAAAGAACAACAACAACAAAAAGAAAGTAATGGGCAATAACGGATCAAAGCATCAAGGACTGGCTGGTAAGAGAAAGCCTTATAAAGGACCTATGGCCATTGTGGATAAAACAAGTAATACGTGGTACAGGGAGAGTAGTCATTGATTGTCTCAAGGCAATGAGTTGACAGAAGGAACTTTTCCTTGGAAACCATGCCTTCAGCAACATCTTATCTTAAGGTAAAGTAGATATCCTGATTTTCTTAAATCCAGCTTTGACCCGAGTATGATTCATGTCCAAATGAGTGTGATGATCCTGGACATAGAATAAGGTAGCTCCGACTCTGATATTTCACTGGGTGACTTGGTATCATGGGCACATGACTCACCAGCTGGTGGAAGTACAGTTGGGTCACATCTCATACAGGTATGGGTTTTGAGGTCAGTTGGTGAATACATGATAGCTTTCCAATACTCTTGATCACTCACAGAGCAGAGCAGACATGGCATGGGTTGGGGGCGACTTAGTAGATTCAATTATTGGCCCCAGCTTTCCCCCTCTATCCACATCCACACTCTTGCCACAGTCTTGATGTGGAGAGAATATATTTATCTGCCCCTTCACTTCTGTGACTTGCTTTGGCTAATGAAATACAGACAGAAGGAACTGTGCCAGTTCCAAGTCTGGGTCTCAAGAGATCCCATGAGCTTACACATGCTCTTTCATACCTCTGCCTTCATCACGAGAGGCACATCCTAGCACAGCTTGCCAATGGACCCAGGAGAGAGAAGTGTGTTGAACAGAGCTCATCAGCAAACCCAGGAGAAAAGAATAAAAGCCTGTTATTGGATACCACGGAGATTTTGTGATTCTTTGCTAGAGAACATTATTGTGGCAACAGCTAATTAAAACACTGATCTTATATGTAGCTATAAAATAACATACACATTATTATACAGTGTATACTAAAGAGCATATAATGAAAATATAATTTAACTATTTTAACTCATTCTAAGCAGGGCTAGATGATCACAGGAAAAGAGGGACCTGGGTGTGGCAGGCACGACACCCACCAGTGACAAGCTTCCGCAGGGGCATAGGGATATGTCTGAAATCTGAAGAAAATTATTACAAAATATGGGGGGACAACTTAATGCCATCTTATTAAATATCTACAAAATGAGACTTGATGTCAACTAGTCAACTGCAGTTCAGTCCAGGTGCTTCCTGGTTATATATATACTGTATTTAATGTGGGATATGGATACATTTTAATAAGTTTGATTTAAGGAGGGGCGCCTGGGTGGCTTAGTCAGTTGAGCAACCAACTCTTGGTTTCAGCTCAGGTTATGATCTCAGGGTTGTGAGACCAAGCCCTGTGTCAGGCTCCACACTTGGCAGGGAGTCTGCTTGAGATTCTCTCCCTCTTCCACCCCCACTCCCCACCCCTGCTGTTTTTCTCTCTTTCTCAAATAAATAAATCTTTAAATAAAAGTTTGATTTAAGGTGGAGTAGAGCCTCAAAAGTCAGTATTCATCCCTGTACTCCGAGAAGGTCTTAACACAGCCCTGACAGGCACATGGAAAGAGATGAATTGAGAGAAGAGCAGATTCAATTCTCTGATTCCCTGCTTACTCGCAGGCAAGCAGTGAGAATCCCCACTTCTGTCCTCAAAAATGTTTTCCTGAATTCACAAGAGGGAGAATCCACCGTATGGGTCAATCCCCATGTAGACCACCGTAAAGAATACTGCCTTTCCTGAGAGGCATCCTTGTTAGCACAAAGAGCGCCGGGAAGCACAAGGAGGTTCAGGGGTGAGTCCTGGTTCTGCTCACAGTGTCAGCCCCGTGTGAAAAGGGCTGGGGGAAAGGGCTCTTCCTCCTGTAAGCCTCCCTCCTGCAAGCCAGTCTTTCTAGCCTCGTGTTGAAGCTTGCTGCTTACTTCCAAAACAGACTGTGATTATACTTTTCCTAACATTTATACAGTTGAGTAAGAATTACAGTTGTGCATTGTTGCCTCCTCCGTGAAACTGTTGCTTTCATAAAGAAGGACCAGATCTTACTCTTCTGTGTATTCTCAGCTTCTAACACAGTTCTTGGTACATCATACACATTAATTAATAAGTGTTATGTTCTAAAAATCAGCCAAGATGCTTCATCTTGGACACAAACTTATCCAACTGGGGGAGGGATCAGAATGGAGACACTACCGTCCTTCTGACACCCCTACTCAGAACAGTCAGGTTCTAATAAGAGTGACTGTTTTCTGGAACATTCTGAAGCCAGCTGACCCGTGAGATAATTCTTATGGCTATTTCCAGAATGAGGTTATTTACCGATTGTTTTAGTACCCCTGTATGGAAGCCTACCCAAGACTCCCACTCTAATGGATTTTGAAAATCAAAATGAAAGTTATGACCTTTTCTTAGGAAAAGTAATCAGGGTCATTTTTGACTGCTTTGATAATAGATTCGTCTTTGCAGAGACAGAAAAAAAAATCTTTGTAGATTTCACTTTCTTAAGCAGAGTAGGAGTTATATCACAATAATGGAAATAATAAGTGTGAATTAAAAGAGTTACTTTTTATTACTTTTTTCAGTGTGTTGTGTAAAAATGGATTTTGACAGCTCTGCTAATCTGGAGGCAACCTTCAGCCATCCAAGCATTCTATGGTGATTCAAGTCACAATAAAAAACCAACCAACTGGTGCCCCAGGACATGGAGTAAATGTCTATACGATAAAGTTCCTCAAAATAACTGTGAAATTACAGGCTACTTGGTCTAAAGTGTGTTTATCAATGTATTGTATATCATCTGATTTATAACTGTTACAAATATTTATAATAATGGAATATATTGTTTAACACGATGAAGCCTGAAAAGGCTCATTAACTCTAGATTTGATTTAGTATCTCCATTTCTTTTCATTTGCAGACTCATGATTCCACAGTTCTGTAACATTAGCTTAATTATATGAGCAGTGAACCTTCCCTAAATCTAGATTCATGTTTAGTTTAGTGCAAAATAAATATTAATGTTGGGGTTTTTATTTCTGAAATGCTTCTCTTAACAAGTTCATTCATCTCCTCTGTTTTTCTTCTTGGGATTTCAGAACTACGGCACAAACTGGAAATTGTAGAATCATGCAATTTTAGGAAGTGGGGACCCTTGAGGTCATGGAGATGAGGAAAATGTGTTAAATGACTCAGATGATAAGCTAAATGGTTCTTGTAGAAGTCTAGAACTCTAATTACCTTCCTACACGTCAAAAGGAAATAAATGGCAGATACTGCAACAAAACAAAGTCTAGACCTGAATGGTGAAAATGAGTAGAACAACAAACAAGGAGTTAAATACAATAACTGAAAGTCAATCCAAATGTGAATAGATCATTCGAAGGAAGATGAGAATATTGCTGAGCGTAGGGGGAAATCTACTGCAAGAGGTCTTCGTGCTCACTCTAGCCCTGTCATGAATCCCATGCCAGGCTCACTCCTTTAACATGTGGACTCTAAAAAACTCAAAACAAATGACCATAAGACACAAAACAGAAAAAGACACAGATGCAGGAAACAAACTCTCAGTTGCTGCCTCTTGATCCCAAGGAGGCACTGGGGGCTGGGCGAAACAGGTGAAGGGGATCAAGAGGCACACACTTCCAGGTAGAAATAAGTCACGGGGATGCGAGGTACAGCTTAGGGAATACAGTCAATAATCTTGCAATAACCATGTATGGTGACAGATGGTAACTGGACATATCGTGGGGGTCACCTCATAATGTATAAAATACTGAATTACTATGATATACACCTGAAATTAACAGGATATCATATGTTGATTATAATTCAATACAAAAATAAATTAACAAAATAAAATCGAGAGACCTGAAAAAAGAGAAAACAGCCTGTCGAAGACCTTGAAATGCAGACGGGGAAAAAAAATGTGTTTAAACATTAACCTTTCTATTGTGATTCTTGGATCTTTTCCTGCTACTCATCCTGGGAGTGCTTTGTTTCTCTTTTCTAAATGAATTGCTCTGATTCTTTTTACCAAGTCATAACCACTAAAAAGGTGCTGAAGAAATATGTGTTGAGAAGTTAATATTCTTTTAGGTTTTCTCAGGAGGTGATACATTTTTAGACAATTTGTAAAGTTTTACAATTCTTATTTTTCATTGCAAAGACATCTTACACAAAGTTATATACTTTTGGATTCGTACAATCACGGGATTGGGATTTGGGATAAGATCCATCAGGATACCCACCAACATCTCCCCTAAAATGCGTATCTCTAATTTCTCATCATTTCTTTCTAGCAGGCTTCCTTTCAATTCCTATTCTTTAACAGTTGTTTTTGCCTTCGCCAAATAATCCATGATAGCTTTCAGACTCTCTTTTCCTTGTCTTCTAGCATGTTCGGTCTAGTGGCTCTCCAGTAGTGGCTTTTTTCAAAGTTTAGCCTATGTCAGGATAACCTGGATGGTTTATGAAAACACAGATCACTGGACCAGCACCGCAGGTCTGGGGGAGACCTGATAATTTGCAAGGTCACCAACAGGGTGCCAGACAACACCGATGTTGTTCATCTGGAACCCAGCTTCGAGAACCATAACTAAAGAACATTTGGAAACAAGGAAGCTACTTATCCAAGGATTGCTGCAATATTTTCTCAGACGTTACAGATTGTAACAGATGAAAGTAGTTTGGGAGTTAAAAACCAACCCTTGCTGTTTGTGTCTGAAATGTCAAGTAAATGAAGCAGAAGCAAGAGTGGGAATAATTTTCAAAGACGAAAGACTCAAAAACATTGGGAGGCCTTAGGATCCCTGACACTGTCATCAAAGTCACCCCCACAATGTCCAGCACTCTGATGCCCCCAAAGATAGGATATCTACTTCCTACTCACTTTTTAAAGTTATCTTGACCTACTTTGACCAGACATTTCTACAAGTGCCTTCTAGAAGGTCATGTTCTTTTACTACACTTGTTTTTCTGTTAATTTCCAAGGCATAGTTCAAAAAACTAAAACTGTTCCTGGGATTAATGTTATTTTCCCCAATGTGTTTCCTGTCTTTCTGCCCTTACATTTATCTCCCTACTCAAAGCCTCTGGAATAGATAAATGAGTAGAAGGATGGAGTCTGGATAATTTTGTCTTTCCTACTCTCTTTTAGTGCCATTTCCCAGATCACTATTAATTACTTTCTTAGCAAACAGAGGGCAGAATGTCATCTGTCCTGAAATAGAGGCAAATCATAGCTTCTCTTGAATTATGTATAAGTACCTCAATTGTCCCCGCGTATGTTCTGGGTCATTTCTTTAAGGAAACAATATATCTAAAAAGAGATCCAGGAATATAAGTCATGGATTACAACATAGTTTACAACATTAAAAATTGAAAACAAGCAGAGATGCCTGGGTGGTTCAATCAGTTAAGCATCTGCCTTCAGCTCAGGTCATGATCTCAGGATACTGGAATGGAGTCAGGCATTGGGCTCCCTGTTCTTGGGGAGCCTGCTTCTCCCTCTCCTTCCTCCCCTCCCTCAGCTTGTGCACATGCTCCCTCTCTCATTCACTTACTCTCTCAAATAAATAAATAAAATCTTTAAGAAAAATATATCAAGTAAGCAAGGAAGCTGGAAGATTAAAAAAAAACAAATGCACAAGCGTTAGCTACCACTCTTTCCCAAATTATATTCTTCCTGCTCCTTCAGTCTTCTTAATAAATGCCACATGAAAAATGAAAAAGTAAGGAGAGAAGGCTTGTGGTCTAAAGCAGGGGTCAGCAAACTTGGCTCATCGACCAAGTCTGGCACACATCACAAGCTCCGTACAAAACACATACAGCTGCAAGTTTTTAGATTTTTAAATGATGGGGGAGAAAAATCAATGTGTCAGTAATATTTCATGACCTGTGAAAATTACATGATCTAATGTCAAAATCTATTTAAAAAAAAAGTTGTATCAGAGCATAGCCACAGTCGTTCACCTACCTGCACATGGCCCCCAGGCCTCTGCCGCCACCATAGCGGATTCGAGAAGTTCCAACAGAGACCCAGAATGACCCACAAAGGCTGAAACATTTCCTTATCTGGTCCTTTACAGAAGTTTGCTGACCTCTGCTCAAAAAAAATTGGAAACGTTGTTAAAGGAATACGATTTCTTTGCCGCTGAATTTCTCTTCATTTAACTTGCTAATGAGTTTCTGCAGCTGCACATCGGAGTCTCTTTTGCAGCATTTCCCCATCTGACTTGACTGAAGAACCCTCCTTTTTGTGACAGGTTGCAGGCCTTGCACATTTTGAAGAACTGCGATTTTGGAAATGCCATTCTGGAGCACAGGCCCTCAAAGGGGGAATGAAAACTTAACAAGAAGGAACGGAGAGCTATTGATGAAGCCAGATATCTGTGGATGAATTGTAAGGATGGCCCAGGGTGAAAAGAGGATTTGAGTTGTAAATGTTCAAATTTTACCCTCAGGAAATAGAAACGGCCCTTCCCTGGGAATATAACAAGGGCGGGGGCGGGGGGGGGGACCAACTTTGAGGAAGGAAAAAAATTTTTCTATGAACAAAATAACCCCACCATCTTTACCTTGTTAAAAAAAAAGAAGAAAGAGGGCGCCTGGGTGGCTCAGTGGGTTAAAGCCTCTGCTTTCGGCTCGGGTCATGATCTCAGGGTCCTGGGATCGAGGCCCGCATCGGGCTCTCTGCTCAGCAGGGAGCCTGCTTCCTCCTCTCTCTCTGCCTGCCTCTCGGCC
>LNAC01000019.1:7323709-7343233 GCA_002007465.1 Ailurus styani
AAAGAAAGAAAGAAAGAAAAGAAATGGTAGTTAAAACATAGGGGAAATGCCACAGAAAAAAATTCACTATAGCAGTCAGCAGAATGTTTGGTAAATGTTAAAACTAAATACTCCAAGCATGAGCTTTCTATTCCAAAAGCCTTGGGAAGTCAGGCAATGTTATGTAACAACCACCATTACCATTTCACTTGGTATTTTAAAACGGGAGCAGGCTGTTCTTTCTGACAGAGGAACAAATTCTCCTTCCGTGAAATAATAGCGACCTCCAGTGGCAGTCTTGTTATAGTGCTTCGTATTTTCTCAAACTCTCCAAAAACAAATTACTTAAATGATGTGCACACTTTTCCAGATTTTTTAAAAAGTAGATTCCGTGCCTTGCGTGGAGCCCAATGCGGGGCTTGAACTCACAACCCTGAGATCAAGGCCTGAGCTGAGATAAAGAGTTGAGGCTTATCCGAATGAGCCATCCAGGCATCTCAACACTCTTCCAAATTTTAAATGTAAATCCATTTATTTAAACAAATGTGTGCTGAATGCTTATTCTGTTGTCACACTGTTCTCCACACTGGAAGGAGGCACTGGGCAGCAGAAGACCTGAGCCAGAGAGCGAATGCAGCAAACTAAAAGCTGTTTGACTCTGGACAAGACACCTGTGATCTTCCAGAGCCTTTGTCTTTTGGCTGCACTGTTGTGAGTAAGAATGAGACGACAGGTAGAGCCCTCTTCAGACCACAATGAGCAGGCAAATAGGAGGTGGTCATGCATGGTTCCTTCCTTAAAGTTTTTTTTAAACATGCCAATAAAATTCAGATGCATGGGATCAATATAGGAACGGGCAGCAGAGCAGTTAAGGCCCAGAAATGTCTGGAAATGGATTGCCTTCTGAAGGCTAAAATATGAAGTCAACTCCAAATGGACTGGAAAACAAAACATGAAGTCCCTGTTAGACTGTGGTGAATTCAGAGGCCACTTTCTTGCCCAGTCTTCCTTCCTGATAGGGTTCTAGTTTCGTTCTGGGGCTCACCCTCCCATGTGCTATGAATCCCTAGGGGCTAACTCAGTAATGCTTCTCTTCTCCTTCTCTATGGCTGCATTTTGCCTTTGGTTATAAGACCCAAGCCAGGTCTTCCTGGGGCCAATGGCACGCATGGCCATGCAAGGAAAGATTTTTTTTCTTGCTATTTATCAGAAGTACCCACCCCCATTTTTGAGGGGATGTTGTTGTGTTTGCGTGTGATGCCTGAAATTTCTGCAGCTGTCTGTGACTGTGAGCGGAGACATGGTGCCACCTGAAGTTGGCAGAGCAGAAAGGCAGAAAGCACTGAGTCCTTGATGACAGTGTTGCACTGTGGACTTAGCCAACCTTGAACCTTCACCTCCGGGTGCCATTGTTTTGAAGCCATTTTCAGGTGGGAATTGCATTACTGGCAGCTGAAGGAATCCCTACATATTCCACAAAGTATCGCCACTGGGGGGCCCTGAGGCTTGGAAATGCCTGGACCTTGATGGGTTCCTTTCTTTTTCTTTTTTTTTAAGATTTTAATTTTTGTTTATTTGAGAGAGAGAGAGAGAAAGAGAGAGAGCATGGTTGCATGAATAGCGGGGAGGGGCAGAGGGAGCAAGACAAACAGGCTCCCCACTGAGCAGGGAGCCAGGATGCCTGGGCTGGATCCCAGGACCCTGGGATCATGACCTGAACGAGAAGCCAGACACTTAACCAACTGAGCCACCCTCGTGCCCCAGGTTCCGTTCTTTTAATCACCCTTATGGTATGCTCAGAGAGTTACAGGTGCATATACTGTCTACCATAATGCTCATATTAGTGGAACAGCAGGAGTTCAGACAAGACAAAAAATCTCTATGAAGGAGGTTGGTCACATACGTGAGTAGGATAAGGGATGACACCCCTCAACAGTTATTTTTGTGAACAGGCATGCAGTTCCCGTCTCCTTTCACTACGTGCCAGGCATGTAGGCAGGGACCTTTACCTACCTTCAGGCTTATTAAGGGCGTCAGATGGGATATTGCGTCTGAAACATGGGTTCTTGCTGCATAACAATTTTTTTTCTCTTTCTTTTCTTTACCAATTTATATTCTTTCACCCATCAAACCTTACCAAGAGCTCACCTTCTAAAACAAGCTTTCCCCAAATTAAATTCATCTGTTAATTTATGTCCCCTTTGAACTCAATTCTGTGGTCACATTTTAAGTACCACTGCTTGAGTTTTCTGGTGCACATGGGTATAGTCTATCTCTCGCTATATACCAGGTGGTCCAACAAGGCAGAGTTCTTGGCCTTTGCTTACCTGTAAGTATGTGTCTCCGACTCTTCTCAACCCATCCCCAACCCCCCCAGAGTTTAGCTTTCTGATCTGAATAGTCATTGCCTGTAAGCGGCGAGAAAGAGAACTGCTTGCCTTAGCAACCCTACTAACAGGATAGTGTTGAGCTAGAGGCGGGCAGGGGAAGGGCAGAATGAACTTGCTCTTTATTATGCAGACTGCAAAGTCCCTTTTTACCTTTCTGAAAGCCAGTTCCTCTCCCAGAGTGGGGAGGAGGATGTGGCTGCTTATAAAAATTGGAATTTGGCCAAAGAACTGATACCAAGATCCTGCTAGTTGTCAACCAGGAAAGCAGAGCTGGGTCACACACTCTCTGGATGTACTTGAGGTGACTAATTTAATAGCTTAGACTTCCTGGATGCCTTTTCTGTGCCCAGAACCACTCTAGGTGCTTTCAGGTGTTTATACTCATTTATTACAGCAAACTGATGAGGCAGGTGTAATGACAATCTCTGTTTTACTCACAAGGAAACAGAGGCATAAAGAGATAAAGAAACTCACCCAAGAGCAGACGACTGATAAGTGGCGGATCTGAGATTCAACCTCAGGCAATCTCACTCCAGGGGCCCGCTCTCTTAACCCTGCAGTACCCCACACCTGCATGCACAGGGTGTCATTGTCATTGCTGCACACCTGCCCCAGTTAACTATTGATCTATTCAGTAGGGATGTAAGAGCACCCGCTGTTGTGCAGAGGGCAGGGGGTTAAAGGCAAATGAGACAACATCTCTGCTCTAAGCAACATCACTCAGTTGGGAAATAAATAGAAAAATAGGAAATGGGGATCCAATAACCCTCTGGACTATTCTTAATCTACTATCCCACTGTCTTTTTTTTACTTGGATAGGTGAATTCTCAACTGAAGATGTTTTACGTTGATTGCTTTATTACGCATTACTTTGTGAAAGCTGCCAGAGCAAAGTACCAGAGACTGGGAGGCTTTCAACAATGGAAGTTATTGTCTCATGGTTCTGGGACATAGGAGTCCAAGATCAAGGTGTCAGCAGCGGTGTTTTCTTCTAAGGGCTCCTTGGTTTATGGATGATCATCCTCTTCCTGGGTTTTCACACAGTCTTCCCTCTGTAGCTTCTGTGTCCAAATTTCCTCTTCTTATGAGGACACCTGTCAGTTGGATTAGGACCCACCCTAATAACCTCATTTTAAGTGAATTACCTCTTTAAAGACCCTTTCTCTACGGGCACCTGGGTAGCTCAGTCGGTTAAGCATCTGACTCTTGATTTCAGCTCAGGTCGTGAGATGGAGCCCAATGATGGACTCCACACTCAGTGTGGAACCTGCTTAAGATTTTCTCTCTCTCTCTTCCATGCCCCTCTTACCCCCACTTTCTCTCCAAAGGAAAAAAAAAAAAAGAAGAAAGATCCTTTCTCTAAACACAGTCCCATTCTTAGGTACTGGAAGTTAAGACTCCAAGATATGAATGGGGGGGGACATAACTTAGCCCATGACACTGCATTAACTCCCCATCCCCACCAGCTTCTCCAGAGGCGCTCTGACATTTTTAATGACAGTGCACCCCAGCACAGGTAAGAATTAAACACCTTCCTCAGCTTAAGGCAGGGGGAAAAAAAAGGATATAATTATGTATATTGTAAGCAGAGTGCATAATTAAGATGTTGTGAATGATTCCTGGGGACATGCTTTTGGTTCTTCAAAAACACAGCCTAGGATCGTTTTCACAGGTTAATCTGAAGTGCTTCTCATCACAAGATGTTGCATATACAGAGTGCACGAAGTGAAGTTTATCCTAATAATAAAAATATTGGTTGAACTTCCCCTTCTTATCCCCCAGAAGTGGTTAGTGTGTCTCAAACATCTCGTGGGACAGGATGAAACTGAGAGTTGGTCCTAAAAATGAGGATAAAGCAAATAGAAGGGTTGGGAAGACCTTATTAGGTAATTCAGAGGGAAATCCATTATCTACTTCACCAAAATAGAGGGCAATGCAGCCTGTAAATAAATTTTACCTTCTTTTCATGGAAATAAATAACAAAATAAATAGAAAAAAACACAAATAAATGGATGGCACTCTGTGATTTGCAATGTATTAAAGTAACAAACTCATGTCACAGACTGAAATAATACTCAGATGTTCCATATTCATTTTTTCAAGAGCACAGACAATTCCTTCATAGACTAATTACGTAGCTCTGTTCGTCTTTAAACTTAATAACTTTGGAAAAGAATTCTCATGTTTTCTTTTCATAGAACTAGACAAAATTTCACAGTGTGGGTGTTTAATCCACTCTCCAGTGACATAGGCAATAGAACTGAATTCCTAAGTGAATTTCATTCTGGCATTGTGTTACCCACTGAAGAGACCCTGTGGCATAATAGAATTCTCTAATAAAACTTCACAGCTCAAACCTTCATGTGTTTCTAATAATTCATAGCAACACTTCCCAAATTGCGTGAGAGGGATTAATAGGTTGCATAAAAGCCATTCTTAAATTTGATCAAATGACAATTTTATCACTGTTACTAAACTACGTATTTCTTTGGACATAAATGAAAGATTCACAAAAGAACACATGGCTGGCTGACATCATGCTTTTTTTCCAAGAATTAAATATTTCCTGACAATATCTATCTGCTAAATCCTTTAGAACAGCTTTTCATTTCTGAATGAAATGTGAAGCTGGCATAATAAGGAAATTTTCTGTAAAGAATTTTATTTTATCACAGCAACACATTGGCTTCCTCGGGGAATTTCAAATTATTTGTAAATACGAATGTGATAAAGATTTAAAAAATCATTTCCCTGCCCATAAAATCCTGAAAACTTGGCAGACAAGGAGCCACAGAAAGATTTAAAACAAGCAAACAAAGCCACTCCCATAATGCTGGAATTGATCTATTTTAGGGTAAAATATTAGATTGGATAATGTTTAAGTTTCCTCCTACTCCAAATACTACTGCAACTATGATTCTTCCAGACTGTTATCAACTTAGTTGGAATAGTGTATTTCAAAGAGTTATGTGTTGACTTAAACTACAGTTATAATGACATTCCTTAAATAAGTTAAAATGTAAAACTGGGTTTATTCTGAGTTTCTTACAATTCTTTAACAACTGTAAAAAACAGCAAATTAAAAAAACTCATACACAAAAAAAAAACAAAACAAAAACAAAAAAACCCAAATTAATTTAAAATACCTGATTCATTCATTCACTCCAGAATTGTTTAGTGAGTGTGCATTATACCCCAGAAACTAATTCTGGTCCTAGAGTTATAGCAGTAAAGAATGTAGATAAAAACCCCTGCCCTTTTAAAATTTAAATTCCAGTGGAGCGAGGGGGTAAAGAGAGAGAGGAAAACAATAAACAATAATCACAATAAACAAAACCAACTGTATACTATGTCAAATGGAGATCCATTGCAGGGGTGGGGGAAGAGCAGGAAAGGAAGTGGGTCCATTTTTAACAAAGTGGTCAGGCAAGCAAAGATTTGAACAAGGTTTGGAGAAGGTGAGGCAGTGAGCCACGTGGATACCGTGGAGAACAGCTTTCCAGAGGGAACAGGCAGTGAAGAGAACCTGAGGTGTGAGGCATCCACAGGGAACAGCAAGGAGACCAGACAGGCTGCTGCAGATTGAGCCAAGAGGATGTTAAGGTAGAGTGGGGACCAGGATGTAGGAATTTTGACTAGGGCAGCCAGTTCCTGGAGGGTCACACAGGCCATTCTAAAAACCTTCCTTTTCCCCCTGAATGGGATGGACTACCACTGGAGGCTTTTGAGCAAAGGATTGACACCATCTGTCTTCTGTTTTAACAGGATTACTCAGACAACTGTGTTGGGGAGGCCAGAGTAGAATAGAATAAAGAGTATGTCGGGACACCTGGGTGGCTTAGTCAGTTAAGCATCTACCTTCAGCTAGGGTCATGATCCCGGGGTCCTGAGATAGAGTCCCGCCATTGGGCTCCTTGCTCAGTGGGGAGCCTGCTTCTCCCCCTGCTTGTGCTCTCTCTTTGACAAGTAATTTAATAAAATAAAATTTAATTTAAAAAGAATAAAGATTTCCAAAGGGCATGGCTTTCCTGGAAACATTCCTGGATTCTCTCTTCCCCCTTTCTGGGACCAATGAGATGGGAAGAAAAAATTAGTAGCATTCAATCAACCCTTTCCTCCCCACTCTCTGGAATCTGCCTACAGAGAGGGTAAGAGAGGGTAAGCTCTGAGCCTCTCTGTCAGCCTTGCTACAAGCCTCGGTGAGGCAGGGGGTGCCCTGCAGGGATGCTCTGTTGTTCTTCAGGGATGAGTCTCCTTAATTCCAGGAGGAAATCTTAGCAGGCCCACTTGCCTGAGATCTTGTTATGTTGGCCAAGACCGCTATGTTTTCACCAAAATCTGTTTCCTCTACCTTTTGGATGTAGACTAAGTTCCCAATGGTCCCAGTCCTCCTTAGTGTTAGGTCAGGCCACGTGACTAAGGCAACCGAAAGTGAGCTGAACTGATGTGTGCCCCTTCCGCTACTGGCTCATAAAAACCTCCTGTGTAATCTTTCACACTCTCTTCCCAGTCTATTGGCTAGATATAGCGTCTTCAGAAAAATGGGGGATGCTGGACGCACATGACAGAAGATCACTGAATGACCAGATTGGAAGGGCACCCACCAAACAGGACCATCCTCACTGGATTCCAGATGAGCAAGAAACAGACTTTGGTTGTATTAAGCTACGAGGATTTTAAGGTTGGTTTGTTGACAAACCAGCATTACTTATCATTACAAATACAGCCACATTCTCCAAAGAGTTTTTTTTTTTACCAGTAATAAAGCTAATATATTGCTTCCCCCTGTCTGAATCCTAATCTACCTCTCAATTTGTTTTAATCTTGGGAGTAGAAAGAGGGTGTTATTTATTGATTCCTTAAACCTCCAACAGATTGTATAGTTCTCTTGGTGCAGATAAGAAACTCGCCTGGTATAAGATATAGGACCTACATGGTGAATGTCAGCACAGATATTTGGTAAGTTTCATATCTAAGAGTGCTCCAAATTTTGGCTAATGTTCAATGGCAACTTTGTGTAGGGAGCTGTGTACAGTCTCATCCTCAATGTTGACATTTTTACCCTTGGATTACATCCTCAGCAAGTTTTTCTGTGAACCATGTCACTGGTAATTACAGTTGTTGTATATCATTCCTAGGGACCCCCAGGAGGCAGTTCCTCATTCAGAAATGAGAAGATGGCCTAACCTATACTTTAAGGGTAGTTGATTCATATTATGTGATCGTACTCACATACTGACCCCTTTTCCTAAACAACGAAATTCAAATTCTCTGAATGACACGGTGAACATTTTTTAATTAAACGAACAATTATTCTTTTGTGATCATATAATAATGGAGGTGGGAACAAAAAGTGTTGAAGAAGGTTTCAGCCTCTACAAGGAAGGTTTCACCTGCAGATGTTCTCCCTCCCCAGGAAAACAGGCTCAAAGTCTCTATCATTGAGATCCAAGGTGTGATGGGAATTGAAAAATTGCTTTGACTCCATCAAGTGGACCAACCCTGTTTGTGACTCATTAAATGAGTATCCCTAAGTAATACAGAGTAGTAAATCTAATTGTTGCTTAGACCATGTCCTCTTCCTAAGTCCTAGAAAGATTTAACCAGTGAAGTTAATTTCTTTCTGATATATCAGGAAAAGGGACCAGCAAGAGGTTGGTTATGTCCCAGTGAGCCGTGGGAGGGAGGCAGCAGGACATGAACCCCAGGCACGCACACAGGCAGCTGATGGTAGCTGCTACATCTGTCCTGACACAGTGCTACCCTGAGACAACTTGACTCCTCAGAATCTCCACAAGATATGAACATTGGGAACTTGAACCATGGTAGAAACTGAGCATTGGATCTTGCATAATATACAGTCATCCAAATAGGCCTTGACCCATGAGAGACTTAATTTTGGTTGAATAGGGGATATGATATGTCTTTCCTTTTTTGTCTATGTACCAGATGGTGAGATTTTCTTTCTCTTTTCGTAATACCTGGTTTTAAAGATTATTCAATTTAGTGTAGCCATGTCAAATACAGCCAAGAGTTGAAATGGGCTATAAATCATTAGCCAGCTCATGGAAGTTATTCTGTGATAAATGGTCAACTATACTATTCACAAGAACACACACACACACACACACACACACACACGCACACATGCTTTCTTATTAATTGGAAATGATCCGTGTATATTTTAACCATATAGTCTGTTGAGTTCCTTGATTTTAAAATTGACTTTGTAATAGCTTTTTGTTTCTTTATTGCCTGCCTCATATTAAGGTAGGCTTCATAATATTCTACACTTTGCGTATTTTTATTAGTTTCTCCTAATTCATTTTAAATGAAAATATATCAAACTCAATTTGTATTTTTTTGCTTTGTAGGCCAGGGTTTATTTTCTTTTTGTCACCTTAATAGTATTTTATAAACTATTTAAATTCTATACAGTTTTATTTGCCATTTAAAAACTGATATAACACACCTAATTTAGGTAAAGTTTAGAAAATTATTTAGCTAATTATGAACACTGACCAGTGTGGGAGCTGAGGTGTAACAGTTATTACCCATTATAATTTTTTTAAACCCTCACTTTTCTTCTTTTCTTTCTTTCTTTTTTTTTTTTTTNAAAAAAAAAATTAAAAAATTTAAAAAAATAAAAAAAATAAAAACTGATATAACACACCTAATTTAGGTAAAGTTTAGAAAATTATTTAGCTAATTATGAACACTGACCAGTGTGGGAGCTGAGGTGTAACAGTTATTACCCATTATAATTTTTTTAAACCCTCACTTTTCTTCTTTTCTTTCTTTCTTTTTTTTTTTTTTAATTATCCAATTTATCCATGATTCTCAGCCTGGGTTGCTTTTAAAATTACCATCCTCAGAGCCCCACCTCAGGTCAACTGAATCCAAATCTCTGTAGCTATTATACAAAAACAAAAACAAAACAAAAACCTTCCTAGGTGATTCCAGTGTGTAGCCAGGGTTGAGAATATTGATTTACTCCAGAGGTTGAGATCTGGACCTAAATGAGGTCATTTGAATGTCCTCTTTCCTGCAACTATCATCACCAATAAATCTGAGGATGTGAATTGAGAATTAAAAATTAAAGCTAAAGTCAGTCAAAATCTGAAAATCTGAAAATTTTACACTCTTATTAGGTATGATCAAATTTCTATATCTGAATTTAAATTTTTAAAAATCCCCAAGATCACTCCTACAGTTGGCGAGAAAGTTAGAGATGCACCAAAACAAACACATATACATTTATGTGTATGTGTATATTTTTATTTTCCATCTAGTAGTGAGTCCTTGCCAACTATTCACTTTAATAGCACAGAAATAATTCTCATTATAGTTCATGACACCCTTAGGATTCTCACTTAATGCCTCATAAGTAGAAGTAATAGCCAAAGTAATAGTAAGTTATAGCAGTAACAGTTACTATTTACTTTGTGTCCAAGGACAAATTGTCTTTATTTTTTTTTTTATCCAACAAACAAAAAACTAGTTAATCCAATGTTTCCTTTTACGGCCTATTAGGAAATTTTGACTCACCTTAGGACTCAAAAGCAGTAATTAAGCCCCTGCCTAGTCCGCAAAAACAATGGGTATAGATTTATGAAATCAAATATAACACAAAGTAGGCCAATTAAAACTAAAACAATTAAAAGGTGTAGAAAGAAAAGTGTAACCAGCACAAAAATATTTTAATTGCTGCTCTTGAGTGCTGAGATTAGTGAGATCCCTGGTAATAAACGATAATAATAGATATGAGTGGAAATTCTCCTTGACTCCTGTCACGCCAGTGCTCTCCAAGGCGTAACAGGATGAAATGGCTGGCCCTGCTTGTGCTGCCTCCCTCAAAATTTCATTCCCATCCTACTCAAAGAAGAAAGCATTTCCAAAGACAGGAGGTCTGTTCTTCTGTCAAGAGTACTGAGTAGCTAGAAATGCCAAGTAAGTTCCTGGGATCCACTGGGAGTCCTTAACAGGGCCAAGCCGGCAGCAATAAAAACAGGAAAGGAAGTACGTGGTTGTATGTGACCTGATTAAGAGAATCATGAAATTCACAGCAGGTGAGAGTCGGAGAGGTCTGCAGAAATCATCAGTTCTGACACTCCCATTTTACAGAAGACAAGAGAGACTCGGAGGGGGCTGTCTCCGCTCCCACGTTAGTCATTGGCCACACTATGTCAAGAATTCATTCTGGGGGACGTAATGACAACTCGCAGAGGGCCTGGCTTATGGGGCAAAATGCACAAATGCTATTGTCTATCGCTTGTTCCTACTTAGTGACCTTACCATGTGTTGAGAGAATCAGTCAGTGGAAATATATTAATGCTGGAGTCTTGGGACAGGTCCGTGTGACTACAGCTCAATGGATGTTTAGGAATTAGTATCAAAAGGAAAGTATGCCCAAATGAGGGATTAGTTGTCCTGGAGCCTTGACCTACATAGCAAATTAGGCACGGAGCTAGGATTAAGATGCTGACACCTGTGCCCGTCAGGCCTGAGGCCATCTCCCTCAATTGTGCCGATTGCTGTTCACCAGCCGTGTGGCAATGGGCTTCATCCTAAAAGGGAAACTATAAAAGCATCCTCCCAAATGGCAGCCAAATGGCAAGGGCAGGAAAGGGCCTGGATTCTCTCCCTTCGATAATTCTGACAAAGTATAGTTGAAGGCTGCTTGTGTCTAACAGCTGTTATGGTCAGTCAGCATGCAGTCCTCTGAGGGTCTTGGTCTGTAGATATAACCTCTCCCATCCCAGCTTTCTGGTGAAAGAGGATAAGATGATCTTTTAAAACACAGAAAAAGAAAAGAAGCCAGTTTTAAAAAATGTCCCCAATGAAACATAATCACTTAGAAAAAAAAATGAATAACCATCTGAAAAAATAATATGAAAAAGAAAAAAGAAACAGATGTATTGTGGTGAAAAAGTTTTCTGTTGGTTTTGGCTCAGGTCCCAAGTGAATTTTTCTAGGCTGACTTTCCATTTCTAGTCACTCAAAACATTTCATGCCGTAAAATTGTTTGGAAAGGTTCTGGTTAATGAGAAGGGTAAAGAAGCCCAAATTAAAAGTCAGAAATTGCACCAAAGACTGAACTAAGAGGAGCTCGTTTGGTAATTCAAAGGAGCAAAAAAGAAAAAAGGTTGTTTTTAGCCAAGTATGCTATTGTTCTGAAATTTGAGAAATTGGTAATGGAACAAAGAGCCGAGGAAGGAATATCGTTACTTTTCTGCACACTTTCCAGGAAAGCTTTCTATAACCTCCCATTTCCATCTGAGCTAGCACTTGCAGCAGAATTGGGGGGGGGATGGGGTGGGTAAGGGGGGGTGCTTGGGTGGCTCATTCGGTTGAGGCTCTGACTCTTGATTTGGCTCAGGTGGTGAGATGGAGCCCCCCAGTCTGGCTCGTGCTCAGGGCAGAGTCTGCTTGTCCCCCTCCCTCTGCTCCTTCCCATGCTTGCATACTCAATCTCTCTCTCATTCTAAGATAAATAAATAATATTTTAAAAAATAAAAAGAAGTTACAGGGATTGGTGGATGCTGGAAATTCTCCCATTCTTCCTGTGTAGTTAGTACATGGTCACAGAGAAGCAGGACAGCCCACCACCAGTAACGTGGTAAATTGCCTAAGGATGGAGGTAAAAGTGAACACAGCCCAGCTGCAGTGAACAAAGAGAGTAACCAGAGGCAAAAGAAGTGGAATTGCAAGATGGAGTCAAGTTAAGGAACAAGATGATGGCTACTGAGAATATCCATACAGTAGTATAGTTCCTAAGCCCAGAGCCTGGAGACAGACTTCTGGTAATCAAATCCCCACTCCTACAGCTACTAGTTGCATGTCCTCAGGCAGGTTACTCTGCTTCTTGGAGTTTGTTTCTGCATTTATGTAATGGTACCAATGATACCTACCTGATAAAGTCATTCCAAGAATTAAATAAGACCAGCTACGTAAAGTGCTTAGAAGAAATAATGCCTGCATATATATTAAGTGCTCAAAAATTGCAACTCTTGTGGCTCCTGGGTGGCTCAGTCAGTTAAGCATCTAACTCTTGATTTCAACTCAGGTCATGATCTCAGGGTTGTGAGATCGAACTCCGGGGTTGGGCTCTGCTGAGTGTGGAGCCTGCTTAAGATTCTCTCTCTCCTTCTCCCTCGGCCCTTCCCCTTTCCTCTGTCTTAAAAAAAAAAAAAAGTTGAAATTCTTCATTACTATATATTATTCAACACATGTATTGATGCTTACTATATGCTTACTATATCATTAGACATTTTAGCAGATGCCTGGGATATAAGCAGGAATAGAGCATCCCAGTCTTTGGTAAAGTTATCTCTTCTAAACGTGATATGGAATCAACCTGGTTCAATCTTCTCTGCATTTTGTCATTTTCATGTAGAGTTCTTTTTGCTCTCACTGAATTCTTCTTATATATCTGGTTAAAAGCTACTGCATTCTACCTTCGCAGTCCCCTGATAATGTCTGTCCCAAAAACCAGATTCTGAACTCCTAGAAAGAGGTCCCCTGTCTTATTCCTCTTAGCAGCCAACACAGGAACTAGCACAAGTTAGGTGACTGCATATACATAAATGAATAAATGGACTTTCTTTAAATTTTTCTGGACACCAACTTTTCTGGATTCTGTTCCCTCCTACTCCTCTTGTCCTGTCCTGTCCTTGGAGTCTCTGTCACTCTTCTCTGTGCCCAACATTCATTGCCCTTTAGAATCTTCCAATAGCCCTGGGATTAGGTGTAATCACTCCAGGTTTAAAGAGAAAACTGTGTCTCAGCGGTGAAATCGCCCATAGGGCAGGACTGAGATTCTAATTCTGGTTCACTTGGTATCAAAGCCCCTTCCTCCACTCCAGCCCACTGTACTTCCCTACAGACGAACATGGAAGACAGGAAAAGGGAATATATCTTTAGGACAGACCATATGAAACTAAATACCATAGGATGTTTCTCCATAGGAAGTCAATTAAAAAAATAAGGCCAGCCCTTACACATATGGGCCTGTGAAGCCCCTGTTATATTTTGAGGATTCTTCCCCCTTCATAGTCATGTTTTGAAAGATTTCCCTTCTTGTCAGTCATGGGGATAGTTATTTAGGAACTTACTGTGAAAAAAGGAACTGTGCTGAAAAAAATTAAATGGGCATCTTTTTTTTTTTTTTTTTAGATTTTATTCGATAGAGAGTGAGAGAGAGAACACAAGCAGGGGGAGCAGCAGGCAAGAGGGAGAAGCAGACTCCCCGCTGAGCAAGGAGCTGGACGAGGGGCTCAATCCCAGAACCCCAGGATCATGACCCGAGCCAAAGGCAGACACTCAACAGACTGAGCGACTCAGGCGCCCCCAATTTTTAAAATTACAAACAATGTAAAATTAAAAATATAATATAGATCAAACCCTGTATATTGAAACTTCTCCACATGAAACTTTATTAAATCATTAAAATATGTACATGTAGGAGGAATTGTATTTTCAAACGTTTACATTCATTTTTTCAAAGTCTAAGGTGGAGGGGCACCCGGCTGGCTCAGTCAGTAGAGCATGCAACTCTTGATCTTGGGGTTGTGAGTTTGAGTCCCACCTTGAGTGTAGAGATTACTTAAAAAATTTTTATTTTTTTAAAAGTCTATAGTGGAATTCCTTTGAACAAGCAGTACACATTAATAGCAAGGTGCAACAGTCAGGATCAAGACTGAGCGCTCCATCAGGGAAGTCCTATTGGCTGATATTTGGAGAAATGGGGCACTGGCATTCTCTGCTGGGCTTGCTCTTTGTTTCTGACTCAGACACATACGTGTTTCATGCATTTAAGTCATATCTACCTCCACCTTTATGAAAACAAGAGTAGCTTCCTCCACTAAAGAGCCCTAGAGAAACTTACAAATTCTATTTGGCCTGGGCTCCTTGGCTGGTGGAGAGAGAGTCCTCCTTCCAGTTGGGACTCACCACTAAGCTACCTTCTGGTGGTATTTCAAAACTTAGGGAGCTCAACTTTACCCCGGGACATGGTATATGAAGTGAGGCCAACCTTTGGAAAAGCAATTTAGCCATCTTGCATGTGTTAATAATTTGAAAACTGTTCATGTGCTTTGATCCTTCTAGGATTCCATGCTGAAGCAAGTGATAAGAAATTGCTGTTTGGCTATCTCTAGGCAAATGTCTATTCAAAACTCTTGATTCTTACCTCAACCAGCTCCTCTGATAACTTTTCTCATCTCAGGAAATGACAACTCCATTCTGCAGTTGCTTTGGCTCCAAACTGTAGAGTTCTTCTGAAATCCTTTCTTTTCTTCATACTGCATTTTACTATTTTTTTTATTTTTTTAAGATTTATTTATTTGAGAGAAGGGGGACAGGTGCAGAGGGAGAGAGAGAGAGACAATCCCAAGTGGACTCCCCACTGAACGTGGAGCCCAAAGCAGGGCTCCATCCCATGACCCCGAGATCATGCTCTGAGCAGAAATCAAGAGTCGGATACGATTAACTGACTAAGACATCCAGGCCCCCAACATACTGCATTTTATTTTTTTTAAAGATTTATTTATTTGAGAGAGAGAGAGAGAGAGAGAGAGAGAGAGAGAGAGCACAAGCAGAGTAGGAGTAAAGGAAGAGGGAGAAAGAAACTCTCCACCGAGCAGGAAGCCCATCATGGGACTTGGTCTCAGAACCCTGGGATCATGACCTGAGCGGAAGACAGACGCTTAACCAGCTAAGCCACTCAGGCATCCCTCATACTGCATTTTAAATGCACTAGACTATACTGTTTATTCCATCTTCAAATACATCGAAGATCCAATCGTTCTCCCCTTATTCACTGCCACCTTCCCAGCACAAGTCACTATCTGCTGCTTCCTGAATTATTATTATTATTTTTTAAAGATTTTATTTATTTATTTGACACAGAGAGAGAGACTACAAGCAGGCAGAGAGGCAGGCAGAGAGACAGGGAGAGGAGGAAGCAGGCTCCCGCTGAGCAGAGAGCCCGATGCGGGCCTTGATCCCAGATCGCTGAGATCATGACCTGAGCCGAAAGCAGAGGCTTTAACCCACTGAGCCACCCAGGCGCCCCTGAATTATTATTATAGCACCTGCTTGTCCTCATTGCTTCCATACTTATGCCAATACAACCAAAATAAACCTTTTAAAACGTGTCACACTATGTCATTTCCCTGCTCAAAACTCTCCAAAGGCTCTTCTTCCCACTCAGAATAAAATCCAAGGTGTTCTTACCTTGGACTCCAAGGCTCCATATGATGGGCCGCCCAGCCCTCTTGACCTCTCTTTCTCTCTTTCTCTCACTCCTCTCCAACCTCACTGGTTTCCTTGCTCTTCTTCAAGCACAGCAAATACAGTTTGGATTCCAGGGCTGTTCTATTCATGCTTCCCTCTTCCAGGTTCAACCAGTCCCCCAAGTATACACACAGATCCCACAGGATTCTGTTCAAAGGTCACAGCATCAGAGCCACTGATCTTGATGTAAAATAACACCTTATATGAAATAGGTCACCCTTTCTCACTCTGCCATGTTCTTCACTAACACTTGTTATTACCTGATACAATCTAAAAAGTAAAAGAATGTGTTTCTTCCAGCCCAGAGTGTAAATTCCACAAGAGTAAAAACCTCACCTGTCTTATTCCCTAGTGTACTTATTCCCAGCTCAGTGGGTCAAGTAACACTCCAGAAAGGAGGCAAATCGTTAGCAAAAAGCCAGAAACAGATTTATTAACCACTCCCACTGCCCCAAGGAGTTTTGACTTTTTATTTTATCATGAACTGTATTCTAGCTTCTCTGCAATAGTGACTAGTGGAAACCAAGATCTTATAGCCAGATTATCATCACTTTTTTTGAACCACATAAGAGCAAGTTGCAGACAGAATGTCTCATCGCTCCTCAATACTTCAGAGCGTATCCCCCACAAGAACCTTCTTTTCATAGCTACAATGTACACATCCAAATCAGGTAATCAGCACTGCAAAGGCATTACTATGCAATCCACAGATTGCATTTAATTTTGGCCAACTGTTACATTTTTCCTTTCCTGTCCAGGAGCCAATCTAGGATCATTTGTTACATTGAGTGGTCCTGTCTCTTGAGTCTCCTTCGATTTGGATTGATTAGCTCTTCTGTCTTTCTGATTCTCATGAACTTAAGAGTTTTAAAGCATACACATCTTTCATTCTATAGTCTGCCTCTCACCTTGGGTTAACCCAGTGATTCCCTGAGTCCGGATTCGGGCCAGGAGTTTTGGGCAAGAAATGTGACAGAAATGATGCTGTGTTCTCAGCGCACACAGGAGGCACGTGCTTTCACACACTCCATGACCAGTGATGCCCATTTTGTTCCCCTGGCTAATTTGGTGTCTCGCAAGGTTCTCTTCAATACATTCACTACATCCCCCCTTGTAATCCATAAGTATTTTTCAGGAAGTACTTCAAGACCAGGCTAACATCCTGCTGTACATCAAACATCCACCCATCAGCCTTAGCATCCATGATGACTCCTGACTGAATTAATCGACACTGCTGAACAGTGACTATTTTCTTCAATTGTATTAGTTAGAATACTGCCATCAGGAATAGCTGTCCTTTCTCCTCCATTTATTCATTCCATCATTCTTTATTTATTCATTTAGGTTAGCACAGACTCACGGGTTCCTGTTTTATCCAACAGGTTGTAATGAGTTACTATCGTTACTTATTTTGACACTCAAACTGTTCCAGATTTGACCGGTGGGAGCTCCACCCAGCTGGCTCCTGTGTCTTTTTGGCATGTTTCCCATCACGCTTTGATCACTGCCCTAAAAGAGGTTCCAGGCTGACTGTGGATTTTCCCAGCCCAAGCCCTGGTTTCTTTTACTGGAGGATGGTACTTAGAAATCAAGATGTTTTGGCTACTTGATACATTCATTGCTTCTAGCCTCTGAATGAAAAGTTAAGGTGTATATGTGTGTGCGATTTCATACCCATTTTTATTTTTTTTTGCTTTCACTTTTTAATTGAGTCATAATCACCATACAATAAATTGCACATGCTTGAGATACATAATTTGTCATACCCATTTTTAAACTAATCCAACACCTTGAATTTCTTCAGAGCTTTCTTTCTTTCCATGTTTGTAAATTTTTTCCAACACTAAGAAACCTGGCTCCCATTATATTCAATATTTTACTTATTTGACTAATGCCCCTGAAATTAATCAATTTCCCAGCGAGGATGCTGCCTCCTTGACCCTGTCATTTCTTTAGCCTCTAACTTTTCTAAGAGAAAGAAAGGATAAGCGGTAGTCATGCATTCTTTTTTTTTTTTCAGATTTTATTTATTTATTTGAGAGAGAGCACGAGTGGAGGTAGGGGCACAGGGAGAGGACAAGCAGACTCCCTGCTGAGCAGGGAGCCCAACATGGGGCTCAATCCCAGGAACCCTGGATCATGACCCAAGCTGAAGGCAGATGCTTAACAAACTGAGCACCCAGGCACCCCGGTAGTCATACATTCTTAATGACACAGATTCCCCAAGTGTTGCAGCTGGAGAAAAATTGCTAAGAGATAGAGAAGTTTGGGAAACCACCTTGGTTTGTAAGGCATCTGTACAAAACCTAGCTAGGAGTTTTCAGCCAATGGACTCTCCCCACAGATCTCTGGTGGTTCAGGGACTAGCAGCCAGGCAGTCTCCACGTCTGCCTCCTTGACATTAGGTACTATAAAAAGCACTGTCCCAATTGCCTAGAAGCCTATTTTCTAAAATGAGTAAGTTAGGAAAACACACAAAACCAGCACATCAAATACCATAGAGACAAATTCTTTTAAGTAGATCTTCTTGTGCCTGCTTCTAATTTGGGTACAGCTGGGGCTCCTTGCTGTCCCCAAACAGCCACGAGCTGCTTGCACTGGTGCTGGAAAAAGAGAGGTTGTGCTGGGGGGGCTGTCATTAACAGAAAGCTGCAAACATACTAAGGTCTTAAGGAAAAGGTGGACTTTTGTTTTCATCACTGAGTCCTGAGTTCTCAGAAAGAATGCCAGGTGGGAAGTTCAACGTGGGTGATTGAGAACCATCACTTGAATTATCTTAGAGACTTTATTTGGCAGGTATCTCAAGCCAAGGAAACTGTTGGTGTAACATATAACAACCATCCAAACATTTTAAGTGGTAAGGGACTGTGCTGTGTCAGTTTTAAGAACACTACTCTACAGGGGCTATGCTCTCTGCTGACTAGTTGTGATCTCTCTCTCTACCCGGAGAACACACTATAAATGATAACCCAAAGAAAACTCCCTTGCCCGTTGAAACTACCAGTCATGACAACCCGCATAAACACAGTGCAGAAATAGCTCACTCGGTTTTTCTTATATAGAAACACCCATTTGGTTAGAAATTTTGTAAGAAAACGAACGTCACATGTTTGCTTCCAGATGGGAGGAAAGACACCCATTCCTTCCCCTAAGAGAGTGATCCCTAGATCAGTAGCATGGGTATCACCCGGGACCTTGTTAGGTATGTTCTGGAGCTCTAACCCAGATGTGGTGAATCAGAAATTCCGTGGCAGGACCCATCAGTCTGAGCTGGAACATCCCCCCAGGTGATGCTAATACACACTTAAATTTGATCAGCACTGCCCAAAGGTACACCAGGTGTGGTGTTGGAAGGCCCTCGCTACCGATTTGCCCTGGCCTTTGGCCCTAGGATGGGTAACTAGGAAGCTCTCTGCGGTTCTCCTGCACAGGATAAGGTTGTTTACGAGAGGCACACTGGGTCCGATATATTTAAGGCGCAGGAAGTTGTTCCTGCACGCACAGGTCAAGGGGTCGCTTCTCCTTTTGCCTCCACCTGGACCAAGTCAAAGCCTGGGTCGAATTTGAGAGCCGGCAGGGGTCGCTGCTGCCCACCAAGAAAGACCGAGGGAGCGTGGCAAGCGGAGCCCAGAATCTTTGACATCACACTAAGCTCCTCCTAGCACGCACACATTATACACACACACAAACATATGCGGACATACACGGACCTCGTACTCCCCTCTGTGCGCTCTCTCCCTCTGTCCCCGAGCCGTCCCCTCCTCCGGGGAGCGTCCACGCGGCAGCCGCCCGGCGAAGAGAGGAGCGCCGCGGTGTCCAGAGCGCGAGGGAGCCGGCGCGCGGCAGCAGCGGCCGCCCC
>LNAC01000019.1:7345601-7479996 GCA_002007465.1 Ailurus styani
GGGGGGGGTGCATTCTTGGGGACAAGTTTTCCTTCTGAGAGCTGTATCACCTGTCAATGAGGTATAGAATCGGTCTGCCTCTGGTAATCAACACCAGCCGTCTTCAGCAAGGAACCTGTCGACCTTAACACAAACAGGTGAAATGGGGAAAGTTCAGCGCTTTTAACACATAGGCCAGAAAAATGCAGTTCCTTAATTAATAAAGAGGAGAGGCAGTTCACTTAGAAAAGCTATGATACAGCATTTAGAAGCCCTTGATCTAGTGTCTTGAGCTCAACAGTTTTGGAGGGGAAAAGATTGTACCCCTACATTGAGTCCTAGGAGCACTACTTAAACTTGATGATATTCAAAGATTTGGAGGACTATGGAAGAACACTTTAGGTCATGTAAAGTATCTTTAAACATTTAATATCTAAACTCTGATTTGACGGGTCCTGAAGGAGTGGTTTTTTGTTTTTTGGTTTTTTGGTTGGTTTTTTTTTTTTTTGGTTCTGCAAATTCCAAGAGGATTGTTAGCTAACTTGCAGGATTCCTTAAATGTTTCTCTGTGCATATGCATGAAATGTTAAACGTGGCTTCTTTGAACAGAAAGAGTCATCATTTGTTCCTGTCTTAAAAGGTTCTCCAGAGCTGCCAACACATTGGATCAATTAATGGCTTGCCTGTTCTTAAAGAAAGCAGTAGGCTGATTTTTCCATACAAATGATGCTTAAGACAGAGTGGGAGTAAAGGGTTTGGTAATAGTTTGAAAGTTGAAGGTTAAAAAATGTAAACAAAATTCTCTTATTCTGCTTCCAAAAATGTGTTAACGCTGTATCTGCTAATGGCCGTGAAACTTCCATATTATCATTTGACATATTGCCACATTAGGACTCTGTATTCATTTTAGTCAGAGATTGCATTGATTTCTGCTAAAGTCTCATTATTAAGGAAATACATGACTGGGTCGCTTAGCAGGCCTTTCACTTTTAAGTATTTCTTCTGAATTTCAAACACTGCGATCCCAGCACTGATCTCGCTGTTCATGTCTTACCCTCAGCTCCAGAACTTGAAGGCTCTACTTTATCTAGTTAAATTTAAGTCCTGTTTCTAAATTCGTCTTAGGAAATGGTGTACATTTTAGACAGAAATCAATATTCTTATTTTGTGAACATGGGGTGCAGTATGCCAGGGGATCCTTACATTTGCAAACTCTTGGAATCTCCAAAAAGCTAACATCAGCCTTTGTCTGTTTTTCTTGTTTGTTTTCAAATCTCACCTCTCCTCTAAATCCTTTATTTTGGAACTGATAGCTTTCAGGTGAGAAGGTCAGAATTTAGTTATGCAACCCATCATTTAATATCTATGCCTTTGGGGTGATGTGACCCTGACACACCCACTACCTTGAAATTCTGTTAAATGGAAATCAGTTCCCCTTCACTTTTTCATATAGACTTTCTGATTCCCGCCCCCCGTGCTGAAATGATTTTGGGTTTCTGCCACTTCTGCAATTATGGTTTCTCATTCACGAAGACAACAGATTCTCCTGGAATACACTAGTAGTTTTACTTGGTAAACCGTTTTTAAAAATCTTTAAAAAATAGGACTGCTTTAGGGAGAGAGAACTCACATTTACAAATTTACAATTCACACATTTAAAGTATGCAATCTAAGGACTCTTACTATACTGAGACTTGTACAGCCCTCACCACAAATTCCAAAAAGAAACCCTCTGTGCATTAGCAGTTCCTCCTCATTCCTCCCCAACCCCCTAGCCCTAGGCAATGACTAATTTACTTTCTGCTGTTTGCCTATTCTGGACATTTCATTTACAGATGGTCCCTGAGTTAGAGTCGCCATGGTTTGACTTTACGATGGTGTAAAAGTGATACACCTGAAGTAGGAACTGTACCCCGAATTTTGATTTTTGATCTTTTCCTGGGCTAGCAATATACACCTTGAGCCAGCAGCCACCTAAAGCTCCTAGCCACTCAGTTGGGAGGATAAACAACTGCTACATTTACAACCAGCCTGTACCCATATAACCATTCTGTTTTTTCGCTTTCAGTGCAGCATTCAATAAATTGCATGAGATCTTCAACACGTTATTATAGGCTTTGTGTTAGGTGATTTTGCCCAACTATGGACTGTGTTCTGAACATGTTTAAAGTAGGCTAGTCTGAGCTGTGATATTCATAGGTTAACTGAATTAAATGCATCTTCAACTTACGATGGGTTATGGGGATTGTAAGTTGAAGATCTATAAATGGGATCACGTAATATGTGGTTTTCTGTGACTGGCTTTCACTTAGCATAATGTTTTCATGGTCTTTCAATGCTATAGCGTGTGTCTATCAGTACTGCATTTTTGTTGCAAATATTTTATGGTACAGATATACCACACTTCATTTATTCATCAATTAATAGACATCTAGGTAACTTCCACTTTCTGTTTATGAATAATGCTGCTGTGAACGTTTGTGTACAAGTTTGTGTGGACATATCTCTTGGAATTTCTGGGTCCTATTGCAATCTTTTGAGGAACTGCCTGATTGTTTTCCAAAGCAACTGCATCATTTCACACTCCTGTTGGCACTATATGGGCGTTCCATTTTCTCCATATCCACATCAACACTTGTTTGCTTTGGCCAACCTGGTTGTTGAAGAGTGGTATCTTCATTGTGGTTTTAAGCTGCATTTCCCTGTGGACTAATTACTTAGTCCCTGTGGACTAGTTACTTTTAACATACTCTTTTTTTTTCTGCTTTTCATTTTGCTCCTTTTCTCCTTGCTATCCATCACTTGTCCTTTCCTGGACTTTGAGCTCATATACTTTTTGTCCTACAGAAGAGAAAGATCAGTAGAGAAAAGTCTACCTCTTCCAGTTAAGCCTATGGACCACAGATTTTTACATGTGCCCTTATAAAAGGATGTGGGCAAGGCCTTTTTTGCTGCTTCAGAGAGCTTCTACCTAAGTTTCCTAAAACTCTATAGGAATGGAACTTCTGCCAGTGAGAGTCCCAGAAGTGAACTGTCAAGGGAAGGTAAAGGCCCTGAGACCCCACTTGTCTCCCTGCAGCTGGTCAGAAGCCTGTGAACCTTCTGATACAGTCTGAGTGAGGAAAGTCATATCAGAAACCTATAATTGCAATTTTGGGAAGTGGTTAACTAGTATAACCTCTGGAGCCAACCACTCGGGTTTGTGTCCTTGCTCTCCTGCTTTTACTGTGTATCTTTTTTTTTTTTTTTTTAAGATTTTATGCATTTGAGAGAGAGCGCACACATGTGCACAAGTAGGGGAGAGGCAGAGGGAGGAGCAGACTCTCCACTGAGCAGGGAGCCCAATGTGGAGCTCTATCCTGGGACCCTGGGATTATGACCTGAGCCCAAAGCAGATGCTTAACCAACTGAGCCACCCAGGCCCCCCTCTTACTGTGTATCTTTCAGCAAGTCACTCCATCCCTCACGGCTTCAGTTTCCCTCTTTGTGGAATGAGGAATAATAATGCCTACCTTGTTTGGTATGGGAATTAAATGGGTCAATGCATGTACAGTGCTTCCTCTGTAGCTGGCACATAGCAGTCAATAAATGTAACCCTTATAAGCATTGTACACAGAGATACACAGAGCCACAAACTGGATCTTCAGACCCTTAGGGTGGTGCACTGAGGCCCTGGGAAAGATTGCTTTTATTTACTGTCTCATGCTTTGAAGACCAGAGCGGTAGTGCTAATTTCTGTTTATGGCTTCTGTGATTTGAGACCAGGCATTCCAGCTCCTTCTGATGGTTGGTGAACGTTCGAGGATTTTCCTGTTGCATATGTGCTTTTTCTCTTGGTTTACATTGAAATCTCCTGCATGATAAGTAGAGCTAGGAGCCTGTGGAGACAGTTTGTGACTGGGTTGTGACATCGAAGGAAGGATACATTTTTTTCCTTTTTTAAAAGAATGTATTTGCTATCTTTGTCTATTGCTAGTGTATAGTGAAAGGGAAATGAGAAGACTAAAGGTCTAGCTGAATGGAAGAACTTTTGAGGGACTTGGTCCCTAATAGTCCTTAGAGATGGCAGAAGGGAAGAGATGGTTGAAGTAATTGTTTAGAGAATCAGCTCAGCTTGGCGAGGAGGAGCCAAGGATGGAGTGTATCCTTTGTATACTAGGACTTGTCCAAGGTTGGAGGAGAAGATAGGCAGCTTATTAATGCTTTCTGGTTTTGGTGGGTGCTAAGAGTTTGATTTATGGGTTCATGGTTACATTTGTGGCCGTTATTTTAATTTCTGACTTCTAAAGTCTACATTTGCCTTAACCTCTGTAAAGGAACTAGCTGCTATAATTTTTTTTTAAAGATTTTATTTCTTTATTTGACACAGAGAAAGAGAGATCACAAGTAGGCAGAGAGGCAGAGAGAGAGGAGGAAGCAGGCTCCCTGCTGAGCAGAGAGCCCGATGTGGGCCTCGATCCCAGGACCCTGAGATCATGACCTGAGCTGAAAGCAGAGGCTTTAACCCACTGAGCCACCCAGGCGCCCCTAGCTGCTATAATTAATTTCTTTTCAGGACTCCTAATTTTCTAGGACATGTGGTTTTGTTTTGATTAGTATGTTTGCATTAACTTCCTTCTTGAGCGTGTTGTAGTTCTTTCTCTGGGAAGTAACCATGTTGGCCATAGCGTGCTTACTTTATCAGGCATGTTGTAAGTACCTTCTGTGTATTAGCTCATTTAATTCTCCCAACACCATTCAGGTGGGTACTGTGATCCCTGTTTCACAGACCAAGGAACTAAAGGCTAGTCAGGAGAGGTGCCCTGCAGGGGGCAAGTGGTGGAGCCAGGCTTGCAAACCCAAGTATTGTGTCTCCCCAGTCTGTGCTTATAACTACTGCTCCATATTCTCTCAACTTGAAAGGATGCTATAAAAACGAGACGTGGACTGTGATGACTTAATGGATACAGGAAGTGAGCTAAAGCGGATTCTTCATTCAGAATCCTTTAACAAGTCTATAAGCTGAAGGCACTGTTGACTCACAGGCTGCATTTTTGCGCTGGAAGACACGGGACCTTATGTTTCAGGCTCTCCACCTCCCGGCATGCCTCTGATTGACTGGTTTTGGGTCACTCACTTTTTCTCTTCTGGATCTCCATTTTCTCGCTCTGTAAAAGGTTTGGGTTAGTTGATCTCCGAGAGCTGTTTGAACTCCATAATTTATTCCTTATATGCTCAAAAATCAAGATATTTCTAGAAAAATTCAGATTCCTGGCTTTACTTCATCACAAAAACTGAAGACAGGGACCTGTGTCCCCCACGGCAGCAGCCGGCTGGAGCAGAGCAGTGGCTAGCCTTTGACAGGGCTAGACTTTGCTCTTTAGTTGGCCCTAGTCCCTATCGCTTCTGGCCTGTGCCACACCTTTAGGCTCCTGCCTCAACCCCAAGCCAGTGGATGTGGAGCCCCCGCTTTATGGAGTCAAACCAGGGTTGGTGAAGAGAAGTTCTAGAAAGCACACTTCTTCAGTAAAGGGAAGTGTTCACAGGGATAGAACTGTGTAAGGGGAAGGGGCTTCCTGGGGCGGATGAAACTTTCTCTTGTGTTCAGATTGAAATTGAACAGGGTTGTTGTGGAAGTGCTGAATGTAGGGGTCATGCCTTAAGGGCCTTCTGAAGCCTGAGCACCCGTGGTTCTCTATCATTTGGGTATTTAAGAAACACTTAAGAGCCTCCGTTTCTACTTTGCTTTTCTGTATGTGTCTTACAAGGAAAATATCATTCCTGCTTGTTTTTAATCTCCCAGGCCAAAGAGTCTCACCCTCTGCTTAATGTTTATATACTTATTTATGTGACATGAAACGACTTCTTCACCTGTCTCTCTGATGGCAGACAGACATCCAATAGCTAGGAATTCCAGACTCTGTTACTAAAGGCCATAATTCAGTGTCAACGTTAGATAACATTCCTGGCAGTGTAACTTAATATGGCCTGGGCATTTCAAGAAACCCTATGACTTGTTCACTCAGTTCAGGTCATCAAAATACATATCTGGGGGACTTGGAAGGAATCCTGCCGTCTACCTTCCAACCTTTAGTAAGCATTCATCCTCCTCTGTCCTGATGGCTCTGTTCTTAAAGATCCTCAGACTTCTCCCAAAGGAAGGAATTTTATGACTAGGAAATCTGGAAAGATTTAGAAAGAACCTGGGACTTTAGAAGTCCTTCTAGTTTTTTTAGAAAGGAGCGATGTGCTTCTTGAAGGAACCTTAATTTCGTCTGGAAACCAGGCTCCGTTTTCGAAAAGGAGCGTAACCATTATCATTGCATTTCTAGACATAAAACTTAGTATATAAAGACATTAATATTTTGATAGCCCCTGAAAGTCTTCAGCTCATCACTAGAGGAGATGCTCCATCTCGTATACGTTCGAGGCCATCTTCCCTACTGCTGGGTGAGTGAGGTGACCCGGAATTCCCTGTATCTGATCATGTCAATTGAGAGATGGCAAATTTGAGTTAAAATGGAACTCAAATCCTATTCAGATTATCCCTGCTCTTGAGGATTTTGTTGGTAATATAAGACCCCAAGGAAAAAAAGGCCGCCTTGTGCCGCGTGATTGTTCTTTACGATGCTGCAATTACAGTGGTTTTTTTCCATGGAAACCTTGTCTACAGGTATAATGTCATCTTTTATTTTAAACTCTAAAGGATTAATGCCTTGGCAATTTAACTTAAGTGTGTTTTACAAAGTGTAATCAAAATATTAATGATTATGTTTCTAGTTCCTTTTTTCTCCATGAGAGGAAAGTTAAATTTCTTTTACTTCAGAAGCAGTAATAAATTGATTTCTGTAAGTAGCTTGAAAATTTTTTTGTCTTTTCCATAATATGTAAGTGTAGAAACACTTTTTTCAGTAGAAATAATCATTTGTCATGAAATTAAAGCTTATGCATTAGATTGATAGCCTTTTTTGTTCATATATTTAATAAAGGTTAAAGATTAGAAATAATTTTGTGTTAAATTATGGCTCATTCATGTCCTTTCCAGGCAAAGATCTATAATTGGTACACATTTTAGGTAAGATCCAGGACATGTTTTCTGTTTTAACCAATTCAGCCTATCTCTACACCACAGATAGCTTTTTACATAGTTCACCAAAGCACTATTGAGAAGGCAAAGATTTGACATTTTTCTAAGTGCTGACCTGCACAAATCCCTTTTTTTCCTCAAATTTTTCTCTTTTCTGGTCCTGGCTTTGCACAGAAGATATCCCTCAGGCCATTCTGTGGCTGCCTAAACTGTCTAAACCTCCAACAGGAATGTGATTTCAAATGACCCAAAGAATAGTGGAACAGGAAAGATGTTTTCCCCTTCATTTACCAGAAAGCTGCTTAAAATATTCTTCTCCCCAGATACTCACAGGACTTGGCTGCCCCTGTCAGGTCCCTTCTCTAAGGTGACCTCACCACGAAGGCACTCTCAGCTCCTCTATTTAAAGTAGCAGCTTCCCTCCCCCACTCACCAGCCCCAGCACTCCCTACCCTCTCCCTGCTGCATTTTACTTCTCATTAACATGTTTTACTGTCTCCCCCGCCCCCCCCCATATAGGAACCACAAGAAACAGGGCTTTAGACATTTTTTGTTCATTGTAAAGTTCCCAAAGCCTAGAAGAGTCCCTGGTGCATGGAAAGTGCTCAGGAAATACTAAGATCAGCTAACTAACCTGGAGACTGGAAAGATGGACCATGTTAATATGTATCTGATGTCATGAGAAAATATTCTATGACACTAAAATTTTTCTTAGCTTTCGACTTACATAAGTGAAGTCAGGGAGAGTCTAATCAGTCTCCCGCTAAAATGTTTATTCCTCCTGCAGAATGTGGCAGGAAGTAAGTGCCAGGTTCATGTCCTTGGTCTAGAGGGAAAAAGACATTAGCAGAAGGGTATCAAAAATAAGTTGTAACCAAATACAATTCCATACATGTGTTTATTGTCCTGGTTTAGAAAAAAAATATATTTTTCTCTTGCTTTAAATGAGACATATGCTTTATAGAAAAACTTGAAAATATGGAACATTTAAAAAGAGGGAAGATAATAAAAACCGTCTATAACCCAACCACTCAACTTTTTTTTCATTATGTGGATACATATTTACTTTTACCAAATGGGGAATATATTGTGTATGTTTTATAGCTTTTTTAAATTTAAGGGTGCATTTTGAAATTTGTTTCCATGATATTTCTGTGACGATCCCACTTTCCCCCTATATAAACAGTGCTGCTTCAAACATCCTTATGTACCTAAAAATGGGTGCATATCCATGATTAGTTTCTTTTGCTCCTGAATATGGGACCAGGTAGAGGTCTTTCACGGGTCGCTGTAGAGCAGGGTTTTTGCTAATCCACTTAGTGAAGCCTTCAGAGGTATGCCCACTCACTAGGATGGTTCCACTGAAGGAGAAAAAACATCTGTCAGTTATGGGTGCTGCTGTGGGGCCCTAGCATAGCTTTTCTGCATGACTTTGCTCCAAGCTAGACCAGTCTGGCAGCTGGGCCAAGCCACGGAAGGTAGCGAATCAGAAGAAATGAAGCCTGGGTAATAGAATCATCAGGACCACAGTTGGTGGAATCCCCTCCTTTCCCTTACATTCATCTGAGTCTTGGAGATGTTAAGTGCAAACTGAACAGTGTGTTAGGAAATGCAGGTTCCAGTTGTGGTTCTACCTCAGATTGGATTTACCAATGGCAAGTGACACCCCCCCTCCCCCCATCTCATTTTCTTCCATTTGAAAGTGATGAGCAGGAGGCTGCTGGAGGGGGGTGTGGTTTAGAGCAGTGATTCTCCACTCTGGCTGCACATTGGAATCCCCTGGGGAGTTAAAAAAATTACAGACGCCCAGGTTCCACAAGGCAGAGATTCTGGTCATTAGCCTGGTGGCCAGAGGCCTCTCCAGATGAGTCTAATGTGCAGCCAGGGGTGACATCCACCACGCTGGGTGAACCTAAGGCCTCCTCGAGTTCTTACATTCCATAGTTCGTAATAATTTAAAGAAACACTGATATTTTTTCTTTTGTGAATATCTGAGTTCTACGTGAGAATTTTTAAAATTTCAGGATGATAATGATCAAAAGCATGAGGGTATGTACAATAAGTATTATTTCAAGACATGAGTTAGTGATTCACTAATAATAACCAGATTTCGGAGACCAGCAGGAACACAGATGGCAAACACAGCAAGCACAGGGAAGCACACAAACTTCTGTAACAAGTCAACAAGAGTACAGTAATGAGTCAGAAAAGATTAGACATTTTAATTAAGTTGGGTGAAATTTCATTGATGGGCTCAATGTTCATGATCTTGATTGTGGGCTTCTGGCAGAAGAGGGAGAGGTGTCATGCCATTTTGACTGAGTAGGAAGTATCCCCTTTGGCACACCACGGTTGTCATTGCCCGGTTCGGGAGGCCGTATACAGTGGTGAGGGAGGTGAAAAAGACAATTCTGGGACACAGTTGGCCTGGGTCTGGACTCTGACAGTCACTTGTGGAGGGAGACCTGAAGCATCATAGGTATGGAGATAGAAACCTGAAGGCCTCTGGTTGGTGAGAGTGATGGGAAGACACTAGGATTTGAACACGGTGGAAAAGGAGCTGCTAAGAACTAAGAGCCTTGCCGGGCAGAAAGGGCTGGAAGCTCAGGAAGCAAGTGATTAACCTAAGTCTTCACCTGTGAATGAGCCTCAGGTGTTCTCCTTCAGAACTGTTGTGAACTCAGGCAATGCAGGAAATGGGCAACTGTGTGAGCATTTAATGTTAACTATGATTATTGTCAAAAGGAATATATTGGACTACAGTCGACCAGCTGATTCCAAGCTATCGCGATCTCTGCCTGGACTGCTGTCACTCCCGGCTGATGGCCAGCTTCTGTATCTGCCCCCTGCATTCTCTTCCCCATGCTGCAGATAGAATGAAGTTTCAAAAATCAAAGGACCTCACTCTGGCTCAGATCTTGCGGGCTCTGTATATCATACTTGGAACCAAGTCCAAGTTCTTGCTGCCACCCCCAGGGCCTGGCTCAGCTTGGCCCCTGCCTCCTGTCCAAGCCTATTTTTCAGCGCCGTTTCCCCACCCTCCCAATTTCCCAGCCCCTCTTGCTGGTCCTCAGATTGGCGCAACTTGCTGCTGCCTTGGGCCTTTGGAATGCTCTTTCCTCCAGCTTTTCTGATAGAATTATTATATATTTATACATCAAATCATCTCTTTATGAAACATCTCTTTGTACTTCCAAAATGTGTGAGAATGACTCCCAAACAGGAATATCTGGTAGACATTTATCTGTCTCCCCCTTAATTAAAAACTTGTTTTCTTCCATTCCGCTTGCTCCTATGTCCCCTATGTGGGGAATACCTTTCCGTAGAGTACATTGTGGTGGCTCTGGAATCATGGGAATTCAGCACCCAATGGGCAGGGAAAGTTACCAGTCACCACGCTCAATTTTTTGCAGGTTTCCTCCAGAGTTTTGCATGACTCATTCCTTCATATCAACTGACTCTGCTCAGCTGACCCCTTTATCAAGAGTTTTCCCTGGCAATGTAAAGTTTCCTGGGTTTGTTTTTTGTTTTTTGTTTATCTGTTACTCATTCTCTCCTTTATTCTCCCTTATGTTTCTTCATAGCGTTTGTCACCATTCGAAATTGCTTTATTATTTCACTCATTAATTTACTTGATTATTGTTTATCTACCTTAGGAGACTCTAAGCTCCACAAAGATAAGGTTCTTAAGTGCTATATTCCTGGAGCTTAGCACATTAAAGGCATCCAGTAGATATCTGTGGAGAATATGAGTGGATGAAGGAAAGTAGAATATGTATCCATCCATGCATTCCAGGTGCATTGCACACTTAAGGGACGAAGTACTGACTCCTATTACATATGCATTATTTACCTTATGTTGAAGGTAAGATTTAGTTTGAGTGATTAAAAACTGTTTCTTATCCTGCCCACAGCCCGGACTGTGCTAAGGGGATTTGTTTGCTGCCTGACCTGAACTTAACCCTTGATAAGGTGCCTACTTCCTTATAGGGCCCACAGAACCATTCTTCCCCTATTCATTATTCTCAGCAAATGGAAAGAACCTTTTTCTTTTGGCTTCCGGTCAGGAATGTTGGGAGGTCTGGAGTGGGAAGCCAGTTGTCATTTTCTGAAATCTTCTCCGGTCCTGCCAGTGTGTCTCGGGAGACCTGGATGCCTACTCCCCAGTACCTACAAACAAGTGCATCTCTGTCTGAGGTCCTTTGCTTTGAAGGTCTGCAAGGGGTCTTTTTATAGGTAATGGGATAGAAATGTCCTTTGGAGTCAGATCTTTAAGAAGTAGCTGGGCATAGTGCTGCCTGGATGTTTTTACTCAGAGTTGGGCATCTGGTAGACTTCATACTGCAAGGGGACTGGAGTGTTACCGCAAGGAAATGTTACAGGTTGATGGTAAATCCTACCTGTAGAGTTTTTCAGTCTCTCTCTCTGTACACACTACTTCATTCCAGAAGGATCTAAAGTTAATGGGGCAGGAAAAAGGATGTCAGGATTTCTCCAAATGAAGGAAATAGCAAATGACAAATGATCAGGGAGATATGCCCAATTGTGACATTTGGGGCAATGAGAGAAATCTCAAGTTTTCTCTTAAATCTGCATAAGAGGAATTCATTAAAGCAACTGTTGGTTGCAGCATTGAAGTTTGCTCTAGAATGAATGTAATTTCCTATGTATTTGTGTGCCTTTTTAGCTCTTAAGAACTATATGCATAGAATTTGAAGCAATTAGGTGATATTATCCCTATCAATTTAAGAGTTTATTTCTATAGAAAACACATATACTGTATCATTACTTTGTTCTTCTTTCATAAATACATTGATTATTTGAAACATTCTATTTTATTGAGATGAATTCTCTCCTACTGGACTGTGAGCTTTCTGAGTGAAGGTGCTTTATGCCTCCAGCCCCCTGCCCTGGTAACTAGCACACGTTTCTTGAATGATTCTCCATCTGTGGTAATATTTATTAATCTGGTGAATCGTGACTCATCTTGATGCCGTTCACCTGGTGGGAGGTACCGCCTTGATACCAAGCATTTAAAGGAAATAATCGGCCTTTTATGAGGCTCACCTTGCAAACACTAAGTCTGCACAGGACAGGTAAGTGTCCCTCTCATGGGGCCATGCTCAGAAAAAAAAAAAAATGAATTGGAAAACAATCCAAGTTCTGTACATTAAAAAGTCTTCAGTATCTTTCATCCTGTCGACCTTTACGACTGTCTTGAAAAACCATTTACCTAATTAAAACTTGATTCTTTTAAATGAGAAAGTCTTATTCTCTTTGGTAAAACGTAATGACTCTTGTAATTTGGTTTACTGCTGTCTGAAACTAATCCACTTTCTCCATTTTTAGGGAGATACTATATTAAGTATATCTTAGCTTATTACTTAAGACTTTTATGTTTTATTTAGTTGTATTGTGAAGAATACATTGTAGGTAAAGGGGAAAAAAGCCGTTTTCCTTAGTGAAGCTAATGAGAACCTTAGAAGCATTTTGAACCATAGCATAATCAGGAACCTGCTCATTATTTTTATATTTAATCTTTGAAAAGGTGGCACTTAATTATGAAGGTACATTTTGTGCATTTCAGGGTAAGTGATATTTCGACATTAAAATGAAATTTGAGTAGGTTAGGATATTGGAACACAGTATGTGCTGTCACTGTTCAGTTAAAACAATTGCAGTTCATTGACTCATGCAAATATATTCTGTTGTGTTTCCTGTTTGCATTTCATCACATTTACCATCAGAATAATTTGAATAAGAAAACAACGGCTCGGGCGCCTGGGTGGCTCAGTGGGTTAAAGCCGCTGCCTTCGGCTCAGGTCGTGATCCCAGGGTCCTGGGATCGAGGCCCGCATCGGGCTCTCTGCTCGGAGGGGAGCCTGCTTCCTCCTCTCTCTCTGCCTGCCTCTCTGCCTACTTGTAGTCTCTCTCTCTGTGTCAAATGAATAAANGCTCAAACTCTGGCCCTTGATTGACAGATTTCCTCACTGAAATGGGACATCATTTTTCAAAGGAAAAATAACCTCGTTAGCCTATTTGGTAACCACCATACTTCTAAAAAAAATGTGTTGTCACACAGGGGGACTGATTGGTGGTGGTGCTTGGGGGGGGTATCACTGTCAGCACTCCTTCCACTGTCATGTGCTTCTGGGTGAGTCTGAGCCCCGGATTCCATCCATCTTTTTCAAGGAATAGGAAATTCTGGTGAAAAGGACATGCTTCCTTTCTGTAGCTAACAGGCAATTTGAAGAAGCTACCACCTCAACCCCACGTAGCAAGTCTTCCGTAGTATACAGTGTTTGCTGTTATTGAACTGTACTCCAGGCTGAGGAAAAACCTGAGACTCAGTGAACCAGGGTCACCCAAAACTGGTGTTCAGTTACCAAGGTGACAGGGCAGCAGGGTTCAAAGGCAAGTAGGTGTGACCTAACCCTCTCCACCTGCTCATGCCTTGCTGTCTAGCAACTCAGTGGTGGACAAAGTTGGACTGTGCCTTACTATTCTTGAGTCAGGGCCATTCACCATTTCCCCAGGGATTAGGGCCTGCAGAGCAGGACCTCTGACAGAAAATGCTTCAGGTGAGATAACCAGATGATGGGTGCCCATCATCAGCCACTCTGAGGGGGTGGGGGGGTGGCATCGTCGCCATTCTAAATAGCCACTGTGCTCTTTCCACATGCCCCATCTTCTCTTCCCATGGAAGACCACTAAGGAAAATTCTCCTTTTATGAATATGCCCAGACATCCTTTCAGCAAATCACCTCTTCTGGCTCCTGGCTTATATATTAAATCTGTTTGTCCCCTTGTTCATTAGAAGAACTCCGCAAATCTTGATTGGACTGAATAAATATTAGAAGGAAGAGAGTGGACAATCGTTGTGAAGACATAAGGCTCTAGACGCTATGTTAGGTGTCTTTCATACTTGAGTCCTTTCACAGACCCTGTGAGTTGGAAACTTGCCTGAAGGCACAGATGGACAAAAGCAAAGCTGGTATTTTAATCCAGATCTATATAAATTTCAAGTATATCGTGAGGTGTGTAGGATTTCTTTGACTTTCTACTAATTTTTGTTTCGGTATACTTTTTTATAAGGGGAAAATTTTTTTACAGATAATAAACTGTATGGAAACATTGTTTCTCATAAGAATTGGGAAAGTTAGTCTGCCATTGTTAAATTTATTGCATATCTGCAGCAATGTAATTCCTTTGTTGCGTAAGAAATATTTCTTATTGAAGTATAAGGTATAAATTACTATGGATTTAATTGTTTCACAAGTCAAACCTTGTCCCTTGTGGATATGGTCATGTCTTTGGTATACTATAGTCCTTGTCTATAAATTGTGGCTTAAAGAATAGTTCTAGTTCGAGTGATTTATTCCCATCAGTTAAAAATGGCTATGTTCTTAGAGAATTGCATCGGGCTGCCGTCTACTAATGCTGTTAAAGTAAAAGGGTCTCTGCAAATTTCTACCACTGCATGTTATTTTTAGTTTTATAAATAAATCATTCCTTTCAAATTCATCCTACTGTGATTTTCCTAAGTTTGTAATTACTCTTAACATTTGCAAGCCACTGCCAAACCCCATTTACCAGAAAAATATTTCCAGGTCAAAATGAAAGAATGATACTGTTACTGTCATTATGGGAATTTAAAAATAGGTGTGTGTATGCATGTATATATAGCATATAGTTTAGAATTTTAATTGGATTTGGATGATGTCTGATTCATGTAATCCCAGAACAGTTTTGCTTGCTCATTAAATTGCTACAGTCTTGATTTTAAATAAGATTTTCTTTAATTGGGTTTGTGGTTCTTCATGCTCAGTAATTCACTTGTCTATTTTTAGTGTTCTGATGTTGCTTATTTTAACATTCCTAGTATATTCTACTTGTAAGATTCTTATTAGAGTACTCCTGAGAATTTTTTTCTCTACATATTTACATTGTTTTACCTCGTTCACAAATCTCCCTGGATGCAAGTAAGCCGAAAAGGCCCTTATAGCGTGAGCCTATCTATGTCTGCCTGTTGGTCAGTGGATTTATAATTTTTTTGTCTATACTATCAAAATTACCCAGATATTACTTATATTACTTAATTAACTGCAAAATAGACTTTTACTGAAAGATTTCAGAGATCGTCAGTTTTGATCATTTTTACTGACAGAAAATATGAATTAATCATTTTATTCTTTTTAAAAGATTTTATTTATTTACTTGGTAGTGAGAGAGCTTGCATACACAAGCAGGGGGAGTGGCAGAGGGAGAGGGAGTAACAGGCTCCCCACTGAGCAGGGAGGAGGATCAGGACTGGGTCCTAGGACCCTGAGATCATGACCTGAGCCAAAGGCAGACGCTTAACCGACTGAGCCACCGAGGTGTCCCTAATCATTTTATCAGTGAAAACCGTGAAGCCCTAAGAGTTGCCTTACTGGAGACTGCAGAGCAGGGGAGAAGTGTAGTTGGGAGAGAAATTCCCTTGGATGGTAACTGTGACAGGTTTAGGGACCACTTCCTCTGGATTAGAATTTTCTGCCTTGGCACTGTTGGCATTTTGGGCTGGATAACTTATGTACATCACAGGTTTTCTGAACACTGGTTAATTTCTGTCCTTACTCCTGGGGCATGGCCCTTCAGGTCACTTACCATATAATCTCCCCCCCTTGCCGCACAGCCCCCCCCCCCCGCCCCCACCTCGTGGATCTAGAGGAGCAGATTTTGCCTTCTGCAACTCCCATTGCCAAAATAGCTGATTGGCTTTGTAGCCTCTGAACAGTTGCTTTCTGATTGGTTTGAAGACACCTTCCCTTGATAAGGCGCAGCTCAGTTCCTCAGAGGCCTCAGGAGGAAATTGCTGGCAGAATGTTGTCTGTACTCTGGTTCCTTTTTATCTGGGTCCTTGGTCTTACGTGTTCTGGCAACTTAGGTAAACTTGAACTCCTATTTTTTCACCCCAATTTGTAAGGCTGCAGTAAGTCCCAGGCTGCTGCTCTCTGGTCACTGTCATTTGAGATCCCATTTCACAAACTCCCGGGGGGGTGGGGGGGAGTTGGGGAGGCAGCAAATGTAGGGCTCCCCTCAGTGTAGTTTTCTCTTTTGTAGGCTCTTGGCCCCTCAGGTCCTTGTTGCCTTGATTATTCTCCTCTTAAATTGCTGTTTGTTTTTTTAATCTATTAATTGTGAGGGTTATTCTGTTACAGTCTGCTCCATCATAGGTAAAAAATAAAAAAAAAGAAAGAAAGAAAACAAATTAGCCTATTTATTTTTGCTTATGCATTTCTGTTCCTAGGATCTGCCATCTATTATCTTGCCCTCAAGGCCCATCTTAAATGCTTCCTCTTTTCTGAGGCCATTTCCTTATGGCTCCCTTCTAGGTGGGAACTCTTCTTTACTTGTTTTTAAAGTATTTGCCATATTTTACCATGAATCTTGCATTTGCATATCCCTGTCATTAGATTTGGAGTGACGCAGCGGGCAGAGTAATTCCTTCTACACCCTGGATTCCTTTGTACCACCTAGTGCAAAGGACAGGACCTTCTACAAAGCCCATGCTCTGGATGTTGTACAGAACTGAAATGACCGTAGAGCACTAGCTAGCATGGGTAGTAGATGTCTTCAAGTTTTGAATTAGAATTTTTACCATACAAAATTTTTTTTTTTAAGATTTTATTTATTTCACAGAATGAACGAATACAAGCAGAGGGAGTGGCAGGCGGAGGGAGAGGGAGAAGCAGACTCCCTGCTGAGCAAAGAGCTGACATGGGGCTCGATCCCAGGACCCCGAGATCATGACCTGAGCTGAAGGCAGATGTTTAACTGACTGAGCCACCCAGGTGCTCCCAAAATGTTCTTCATATATGATAGGAACAAAGAGGCATGGTAATGGCATTATATTATTTGTAATAAAATTGGGCTGGGACTAAAGAGGAAAGCAGATCTAATTCCCTTTTTCTCCTTATTTTATGAAATTATCACTGCCACTTGTAGATCACTATGTATCTCTCATTGTGCTATGAGCTTTTACATAGATTATCTCACTTAATCCTCTCAGAAACCCTCTCGGGTTAGACCACTCTGACCAGAGGTGAGGTTATTAAGTTTAAGCAATATGCCCCAAATCACACTCTTAGTTTGGTGGCGGAATTGGGACCTGAGCCCCAGTGTAACTCCAGGTTCTGAGCTGCGGGCACATATGATGGGATGGATTCCCTGTCTCCAGACTGCAATGAACTGTTACAAGGAAGATAAATGAAAGTTCCTTCTATTGACACGGAAATATGTTTACTTAGCTTGCAATGTAAGTGCAATGAATCTTGGGCATATCTCCTAACATGTTGAGCCTCCGTGTGTTCAACTTTAAAATAGCAATCAATATGGTACTTACTTAGCAAATTTTGTTGGATCTAAAATGCTACTGATTTTAAGATGTAAGAATATCTTATGTACACTGAGAAAAAAACAGTATCACAATTTTGACATGATATTGATTATAAACATCCTGATTTCAGAGATGTTAAAACATAAAAAAAAAATATCTTCATAGAATTGAGCTACCATGTCATCAGTTTGTGAGACTTTTACGAGCATGAGCAGAAAGCACTTAGTGTAGGACCTTTTAAATGATTAAACATAGGACCATAAAATATTGAGAATGCACCAGTATGTAATCTGAAACGTGGAGTTTATGTCCAAAGAACCAGTATTAAACTAGAAAAAAGTTCTCAAGACAATAATTAAAAGCTTGCTGGTACCAACTAGAGCTTGTAAGGATTGGCCTGGCTGGAAGAAGTCTGCAGAAGCCTGGTGTGCCCCAGTGTTTGTGATCAGATGTGCTCCCCAGGTCTGAAGCAGGCATGGGCCAAGAGCAGTGCAGAGATGTGGACCCTCGATTCCCAAGGGCAAATCTCATGGGTGATTTCCAAGAGTGATTCCCAAGAGCGATTCCCAAGAGTGAATCTCCACTGCTTGAGATTGTGTTTCACACCGTTCCTCCCTGAATGGTGCGCTCAAGAGGGAACTGGAACAACTGGGCTGTGAGAGGAGGGAGAATGGATGCCAGGTAATACAGTGTGAACCATCAAGGTGGCTGTAATGGAAGGTGTAATTGATGTGGGGGGATGTGTCACCAGAAGAGCTGAAGGAACAAAAGTGGTGAGCTCTCTTTGCCTCGGCCCAAGGTTATGACATTTTCATCATTCAACAAAAGAAAAGAAGACGTCCTATTTGAATGGATGAATTAAGAGCTAGTTAAAATGGTTGGATCTTTTCCAGTTTTCTGTGAAATTCCACCCCTGTAGTAAGGAGGGTGATGGACAATATAGACAAGATCCCTTTTCTGCGGAGCCCATAGAGCATGGGGAGCTTGTCAGGAAGTGAGGTAGCAGGCCGGTGTCATGGCCATTTGTGCGTGTTGCTGTCACTTGAGCACCATTGTGTTCAAAAGGAGACGAACGTTTTCAAGGATTTACTGTGGGTCACACATTGTGCTGGCCTGTCACGGCATTGTTTAGATAGGCTGCCTGGCTTACTGGTTAAAGCCAGGCTAGACACCGTCTGCATAGACACAGATCCTAGTTCTGCCTTATAATAGCTTTGTTACCTGGTACGTGTTAACCAACCTCCCTGGTTCAGTTTCCTTGTATGTAATAAGGGAACAATAGACTTATTTCATGAAGTTTTTGTAAGAATTAAATGGGTTAATTTAGGGCTCCTGGGTGGCTCAGTTGTTGGGCGTCTGCCTTTAGCTTGGGTCATGATCCCAGGGTCCTGGGATCGAGCCCCTCATCGGGCTCCCTGCTCCGTGGGAAGCCTGCTTCTCCCTCTCCCCCTGCTTGTATTTCCTCTCTCACTGTCTCTCTCTATCTGTCAAATAAATAAATAAAATCTTTAAAAAGTGGGTTAATTTATATAAAGCATTAATACATATAAGCACTGTAATAGCATTTGCTAGTAAGAAAGTAAAGTTATAGACAAACCATAAGAGAGTCTTAATCTCAGGAAACAAACTGAGGGTTGTGGGGTTTGAGGGGGGAGGGGCGGGGTGACTGAGTGACGGACACTGGGGAGGGTGTGTGCTATGGTGAGTGCTGTGAATTGTGTAAGACTGATGATTCACAGACCTGTACCCCTGGGGCAAATAATACATTATATGTTAATAAAAAATAATAGTAAAGTAATATGTGCTACTAGGATTCACATCTATGTTTTAAAATGTAGTGCTTCTAAATGCTAATACTTGATATCATAAGACTGTATGGGTAACATTAAATTGTCACCTTTGATTTCTAGGAACACTGAATGCCAAGAGAGATAAAATACCACTTCATTGGGTTGATATTCTTCCCCAATTTGGGTATTGGCTGTAGAATCTCTTAACCTTTGATCTATTTCAGGTAAATAAACATTAATGATTATACTCTTGGATCATACTTAATATATTTGTATTTAACATAATACTTCTTTTTGATTGATTCTTATAATAGTACTTCACAGGTGGAAAAGATACTATTTCAGCTTACAGGTGAAGGAATTGAACATCACAGAGTTTGAGTTCTAGCAAAACTAGGACTCAAATTCACATCTTAATTCAAAAGCGTTTTTCACTGTGTTGACATATTTACTTAGCAGTTGTTAATTAAGCACCTGCTGTATGCGGGTGTGTTAAATCTTAGCTATGCAAAGAGCATCATACCACTTTTTTTGCTGACGGGAAGGGTAGAGGGGATGTGTGATACTATTAGTGTGAACAGAGTATTAGAGGAACACCCAGGAACGATTAAGTGGCCTAGAGATTTGTGGGAGGTTTTATAGAGAAGGTAACCTTTTAAAATAAGCAGAACTGTGAGCAAAGTAAAGATGGGAGCACTTTTAGCAATGGAAGCCATTTATTTGATTGTTGAGAGAAGACGAATGGACAAGAGTGACAAGTAGATGATCTTACGGTGCGAAGAGACTAAAAATTAGTTTAAGATGGGAAGGATGCTGAGGAAATTGGACATTTTCTTTCATAGGTGACAGGAAATCATTAAAGGCTTTTAAGCAGACATTGTCAGAGCTCTGTTTTAGAAAATAATTGTGCTAGGTGTGCTGAAGAGTGGGTATAGGTAGGAGACGTTGGTTTTCAGGGATGTTAATTATAAGGCTGATCACAATGGTTTAGAGGTTTCAGAAATAATTTCTAGAAATAATTTCTAGAAATCTAGAAATGAGAGTGGACTAACAAATGACATGTTGGACTGGGCGAATGATGAATGACATGAAAAAGGGGATACAAGAGAAAGGTTCAGAAGGAAAATGTAGATTCGGTGTCAGGCATGTTTAATTTGAGACTGTTGATGATGTTGGTGCACGAATATAGTGCTGACATCTGAAATAACGAGGCCAGGTGGGACCAACACTGGAGGAGGTGTAGGGAGGATAAAGCCTGGGGGCAGGAGACAGCATCTTGGGGATTGATAGTGGAAAGGAACTCTTTAGTTAGAAGGAAGCCAAAATGACTAAAATTATGGAAACCTAGGAATGAGTGAATTTCAGCAGAGCGGTATATAATAATGTCCGATGCGAAGATGTCAAGGGGCCGAGGCTGTTGGATTTCATTTGTAATGATATACTTGGGCTAGATGATATCAAAAGTCCTATCCAACTGATATGCTGGCCCTTAATTTGGGAGGTTTTCTTTCTTTCTTTTTTTCCCTACCCTGATTTGCCCGAGGGCAAATAATAATTAGGTAAATAGGCCAATCTGGAGAATGCTTTAATTTACAAAATCATTACCAGAGGCCTATTCCTGTTTATGGGTGTGAATTTGGTATTGCATTGCTAATCCTGGCATTCAAATCTCCAGGAAGAAATGTGTTCATGGTTGGGATGTATGGAATATATAGAATTCAGAAGACTTTCTCTACCTTAACCTTGTAAATGACAGTCTTACAGAGTTGGGATTATAAAAATGAGGGGAAAATACCATCATTTTACTAATATTTGGATGCCAAATCACGATGAGGATAAATAAGGTCTGGAAGTACCTTGAAGTAGAAAGGTGAGGGGGTGTGTGAGAGAGAATTATCACCGTGATGGTGCTCGAAGTGCCCGAGTTTCTATTTGGGCCCTACTAGAATGATTTCAACTTAGACATCCTTTCCAAACTTACAAAGATATAAACATTCAAAGGTAATTCATTATTTGAATGATCATTGTTTAGGCCATTGCAAACACTGGCATTTTATAGCAAGCATTACTTTTTTTTTTCTTTTCCCCTTGCAAAAATAGGTTGACAATTTGGGCTCCTTATGTCTGCAGCCCGTTTGGATTTAGGGTACTGAATGGAATCATCAAACTATTATTGATATTATCTAGAGTATCATTTGTTCCCTCCTTGGAGGAGGGAAGCAGTGTTTTGCTACAGCTAGAAGGCATATACCTCATTCTCGAGGTATAAAGAGATCTAAAGTAAAATCTTAGTCACTGGAAACTTGCAGTCTTCTAATTAACTCTTTTCCCCTTAAAGAATGAGAACGTTGCATAGGTCTTCTGCTGAGTTGCTACTCAGCTCTGACTGCCCTCGGCTATATTAGAGATGATTCAAAACATATAGAAGACCAAGGTTTGTGCACTGAGAATTTTGCCCAGTGATGACGTTGAAAACAGTTGGGAAGATATTTCTTATGGCTATGCTTGGAACCCGCATAATAAGGATGAGCAGATGGTTTTTTGGATCTTTACTAGTGACCTCTGACCTGAATTGCAGGAATCTGCTCTCTTGTGCTCCCAGCAGTGGCTGCTGAACACTCCAGAACACTCTGCCAGGTTCAGGGTTGAACCAGTTAGGTGAAGTGCTTAAACCACAAGAACTTGACCTTTCTTTCTTTGCCCCCAGACCTTGTCACTGCTTGCTTCTCTTTACAACTCCCGATCGGAGTATAGTTTCCATTATTTCCCTATTGCAGTGTAAACTTGTTAAATCATTATGGGTTTATTCAGATTTGGAGTAAAACACTACTTACTTCCCCTTGCAATCTTACTGCCTTATCATGTAATAAAACCTAAATGGATGTCCCCAGGCCTTTGTGTTTGGAATTCTGTGTAAATGAAACCATTCTGATACCTAAGGGAACAGAACTTGACATCTAAAGCTTCCACACTCCTGTTTCTGAGATTTTCCTATAAATAGGTCAACTTAATTATATTTCCACCTGTCTCATTAACCTTTTCTACTGATTTTTGTCTAACTGCAGTTCAAACAATAAATTTAGAAGGTTATACAACACAGATGAAACAGAAGCGAAAGATAATTATAATTCACTGCATGTGTACGGGTAGCTATTGTTTTGCAGAACTTTTTAGTACATACCCATGTATGTGTGTGAGAGGTCACAAAGGGTTTAAAAGCTAAGGGCTTAGATAATATCTCTGTGATTCACCGTATTTTTTTTCTCTCTACTCTCTAAGAATGCTTACAGTCCCAAGTATTATGACCCTGTGCTCACCCCTGTACCGAGTAGTTTGGGAGCAGGCTGATACCTGCTCCCACCAAGATGTTTACTGATAGAAACTTGTACAGAGGGGCTCCTGGACAAAGAAGGGTCTTCACAACTCAGTCTAGTCTTTGCCGGACAAAAGCCGGGAAGATCACTTAACACTCTCCCTCGATTGTGCAGAAGTGTTTATAGTTTATAGCTTTTATCAGAGGCAGAGGGCTGTGTGTTCACACTGGGGAAGGGTCTCCCGCGATTTTAGCTCTTACGTACTAGCAACTGGGATCCAGAATCTCTCTAGCAATGGTGCAGTTGGTGGAAGCTGCACAGACCCGGAGAAGGGTTCTGTGCTTCAATCTCTAGATCCTAGAGGCCGAGGCGATGAAGAGTATAGTTAGTCTTTTCATTTTGATAGTGTCTGGGAATGGCAGCAAATGAGTATTTGACCGAATATCCGGGGAGAAGCCTGTGGACTGGGAACCACAGCCCCCCTGGTCTCTCCAGGCCCCGCTGTAGTCATAACCAGTGAGGAAGTGCTGCAGTGATACCAGAACCCCACTCTACTTCTCTACTTCTTATTCTTACTTTGGTTATTCTGTTATTTTGTAAGACAACTGCATAGTGAATGGTGGACAGTTCATTCTGTGGTGTCAGATAAATTTGCTCCGTCGTAGCTCTATACATGGGGACATTAAAGGGCCCTTCCTCCTGGATTCTCAGCAGACCCCTGAGCCCTGGCAGGCTCGCCTGCAGTCCCCTGAGCCAGGAAAGCGGGACCACCAGAGTGGTTTCTGGCTTGGGTGATGATCCCTGTTGTGAACACCACCACTTATGTAGCAATTTCCCAGCTAAAGGTGAACGTGACATTATCTACTTTCCTTTAATGTGGAAACGGCCAACCTCCCACTGCTCTCTGGTGGTGTCAGGCCAGGTAGAAGGTGGCTCAATGGCCAGGTATTCGTGAGAAAGGCGAGTTCATGATCTTCAAGAGGAAGGAAAGGATCAGGGAACAGCTGTCTCCTGTATGGCTTATTGCTCTTCCTTCTTGTTTCTTCCGTTCTGTGTCTTTTGGCCACTGAAATTGTTTTGAGAAGGGTAAACGAAGCAGTAAAATCCCTAATAGATATTTAACAGTATCGATCTAGTGTTGCTAGAGAAACGGTTTGAAGACCTTTTGTAGATACACTTGAAAGCTTACCCTAAATCTGTTTCCCCAGCACGCGTCCTCGTGCAGTACCTTCAATCAGACGACTCCCACCTCAGCTCTCTGTGAAACTGGTACATGTCAGAAAGGGAGAAGGTGTGTAAAATTCTGTCCCTGTATGGCCTTTGTGTTGTATAGCGTCAGTTTGCCGTAGGACGGTCTGAATATCCCTGATGTCATTACGTAGTAGATACATGGTATTTGGGCTTCTCACTTTGGACTCAATGGAAGAAAAGATATTACTCCTTTCCGTTAGTGGAAAGATTCTAGAGTCAGTTCTAGAATTCTCTCCAAGTAGAGGTGGAAACCTCTCACCCTTTTCTTGCAAGAGAGAGTTATGTATCTAATTCTTTATGGAAATTACTGTCTTCCTTAGGAAAATTTTTGAAAGAACTCGAAGACGTTTGTAAATATATAAAGACAAGAACATAATTACCATACTGTAAAGTTATATGCATGGTATTTGGGTAAAGAAGTAAAATCCAGATATCCGTTAAGGACCCTCTGTTCTTGAGGTCTACCTTGATTTGAATCTTCATTCTATGTCCTATAAAAGTTGAAATCCTTCCTGAAGATTTTTTGAGCTTTCCACGGAGCTTATATTTTCATGGTTATCGTGAGATTTTTGCTGATGTCTGTTTCACACTACATTGATCCAAACTTCATCAGGTTCCAGTCTCTTTCTCTCTCTCTCACTCCCCCCAAAACAAAGACCCCCCCCCTGAAACATAGAACACGTGCACACAAAATCTCCATGTTTTACTGTACCTGATTTTACTGAAAATCCAAGGGATCACATCACGTACTGTATAGTTCAATATTGCATTTTAGTTATTCTCGTACTTAAAAGTTTTTTTTTTCTTTCCAACTTTGTGGATAAGTGACACATCCTGTTCTTTGTCATCACATCAAGTCACTTCCTGGGATAACCCTGTGTTCAAACTGGCAGCTCTGGCCCCTGATTTTTCCATCTGTTCCCCTGAAATAGATACTACCTCAGAAGTCGAAATAATCCTTCCTAGCCCTTCTGTGTGCTCATGTTGGGTGTAAGATGCAAGGATGGAGTCGAGTTCCCACGGTGGGTGTGCAAGATTTTGATGACAACTCACCAGAAGTTTCTCCTTCCCTTGATCTGCTCTCCTCCCTCTCTTTCTTCAACAGTTGCCAACTCCAGAACCATCCATTTCTCCCTTGTGGACCAGTGTCACCCTCTTCTCTGAAGCTTTGGAAGCAGTGGAGGCTCTGCTCTTGAGTTCTTTCATCTCCTGCCCCAATCAAAGATGTTTCTTGTTTTTAGAGTAATTCCAGTGTCAGCTCCTTGGACAGTAATACTGATTTTGCCCTTTTATACCAGCATTGTGATCATCATACAAAATTCTCTGAAAGCTATAAATAATAAAATCTTAGGATTAATTTTCACTCTAACTGTAGGAGGGGCAAAAATAATGAGATATGGGGACAGTAGGAAGGATAAAAATCCCCCAAAGGCTGCATTTTAGAAACGAAACTCCTGGTTAGATTTAGGTAATTACACAATAGATTTTTAAAGGAAGGACTGAAAGAACCCTGTCTCTGTGATTGGTAAAAACAACTAGAAAAATAATTTAGGGCACCTGGGTGGCTCAGTGGGTTAAAGCCTCTGTCTTCAGCTCAGGTCATGATCTCACGGTCTTGGGATCGAGACCTGCATCGGGCTCTCTGCTCAGCAGGGAGCATGCTTCCTCCTCTCTCTCTGCCTGCCTCTCAGACTACTTGTGATCTCTCTTTCTCTGTCTGTCAAATAAATTTTTAAAAAACTTAAAAAAAGAAAAATAATTCAGTAATTTTAAAATAAAATTTAAATGATTTCAATTTATTAAATATTTAATTATTAAATAATTAAAATAATTAAAAATACTTTTAAAACCAGTCTGTGCTGGCCGAGGTGAGTAGGTCAGAAGTCTAATAAAACTTTTTGAGGTTTCTAACCTTGACTTTCAAGTCAGCCCAGTCCTTGTGAAATGAGGAAGGGAAACACAGATCAAACTGCTCTCTCTGAATGCAAGAGAAGCGGTATAGCAAAACATTGAAGAAAAGCACCTTTAGAGAATACATTACTAATTAATATGTTATTCAATAATTTGAATACATTATTATTTTTTTTATTGCGGTAGCAAGTGAGGAGAGTTAATTAGGTATGTACCATAGGCCAGAGCGTGGGCGTTGGAAAGACCCTGGAGATCCCATATTCTACCTGCTCCTATCCTAAAGATGAGCAACCCGAGACCCACCAAGGTACAGTTTTTCTCCAAGGTCACATCTCTGGTTAGAGGCAAAGCAGAAATTTGAACCCATGACTCCTGACTCGGGGTCCAGGGTAGTGGCCACCACGCCCATAGTCAGGCTGTGCTTGGACACGGCGGAGGCCAGTGGTGGCCTCAGGAGGCCTGTGTGGCGACAAGGCCGGAGGCAGAAAGCTGGAGGGTTCTGAGGAGTGGGCATCAGAAGCTATTTCTCATCAAACCATCTTTGTACAGCCTCTGCTGATCACATTATTATCACTGAGCAACTGTGAAGTCACCCAAAATGAAAACCCAAATGAATGCTGGTCTGGAAAGACCTCTCATGTCATTCTTTGAGGGGAAAATGTGACCAAGGACAGGAACTGCATGCAAGTCTCTAGTGTCTTATAATTTTCAGTGTATGTTGATGTTAACTAGACTTATTTCAGGCCATGGGCCATTTCTATGTATGTGGTTTCCTCCCGACTATGGGGAATTATCATGAAGGGGGTGTCTGAAGAAGATTGATAAAGTTTGATCAAATCTGAAATTGGCTGGCATCTCTCACTAGTTGAATGGCTCTCTGAATCACAAAAAACAACAAACAAACAAACAAAAAACCCAACCCCAAACCACCATTAAGGAAGTTAAAGTGATATATAATCTGAGAAAAATGTTTGCATGACATAGGTGAGACAAGGTTTAATTTCTTAATTTATTAAAAAAACCTGCCACAAAATAGTAATCAGAGTGGGCACCTGGGTGGCTCATTTGGTTAAGTGACCTACTCTTTTGGCTCAGGTCTTGATCCTGGGGTCCTGGGATTGAGCCTCACATTGGGCTCCCTGTTCTATGGGGAGCCTGCTTCTCCCTCTGCCCTTCCCCTTCTGCTCATGCGCGCTCTCTCTCTCAAATAAATAAAATCTTAAAATAATTATTGTAAAATATCTTTACTTATTTAGATAGAGATTTGGACCATAAGTCACTCCTTTGTATACATAAGGAGAAAAATAAAAACAAAATGGCTTAGCTGGTTATTTTCTAGAACTTGTTCACAGTGAGTGCAACACTTCTGCATCCCTTTTCAGCTTAGAGCATCAAGAGCCATGTCTTTCACCCTGTGTTATCTGTGCCATCAGGAGCTTTGAGCATGTGACATTCCATAAAAGAAGGCTCTGCTTGGATTTTTTTCCCCAAGCCATGGACCCTGTCTGTAAGTTTCAGCCCCTCCACTTTCTTAAAGAAGGTTTCAAAATGTTTTCAGATGATAGTCTATGCTGCTCGCTCTTCCTGAAATGGTCTCGAAGTAGTTTTCTGGCTGAGGTGTTGTCCCAGTGTGAGTCGGGCAGTGTTAGCCACGTCCCAACAGCCCCCTGACTGATGGCAGTGATTGTGACAGGCCGTAAACTATAAAGGCGCGTTCTGATTTCAAACATGTCAGAAGGTGAAAACAACGAATCCGAGAAATGTGGAATTTGCTCTTGCAGAAACATGCACTGTTGCAGGCTTCACACTTGACAAGGTGTACCCTAAACCGTCCTTTGTAGTGTGTATACTCTTAACGTGGAAAACAAACCTCTAGGAATTTACTCTTCCATCGTTACTGTGAGTGGATAATTTTTTATCAAGGTGTTCATGGTTTTTAAAAGTAAAAATTGTGTAGTAGCCCAGATGTTCCTAGATGGGGAGTTGGTTAGGCGAAGTGAGATCTGTTCTGTCAGCATGCTGCCATGATGCTCAGCGACTGTTCCAGAGTGGTGGGGAACTCCAGTGAGAATTGCATTTGCAGACGTGAAAAGGTGGATTTGGGGTTACTGGAGTAAAGATCAAGTTCTAAGACAAAATATATGGTAGATTATTGGTAACTTTCACTCTTCTTTGTTTTGAATTTTTTCCCTTTGTTTTGATTTTTTTATATTACATTTATCATTCGGATGAAAGAGCGGTGCTGTTTTCTTTTTAATGTGTCCAGGCCATCAGTAGAAAGTGTTTCAGGTTTACTGACCTCGCATTTGGAGTAGGTTCCCACAGATTATAGAGTTATGTGTTATGCTGAATAAAAGGACAGATCAAAGAGCACCTCGAAACACAGGAAGGGGCCATGTGGAGCAGGTCAAGGAATAGAATGTTCAATGTTTATTTGCTTAAGAATTTTGAATACCTAATAAATCCAGAGCAGTGTGATAGGTGGTGTGAATTGAAGATTGTTTCACATTTTAACACCATGCCTAGAGCTAAGGAAAGCAAAGGAGACGCATAAACAGAAACTCTGTGGCAGTTCCAAGGAGGGAAAAACTTCTTCGAGTTTGGTAGAGATTTTCTGCAGGAAGTGGCCTTTGAATTAGAGCAAGATTAGGAAGCATTGAGAATGTGTTGAACCGCACGGAGAGTCAAGAGAAACCCACTTCAAGCCATACGCTTTTAAAAACTGTTCTTTTTAAAAGTGAACTACTTTAAGTATATATATATACAAAGTATAAGTATATACTTATTAAAGTAGAATATATATAAAGTATCCAAATCACAAATGTACTTCATGATGGCTTTTCAAGAAGGAATCACACCCAGATTAAGAAACAAAATCCCAACCTCATGCCCCCTTGTGGCCCCTTCTTTCCAGGCACTGATCATCTCAAGGGTGACCACTTCAAACTCTGTAGATTCGTTTTGCCTGTTTTTGAACTCTATATAAACGGACTCATACAGAACGTACCCTTTCCTGTCTAGCGTCTTTCACTCGACTTGTGTTTATTGTGTTTATGATTTTTACCCACATTGTTGCTGGTGTGTGTAATTCCAAACTGTGCTGTAGACTGAATCCCCTAAAGGCATAAAAGTGTATCAATCATTTATAATCATTTATAATTTCAATATCTATTGTGTTGGCTCAGAGTTGGCACAGAAGAAAGGTTTGTGAACTATATGGTTGGACGGGTAAAGGAAATGAGTGTTCTGAGCTGTAAAGCAAGCACATGCACCCAGCAACCCATTATCAGTACCTGGAGTGTTCCTGGCACTGAACTAGGCTCTGGCAATACTTGAGATGTACACAACCAGGTCCCTTGTTCTGTGGAGCTCACGTTCTATTTGGGGAGAAGGAAAAGATTCCCAAGCAACATGGGTCTACAGGTCAGGGTCTGCTTTGGCAAATGATGCTTTTATATTCAGGCTGCTGTCTCTGATAAAGCCACATGAAGAGAGTCTAATTGCCTCACATTTTCCTGTTGCTGAGGACATGGCTGCATTTAAGTGAAGCCCAAAAGATTTCTAGACCCAGGAAGAACATTTGAGAGCTTTAAGTCCCACATAAAGTTCTTCTCACTCTAGTTATTGGTCATTGTTCATCAAAGGGATTTTGAAGTCACTTAGGGATAAAAGAAATATAACACTGATGATTCTTTTTTTTAAACACTGATGATTCTTAAAGTTTCTTGGAATTTCAGCGAAGCATTCAGAGTGCTTTCTCCACTTGGCTAATCAGGACTTCGAGATCTCTTGTCTGTGTAAAGGAGTAAGCAGTCTTGTAAATCACCGAGCTACCTTGTCTGGAATAAAAATAAAAGGATTATTCGATACCGGTAAACTTAAATGCCACTTTTCCTGAAGCGAACAAATACGGCAAAGAAGACTTAGGAGTATCATTAAATATGGTGTCTTTGTTTTTAAACTTATTACATGGGCTTTTTGCAGCTTAGAAAAATGAAAGCTGTACAAACCTCATGTTCATCCTCTTGAGGTATTTTTACTATGTAGCAGAAAAGAACCTTCTTAAAATGAGTAGTAGTCATTGTTTCAGAAGCCAAAAATTATCTTTAGTGTTTTTTTTTCTTTGAAAACCATCAAGTATGAATACACACTACTCCTTGTGTTACCAGAACACCAGAAACAAATCCAGAAACAGACGCACTCTGAGCAAGAAGGAAACGTGGCAGTTAACCCTCTCCCCCTTCACAGCAACTACTGTTAACTGTTATACACATATCCGCATAGAACTTTTATTTTAATTACGAAGTAGATCATGTACACATAAGAATGTATGTAACATATACGTGAAGTTAAAGAATGATAACTACAAATGAAACACGCCCAGCACTTGGTATGCTAACTGGATTCTTCACAGTCAGCACTTCAGAAGTCTCTGGGCGCCCCTCCAGGATTGCGTGCCTCTCTCCTGACCAGAGGTAGCCACCAACCCGAAGTTCTCAAATCATTCCTTTGTTCTGTTCAATTCTCACACATGCATCCCTAAAAATAAATACATATTTTGGGTTTACTTGTCTTAGAAATTGTATAAAAATGTGTGCCTGTATATATCACCATGAAATTTATGTACAAATCTTATACAACTTTGTCAAACAAGTTAATTTTACATAAATGAAATCCTTTTGAATCTGATTTTTCCCTTAGAATTATGGTTTGGAGATTCATCCATTTTTAAATATGTAGGATATTGCATTACATGAATATGCCACAGTTTACAATCTTATCCGTTCTTTTGTTGACAGACATTGGGGGTGTTCCTGTCTTTTTCTTAAGGCTTTTGGACTCTATGAGAGGAGGGTCTGGGTGAGAAATGGATTCTGTGGTTTTTTAGGGAGAAACATCTGATCCCTTCCTCGGTGCCTATACTGAGGAGGGGCCCTCTCCTCCTCCCTGGAGAGAACTCACTGGAGGCTCATGGACAAGAACTTACTACTGACTGCAAACCTTTCTGAGTTTGGAGCCGCAGCTTTTCCAGACCAACATGTCAGCCCACACTTGGTCTCCAGCAATTCCTTAAAATGGTGGCTGAGGTCCACGTACCCTCCCATGGTGGGTACCCCTGCCAGGTGAACCAGGGCACAACGGCCCACTCTCCTTCTGGGGGCTGGGGATGGTCCCTCATTGGAACCCATTCCCCCCGGGTACCCTGTGCCCTCAGCTCTCTGGTAGGGTCAAGAAAAGTGAAAAGTTCTGCCGTCCCTTCTGTTCTTTTTCTCACTGTTAAGTGGGAGCAGCACCCTTTCCAGCTTTCTATGTCTTATGCAGAAGTCCATTTTCCAGTGTTTTAGTTCCGTAGACTTTTGCAGCATGTTCTGTATATAGCGAAAAACCTCATCCAATGTTCACCTGGATTTTCACAGGTGTTTATCAATGCCTGACTCATTTCTTCTTGCATGTCCGACATTTTGGGGTCATTTTGCATCTTCCTAAAGTACATCCTTTTCAAGTCTTCTCACTGAGAGCCTGTAGGTGATGTCTTTTTTTTTCTTTTCCACAGATAATTTTGTTGTCTCTTCCAGGGGCCGGCAAACTGCAGCCTGTTGAGCCAAATCTAGTGTGAGGCCTGTCTTCCTTCAGCCCCACGCCAGGCATGGCTTCTGCATTTTTACGGTGTCGATTAAAAAGAAGAATATGGGACAAAGACCTGAGCCTGCAAAACCTAAAATATTCACTATTTGACCCTTTACAGAAAGTTTGGCAACCTCTGGTCGTATTCCGTATTGACAGTAACTGTCTCCTAGCATTTTTTTTTTAATTTTATTTATTTATTTGAGGCAGAGAGAGAGAGGTAGAGTGAGAGAGAGCATGAGAGGGGAGAAGGTCAGAGGGAGAAGCAGACTCCCCGTGAAGCTGGGAGCCCGATGTGGGACTCGATTCCGGGACTCCGCGATCATGACCTGAGCTGAAGGCAGTCGCTTAACCAACTGAGCCACCCAGGCGCTCCTGTCTCCTGGCATTTTAACGATAATATTCCATTGTCTTTTGTCTTATATTGTTGCTCTTGGGAAACTGGCTAATAGTTCTTGGTCACTATTTTATAGTATTTTCTCTCTGGCTACTTTCAGTATCTTCACGGCGTGTTGGGTGTTCTTCAGTTTCACTGTGGGATGTAAGGGCACAACTCTCATTACCTACGAAAGCCTTAGTTACCATCTTTAAACACTGCCTCTCTACACATCTTCGGGTTTCTGACACTCAAATGCGTGTTGAATGTTTTTATCTTGTGTGTCTCTGAACTTCTTTTTACATTTTCTCTTCTCTGCATTCTATGTGATCTTTCAGCTTTGTCTCTAGCTCACTGACAGTCTGTTTCTTTTTGCTTTTTTAAGATTTTATTTATTTATTTGACAGAGAGAGAGATCAGATCACAAGTAGGCAGAGAGGCAGGCTGAGAGAGAGAGAAGCAGGCTCCCTGCTGAGCAGAGAGCCCGATGCGGGCCTCGATCCCAGGACCCTGAGATCATGACCTGAGCTGAAGGCAGAGGCTTTAACCCACTGAGCCACCCAGGCGCCCTGACAGTCTGTTTCTTCCTCTGGGTCTATAACCATCTGCTGCACCTGAACATGGAATTTCTCTTATATTTTTCATTTCGGCAAGTGTGCTTTCTGTTCTTGTTCAGATCTGCTCAGTTTTTATAGTCTCTTGATCTTTCATATTTTCAGTCTCTTTTATTCCCCTAAAAATAATAAACCCATTTTATACTCTGTTAACACCTGTAGGCTTTGCATGTCTGCTTCTGTACTTTGTTTTCTGCTTCACTCGTGGAGGCCTATATTTTTATTTGTATATTGAATTTGATATGAGTTTAAGTTCCACGGAGCTTTGTCCATGAGAATTTTTTTGAGGTATGTGTTCATAGAGTTCTTCTGGGAGAACTGTGGATTTGCTTCTGCCGAGAGCCTCAGTGCACTAACCCAGGGCCACTTTAAAATAATTAGGAGGGTGAGGTGGTGTTATAGGTCACCTATGAGTGTGAATTCAGATATTGCCTGTGTAGAGTGTGTTTAGGGGGGAGAATTATCCAAGGGAAATATATTTTTTTAAGATTTAATTCATTTACTTTTATAGTGAGAGAGAGCACTCTTTGTGGGGGGAGGTGCAGAGGGAGAGGGAGAGAAGCAGACTCCACACTGAGCATGGAGCCCAACTCAAGGCTCAGTCTCAAGACCCTGAGATCATGACCTGAACAGCAATCAAGAGTCGGATGCTTGAGCGTCTGAGCCACCGGGCACCCTGGGAGATATTTTTTCTTTATCACACTGAGATCCAAGGCCCGAACAGAAGATCATCCTCCAGGGAAGGTTGGTTGTTTGTTTCTAGTTCATCCATTTCAGGGCTGCCCTTCGGGGTTCCAGCTTTTCTTGAGTCTTCTTTTTGTTCTCTCATGCTACTGAACCCCGGGACTTGTCTTTCTCTCACAGGTGTGGTTTATAAAGTCTAGCTCCAGGCCCCCGAGAGCGGTAGATGGTCTTCAGCACAGTAGACCTTTAGTGCTTGTTCACCTGTGTGGAATCAAGGCTTTTTATTTCTGGCCTTGTTCTCTAACTCATTTCTTTTATAAGAGATATTTTAAATGTTATCCAATATGTTGAGGTGTTTTGTTCTAGATTGAGTTTCTTTCCCATGTAGTACAGGAATGCCCCTTTTTAACTTATCTGTGGACAATATGTATTCTTCTCAAAAGGGAAAAATGTCATTTGACCTGTTAAAAATACAATATGACACAATGGGAAGAAGATGAAATTTAGAATCGGAGGACCCTGCATTATCACTTACTCACTTTATACCATCCAGGGCCCAATTTTCTCATCTGAAAAATGGAAGTGTAATCTCTGCTTGACCTGCCTCACGATGTATTATTAGAAAAAGAATAAGGTAATGTGTCTCTTTGCATGTAACCCTAAATCACTGAGTACTCCAGAAATGGATGGCATTCTTTTTAATAATGCTAAGAATAAACATTTCAGGTACCTGATATTGAGGGTTCTAAAGAAAAAAGTAATGAGTACCAATGACCTTAAGAAGTCACATCTGTTTCCCTTTTTTTGATGCCAACCAAAAAAAAAAAAAAATTAGATCTGCGAGTTTTCACCATCACACTAGCTTTGTCAAGTCCATCTCCCTACTGAGATGGCACTTGGGAATCTTGGCCATGAATACTGGAGTGTGTGTGTATGTCTGTGTGTTGACACAGTCAGCAGAATGTATGGTGGGGCTTCCTTTTGGGCATATCTGAATTACTGGCTTGTCCTTGTAGTCTCTTTGTGTGCTGGTAGCAAGTTCCATATGAAGTAGCGGTCTGTCTTAAAGGACATCTGAGGAGTTGAATGTGTTTGCTTCTGTGCAAGAGCTTCACAGAAGCGACAGGCTTGGAGGACCTAAAGGTCATCGTCTCATTTATCTGATTCCTACACCCACTCTAGTTCAATACTTGAACCACCACCTGCTGTAGCTACCCAGTGGTTAATATAGGTTTAATTAATTACTTAAGCCTACCATGTGTATTTGGAAACAGCAAATTCTACTTTTGTTTCTTTTCCCAGATCCAAGTATGTTTCCATTTCCATTCACTGGTGGTTTCTTTCCACTCCTGTCCTGGGACTCCATTAATAAGGTCAGCTAAGCCATCCCCACATATTCACACATTTTGAGACAAATATGTTGCCATTTGATCTTTTTCTAATCTGAGAAAAAATCTCAAGTTTCTGCAGTTCTCTAAAAAACGTATTTTCAAGGTTTCTCGCTTTGCGTGTAACTTAAAATGCATCACCCATGGCCTGAGCTCTTTGAACACTTAAGCGCTTTTAATCCTCACGTCAGTCCCAGGGGGGGTGGGTTTTAGGATTATCCCCCATTTTACAAATAGGGGAGCTGGACCTGCAGGGGCCAAGGGGGTTGCCGCAGGCCATGTTCCTGGGAAGGAGTGGAACTGGGATTCTGACCCCGATCTCACGGGCTCTAGAAGCCAGACCTCTAATACCCTCACCGATTTACCTCTATTCCTTCTCACTGTTTCTCCTTAACATTAGTGCCCAGGAAAACACTGTTCCAGGGGTGGACTCCTGTAAGTTGGGCAGAGTGGGAGATGTTGCCAGAAAACAAGGCAGCCAGCAAGCCTCCCAGGAGGGTATGGCTTTGGGGGCATGTGTAGTTTTATTTAAAAATTTTAAATTATGGGACACCTGGGTGGCTTAGTCGTTAAGCATCTGCCTTGGGCTCAGGTTATGGTCCCAGGGTCTTTGGATCGAGCCCCTCATCTGGCTCCCTACTCTTCAGGAAAGCCTGCTTCTCTCTCTCCCACTCCCCCTGCTGGTGTTCCTTCTCTCGCTGTGTCTTGTCAAGTAAATAAATACAATCTTTTTAAAAAATTAAAATTAAAAAAATAAAAATTTTAAATTAATAACCAATGTTGAGGGGGAATGGAGATGCCACATAGCAATCCACATTTCTAACTTCTCTGGGGAAAAAATTCAAAATCTGGTAACCCTGGGCCCTTCTAAAAAGCAACCATCGTGGGGAGCCGAGCAGGGGCTCTGTCTAAAGACAGCACCCATGTTTGCCAGTTCATTGTCTTCCTGCCATGCTTCCTTCACTTATAGACCCTGTTGTCATCTGAGGCCATGAACTCAGCATCAGACTATTAGGTTTTTATGTATGTAGCTTAAGTACATACTGCCTCTTTGGCTGATATAGATCACTGTTGTCTTGGACCAGGGTCACGAGCCTTTAAAATTGCTTTCTAGGTATGCTGCTAAGACCTGCTTCCCTATCCTATCATTATATGACCGGTGTTCTGCATCCATAAATGTAAAAGTTATTTTTTCCATTTATCCCATTAAATTTGACCAAGTTAGATCAACCCATTTTTTTTTCTTTTTGGCTAGTTAAAATTTGATGCCTTTTATATCCTGATGGAGTTAATCATCAGATTAGCTATTAGTCTTTTAAGAATAGATGCAGCTGCAAATAACAGAAAATCAAAAATAACGTGGGCTTCAACCAGGCAGAAGCTTCCCCCTCCTGGAAATGAAGTGTGCATTTGTACTGTCCAGGGTTATCCCAGCACCTTCATCATCCTTAGGGAGCTCAGCTTCTCTTAGTATTGTAGCTTCACCAGCTTCCACACATGTTCTGGGACCGTCCTGGCTGCCCTTTGGGACCACTTGGAAGTCACATGTTAACACTGTCACTTAGCTTTGCTTCAACCTTCAGAGGAGGCTGGGATATGCTGACCTTACACACAGGGGCCATGTGCCCAGCTAAAGATCAGTGTCTATTATAGGAGGGTAATAGGGGGCAATCAGCAGCCTTGTCTCCTGGCTGTTTGCCATCTATAAATTTAATTACAGTGGCATCCATGTACCTATAAGCAATATAGATTACTGCTTGAAAACACTAAGGGCAGAGAACAGAACTCTATGATATGATGCTGTACATACCTTCAGGTGTATACACAAGTATATATAGCAAGTATCTCAAGATTAGGGAAAAGCAGGGCGCCTGGGTGGCTCAGTGGGTTAAAGCCGCTGCCTTCGGCTCAGGTCATGATCCCAGGGTCCTGGGATCGAGGCCCACATCGGGATCTCTGCTCAGCAGGGATCCTGCTTCCTCCTCTCTCTTCTTTCTCTGCCTGCCTCTCTGCCTACTTGTAATCTCACTCTCTGTGTNCCTTCAGGTGTATACACAAGTATATATAGCAAGTATCTCAAGATTAGGGAAAAGCAAAAGGGGTTCTATCTACTGCTGGTGGAGGGGGTGCACTCCACGGTCTTCTGCTCCTTCATCCATGATTACAGGATGCCCCATCATGCATTCAAGGTGATGGGGGAGCATCTCCCCAGTAGGCCTGGTGCTGTTAAAATTAGGTCAGAGACGCCCGGGAGTTATTAGAAAGTTAGATGGTCCCCCGATCACTTTTGTTTTCTTGCCATAAACTGTAAGCTGTCAGCCAGTTTTCTTTTCCTCTTAGAGCTGTTTCTTCCCACTTTCTTATGGTTGGCTGAGAATCCAAGATTCCTCCTCCTCCTCCTCCTCCTCCTCCTCTTCTTCTTTTTCTTCTTTTTAAGATTTATTTATTTATTTATTTGTCAGAGAGAGAGAGAGGGAGCGTACAAGCAGGCATAGTGGCAGGCAGAGGGAGAAGCAGGCTCCCCACCGGGCAACGAGCCCAATGTGGGACTTGATCCCAGGATGCTCGGATCATGACCTGAGCCACAGGCAGCTGCTTAACCAATTGAGCCACCAAGGCATCCCCAAGATTCCTCTTCCATGTCCTCTCAGGAGCATGCATCCAGGCCCTTAGCTAAGGTCACGGCCACAGTTCCTGGCTCTGTGGGTTTTGCTTCTTTTAGATGGTGTGGTAACTGTAGTCCTGCTGGGACCATTTGTCTAATTTTATATATTCCCAGAAATCGAGCTCACCAAATTCCCTGATGGCAGAGCTCATTAACCACTTATACTGCCCCCACCCAGTGTTTCAGATGTGTTCATCTCCGAGGGTTCTGGGGTCCCAACCAGGCGGCAAAAGAAGCAGCAACTCGTTTTTCTTCATTTGCATTTCCGAGGGCCTCCAGGCTGCCTACCACCTCACCGGACATTGCCTTTCTAGGGAACGGACTACAGAGAGGCCGGGGCAACGGGAGAATTCAGCTGACTGTGAGAATTCATAGAGACTTTGTTAGCCATAGTGTAAAATAGTAGGATCTGAGATCTGGTTTTCTTCCTTTTATCTCAGAGGATTATGGAACATGTTGTTCGAAGAGTTTTTTTTTTCCCCCCAGGATGGTGAAAATATTGATTCTGGACAATAAGCATGTTTTACTGGTGACTGGCATAAAAGCCTAGTAAGGATGTATGTAGTCATATTCTCTTTATCTCCCTTGTTCTTTGTCTCCTTCTCGTCCTCCTTCCCCTCCTCTCTGCCTGCTTGTGTGTGTGTGTGTGTGTGTGTGTGTGTGTGTGTGTGTAAAAGAAAAGCAAGGTGTTTCTGTACCTTATATTTCTGAGGTGATGATACAGCAAATCTTGATGCCCTTAGAGCTGCCAGAATCCACAGGTAACCAATGTGGAACAAAAAAGAGATGTCCTCGACTTTCCCATTTAATTGCTTTACTTTTTTTTTTACTTGTTTTATGCAGCCTCTCCTAAGCAAATTTCTCAAGTTTTATCAGTAATTATAAAGCAAGAAAGGGTAGTAAAGATGTCAGACTAACATTCTAATATTAATGATACAAATAGTTCATTCTTTCAAGCCGAGCTTCTCTTTCAAGTTGGCTTAAGTCTCCTTAAACTGTGATCATTCTGATAACCTGATGCTTTTATCTGAGCCTCCCTTTTCCTCTCATGGAAGGAAAAGTGGAAACCAGGAGGCTGGATTGCTCAGGTGAGTTTCAGGGCACAGTCTCTACACCAGTGGGACAGATGACTATGTGTCAGCCACTTTGGACATTAGGTAACATATTTGATCCTTACAATCCACTGAAAAGTGGTTTTTGATATCCCAGGGCATCTGAGAGTAAATGGAGCCTCAGAAAGTTTAAGTCCTTTGCCCACAGTTATCAATAAGTTAAGGGACAGAGCTGATCTGCACACCTGCTCCAATGGGCTCTGGGGCCCAGCCTCTTATCTCTGAACCACACTGCTCCTGCCACTGCTGGGATCCTCAGGGATCTGCTGGAGGAAGTCCTGGGTGACCAGCCTGAGGCGGTCAGAATTAATCTGGGGAGGGGGAGGCATCTACTTTCTCCTGTTGATAAAAACTATCTGTGAAGCAATTGTCATAAAAGATGTAACTGCCTAGGGACACCTGGGTGGCTTGGTTGGTTAAGCATCTGCCTTCGGCTCAGGTCGTGATCCCTGGGTCCTGGGATCTAGTCCCACGTTGGGCTCCTTGCTCGGTGGGGAGTCTGCTTCTCCCTCTGCCTGCTGCTCCCCTTGCTTGTGTGCTCTCGCTCTCTGACAAATTAAAAAAATCATTTTAAAAAAGAGATATAACTGCCATCATCACAGAAACATTCTTCTAGTCCAACTAGTAAGGGTTGGAAAGGACGTTTTTTTCAAGTGAGGGTCACTGACCCACAATAAAAAAATTAAGCAAGGGATATATGAAAGAAAAAATAGTACATTTTGAACTTTTAAAAAGAAACATTTAAAAGTGTGGCTGATTTTTTAAATTAAGAGCTGGGACTATAAAACATCATTTATTAGCCACTGTACAACCAATATTTCAACACAGATGTGTTTTCCTAGCATTGAAGTTGAAAGAGTTGGGGAAACAAAGAAAGGGAGATGGAAAGAAGAAATACAATTTTTAAGGTAGAAATAGATAATTATCCTCTTAAGGTGAAGGAAGGAGTATGTAAATCGAAGGAAAGGTAGGCATAAAAAGAAGGGGCAGTAGAAAAAATATGCAATGTAGGGAAAGAGGCACAGGGAGGTTTTCCAAAGTGCACACTCCTTAGTCATGCCCTATTCACATGAGCTGTTGGCTTCATTATTGTAACAAGGACTGGTCTATTTTATTTGAAATTCATAGTTTATTTTTGCACTCCAGGGTGGAGAATGGTGTCAGCTGTGGCTGCCTACTGCAGGGATCTCTTTTCAGTGTCTGCAGGAGTTATTCTGTGTTTTAGTGGCACAGCAAAAGCAGTGCATTGATATTAACTAGGTGCTATCAACTATATGCATCTGATTTGATAGTTTACACAAGTATATCCCTTTACTTACTAAACTAGTAAGTATATTTGTGCCGAGTTCATCAATTGTGACTCTTAATTGTATTCATTAATTTAAATGCCAATATACTTACTGCTTTTGCACACACATACCCTTACTGAAAGCAAGCTGGCCTTAATAATAGTAATCATTGAATAAAATAGGAATTAAGACAAAAGCATGGATAGGGATGAAGTGATAGTGCTTATTACTAATAGGAACAATCTACCAAGGAGATACTATAATCCTTAATTTGTGCTGTACCTACACTATAGATTCTACATAAAACACAGTGGACTCAGGAAACCTTTAGAAACCCACGCTTGTGGATTTTAGCATTACTTCATGAGAAATAATAGATCAAGCAGAATAATTCAAAGAACACAGAAAATTTGACATATTTACTAAGTTTACAGAGAAGGCATCGACCTCCTGGGGAAAAGAACATATTTGGTAAAGTGGAAAGGAGTTGAGGACAAATGAGGAGACCCAGATTGGCTGGAGTTTGGGGAAGAAAAAGAAGAGATCTGGGGTGAGCATTTGTGATGAGTTAATGGGCCTTTGGAGAGAAAGGGGCTGTTACTGGTTTCCTAGGGCTACAAGAATGAATGATCACAACTGGGCGGCTTGAAGAGGAATTCATTGTCTCAGAGTTAAGGAGGCTCCAAGTCTGAAATCAAGGTATGACGAGAACCACGTTCCCTTTGGAGGCTGCAGGGGAGAATCTCCTTGGCCCTTTTCAGCTTTTGGCAGTTCAAGGCATTCTTTGGTTCTGTCTTCTCCTTTAGGTCTATCTCCTTATTTCTCCATTTTATTCTACCTTTCTCTTAGAGAGACATTTGCCTTATCAAGATCCTTAATTAGATTTGTAAAGGCCCTTTTCCAAATAACGTCACATTCACAGGTTCCAGGGGATAGGACTTGAGCATATCTTTTTAGGAACCATTATTCAGTCCATTCCAAGGTCAGAAGAGGATTTTTAGAAGTTTCGCAGGGGCTGGGAGTTGTATATTATAGTTACTTCTTTGCTACCTCTCAGAATGAATTCAATAAAAATGTGATTTTTTGAAATTTTTAAAAAATTTGGAATTATGGTTGTCCTTTTTTTTGTTATTTTGCAGGGTTTTTTGTCACTGTGCTTGAAGTCAGTAATAAGTCCATTTTGTGCTCACTGCATTTTATAACATCAGTGTTTCCTACCACTCAGTGGATTTCATATCACAGTGAACTATAATTTAGTCTGTAATCTCTTATGCAAACTACTCTGCAAAAATCTCTCACTTAGTGCTTCTCATGTCTCTGTGGAATGTTGAATGAATGCATAGGTGAATGAATGAAAATTGGGAGAGTCCCGCTGGAAAGGTTTCTCCCTTGCCCTAACTTTAGTGGGGGAGGTAAAAGGCCCTGAGAGATTGTCACTTAAAGGGCTTCATCTCTAAACCGAGGGGTTTGCATCCGGTGACCTCAAAGGACCCTTCCAGCTCTGAGTCCTGCAGTTCTGGTTTATGTCCCTGGGTTTATTGCCCATTTCCAGCAGGCACTGGTCTGTTGTTTCCCTAAGAGTTACAGTTTTCAGTTTTGTTGCCCGTGCATGCCTTACTGAGAAAAGGCAGGATGGCACATACTACTAGCAGCGAAGCTTCTCCTTATAGAGGCTCATACTGTGGGTCATGCTCCCACATGCCCAACATATATCCCGCTCCTCCAGTCAGCACGGGCTCCAGTCCATGCATCCCCGCTTGTACTTCAGTTTTTCTGTTCTTTGCAGGTGTATTACCACTGCAGCTCTACCCAAATAACATCCATAATTTCTTTTTTTGTGTGTAAACTGAATTTACACAAAATAACTAAAATGAGGTGTAGGGGCGCCTGGGTTGCTCAGTTGGTTAAGCGATTGCCTTCGGCTCAGGTCCTGATCCCAGGGCCCTGGGATCGAGCCCCATAGCGGACTCCTTGCTCAGCAGGGGGCCTGCTTCTCCCTCTCTCTCTTTCTGCCTCTCTGCCTGCTTGTGCTCTCTCTCTGTGTCAAATAAATAAATAAAACTTCTTTTAAAAAAAGTAAAATGAAGTTTAAGCACAGTTGAAGAACTTACTAAATAAAATGTTTTAACAAAAACTATGGCTTGTTTTGTACCATAAATATTTCCATTGATTATTTAAATCTCTTGGTGATCACGAGGGTCTCTCTGTATGATCTTAGCCATTTTAGGACCATCTTTGGTATGTGGCCTGCCCAAAGTCAGCTTGGTGGGGGGAGGTTTGTAGGAAGAGGTATGAAAGAAGCACTTGAATCAGGGAGTGTGTTAGCTCAGGCTGCTGGAACCAGATCATTAAAACCATAACACCAGAGGCTGGCAGCTTACACAACAGAAACTTATTTCTTGAGGTTCTGGAGGCCGAAAAGTTCAAGATCAAGGTGCTGACAAGGTAGGTTTCACCCTGAATCCTCTCCTCTTTGCATGTAGACAGCTGCCTTTTTTTTTTTTTTAAGATTTTTTTATTTATTTGTCAGAAAGAGACTGAAAGAACAGCAGGCAGAGGGAGAAGCAGACTCCCCGCTGAGCAGGGAGCCCAATGCAGGGCTCCATCCCAGGACCCTGGGATCATGACCTGAGCTGAAGGCAGAAGCTTAACCAGCTGAGCCACCCAGGCGCCCCTAGACACAGCTGCATTCTTGCCCTGTTCTCACATGGTGGGGAGAGAGAGAGGGGAGGATCTGGTGTCTCTTCCTTTATGAAGATGCTGGCCTAATCAGATTAGGGCCCTACTGTTATGACCTCATTTAACCTTTATCACTTCCTCATTGGCCCTGTCTCCAAACACAGTCACACTGGGGGTTAGAGCTTCACATATGAATTTTAGGGCAACACAGTGCAGCCTGTAGCAGGGAGGAAATGAAAAGGAGGAAGAGGAACGAGGAGTGTGATGGGCCAAGAATTCCATGATGAAGGAAAGGAGGACCGTGCAGGATGGGAGGTCTGGGATGCATGGCCGGGGTGGGGAGCAAAGGGAGGGGGTGGCTCCAGGACCTGCAGAAAGAGGCAGGTGCTGGCACTGGGAATGAAAAGGGACACGGTTTAAATAGATTGGTCTTTGATACTTTTTTATGCCTGGCAAAGTGAGATGCCCTGTAGATCTTCAGCGTTTGGCCCTCTTGTTTCTGTATTTTCCTTCTTTTCATAGACCAATTCCATTTTGCACTTTAAACTATCCCCTTTAGACATACAGTGTATAGATCTTAATCCATCTTTTCACTTAAGGTTTAGCTCTTTATTTCAAGCCTCCTGAAGAGACTGTCCTCCTTGGGTACTTTATCGTTGCACCAGATTTCTTGAGTCTAGACGGAAGCTGTGTTTCTTCTCTACCTCCTGGTGACTGGCTGTCCTGTCTGTGTGTCCTGCTGCCAGTGGTTCCCGGAGAAGTGTGTGTGGCTCCTCTTCTTTATCTTTCAAACACCATTAGCATCAAAATGTGCTCTTCCAAGGACTTGTAGTTTCCCTCCTCTTTCATTCTGTTTTACTGCCAGCATTAGACCAAACCAATGTGAGCATTTTTTAAAATGGTTTTTCTTCTTATAAACTTAACCCCTCCAGTGTCTTAAATTCTTTTTTAAGATTTTATTTATTTCAGAGAGCAAGAGGGCACACGTGGGGGGAGGCAGCAGAGGGAGAGGGAGAAAAAGGCTCCCCTCTGAGCAGGGAGCCTGATTTGGGGCTCAATCCCAAGACCCTGAGATCACCACCTGAGTCGAAGGCAGACGCCCAACCGACTGAGCCACCCAAGTACCCCTAGAGTCTTACATTCTTAATTGCAAAATCACTTAGCTTGAAAATCTCCTGTGATTTTCCATTACACCTGTCGGCCCAGTCGTATGTGAGTTCTAATACTTGCCTCACGGTAGGTTTCTGTTCTGGTTATGACCAACCACCCCAGAGCTCAAGTGGCATAAGATCACCATTCTTATACTCACAGATTCTGTGGGTCAGAATTTGCATAGCGCACAGAGGCGATGTCTTGTCTCTCCTTCCTCAGTGTCTGCGCTCTCAGCTGAGAAGGCTCCAAAGCTGGAGGTGACTTGATGATGGGGCGGTCTGGCATCATCTTTCCTCATGTCTGGGAGTCGAGGCTGACTCTGTGAAGCCCTCCCCTGTGGTGTCAGCCGGGGTGCCTCCCTATGGCTTCCGCATGTGGTGCATCCACCTGGACTAGTCTGGAATTTCTCACGGCACGGTGGCAGGCCCCAAGAGTGAGTATGACAGGTGAGGGAGGCCTTTTTAGGATCTAGCTTCAGAAGTTGCAGAGCATCTGTGGTGCTCTGTGGGTGTAGGGAGTCCCAAAGCTCTGGCCAGCTAGGTTCAAGGGGAGGGGCCCCAGAGCCCCACCTCTCAATGGGAGGAGTGCAAGGTCTCATTGTGAGAAGAACGTATGAGATGGTGTATTTGTAAAATACACTCTACCACATTGTCCAGTTCCAACTTTGCCAAAAGTAATCTTCATTGCAACCAGTTAGTCATCTCCCCTCTCTGTTCTCCATGCTTATTCCTGAGCCCACACTCCAGTCCCTGCCACCTCCGTACTCCAGTTGTCCCTGTCCCTCTTCCCTGCTGATCTGAAGCCTAGGCATCCCTTAGAACCAACTCAGTCTGCAGGCTGCCAAGAACAGCCTCGGAGGGGAAAGGAAAAGTGCTCCTCTGTTATTTTTATGGCCTGTTGTGTTTCCATAGTTGGCAAATTTAAGAGACTTAGTTATAATTAAAATAGGCACTGGGATTATTTTCAAAATGCTGGATCCCTGGTATTTAACTTTGTGGTAAATTAATCTATTTGCTCTGCAAGTTCTCTCTCTTAAAGGGTAATAGTCCTTATTTGGTTTTGTTTCCTAGAGAAAACTCATAACCTGGATTTTCTTTGTCTTTCAGAGATATAGCATGAACAAGTACTTTGGGATATATAGCGTTACTACAAACCCAGAGGAATGATCAGATAGTATTCTTTTCAGTTATTTAGGATGTGGTGATAGTACTTGGAAACAGTTATCTGCTAAGCTGTAGTCATTAAAATGGTAAACACACAGAAGTTGCTGAGCTGTCCTTTTTTTTGTCATGTGTTTCTGGTTCATGCCTAGGAATGAAATGGGTGCATTCTAAATATGATTCGAATCAGGGGCAGTCTTACCTACACCAGATGACACTGGTTAAGAGATAGAAATTAGGTCCATTTGTGCAGAGGTTGGATGGGGTACTTACAGAATCTCTTACCTTGATTTTCCACTATGCTTCCAAAGGGCCTATTTTTCATCTTTGCTCAGTCTTTATTTATGTGTATTTCAGTAAAGCTTTAGCCTGTTGTTTTTGTCACTTTCATAAATGCCTAGAAAGATGAGCCATGTAAGAGATTTGTATTGTGCAACTCTGTGCATATACTTTGAATTATGTGTCCACATTCTGTCACATTGGGGGAGGAAGCACTCCACAAATCACTTTGGACGCTTTCTCAGGGTCTCTGTGTCTTTAGGCAAAAAAGTAGGGACAAATGGAGATGTATAACCAGGCTCTCTTCTGCAACATTGGTTTCCTTGTGATCAGCGTCCTCACTGTCCGCTTTATGCACCTTGCATGTCTTTTACGATGCTGTGCCTCAGTTTGGTTGAGCACCTCCTGTAACTTCAGCTTTGTAACCTCAGGCAAGGAAAAGCCAAAATCCCTCACTGAAAGTGACACCAATATGTAAATTAAATCTGTTAATAGTTCTAAGCCAGGGTAAAAAAAAGAGGGCAAAAAAGAAGAGCATAATTTAGGATCAAGATTGAGACCTTGAGCACAAAGCATTTGAACAAAGTCATTTGATTTGTTTTTTTTGAGTAAGGTTATTGATGTTTTTCTTGTTTATGGTAAAAAGTCAGTATCTAAGGATTTCACTTATTCCCCAAATTCAAAAGAATTTGTTCTTTTTCTGTGCTTTTTGGGTTGTTGAGAAATCACCCAATGGTATGAGGGAATTGTCCTGCAGTTGGATTTACCATTGTTCATGAACCATTCTGATCGTTTGCTAGGAATATGCCTTTTTCTGCAGGACATCATAAAAATCAGAAAACATTGGGTAGGGGTGCGTGGGTGGCTCAGTCTGTTGAGTGTCTGCCTTCAGCTCGGGTCAATGTCCCAGGATCCTGGGATCAGGCCCCACATAGGACTCCCTGCTCACTGGGGAGCCTATTTCTCCCTCTCCCTCTGCCTGCTGCTTCCCCTGCTTGTGCTCTCTCTGTCAAATAAATAAAATTAAAAAAAAAAAAACATTAGGTAAGCTTTAGGTAAGCTTATCATTGGACTATCTGATAATATCTACAGAGCATCTAAAAAGGTTTAGAGACAAGGAAAATCATGTAGTACTATTTTTTTTTTTCAGATTCACTATTGTACCTACTGCTTTAACATGGAGATTCTTCATCTGAAGGTTGAAGGAAACCATTCTGAGTATGATCTTTGCAAATGTAGCTGTCATTCTACTTAAAAATTAGTTGTGGGTTCCTGACACCCTCCCCTATTAATAAGGCACATTTTTCCTTTATGCATTGAGTTAGAAAGGCAGAGGCAAGGAGGTAGAAAGTCAAGATCAGGAGCACAAGGAGAGCTGCCCCAAATCCTTCATCTCTCAGGGCATAAAGACCAGAACAACCAGAGATTGCTGGAAGACCCAGTAATGGTGGGAATGACATTTGAGCAGAATTGTGTTGAAACCCTCAATTACCCTGTGCATTGTTTTAAAAGTTACATGGTTTCCAGGAAATGGGGCTCATGATGTATACAGCAGAGCGGCAGTGACATAGGAATCTCTATTTAATCCCTCAATTATGTACATTGCTTTTAGGCTTTTTCAAAAAGCCCCCTGGGAATATGGTCAATAATTACTTTGTATTATTTCAGTACCTTTTCTCTGAGAGTTGAGACTAGCAGAGGAACTCAGAACTCAAATTACGGTGTTGCCTCTGGGCTTCCACCCGTGTGTTGGGCCTGAGCAATTAACCTAAATGGCAAAGCTGAAGCATGCTTTTGGGAAAAAAATGGCATTTACTTTCTTCAGTACAAATACATGATTATACTTTGATAGTGAAATGCCGCTGAATGCAGAGTGACCATAAAGTTCTGATGACCTGGGGCACAAGTGAAACAGTTTACGGTTTTGAAAATTAAACAGAATTCTCGGCAGGGAGTAGAAAACGGAAAAGAAAACTTAAGGTGTGTTTATTCCATTGTTCTCGAATGGGTGCATACGCCAACACTGAAGGGCTCCGTTTAAGTGGTTCTTTGAAGCACGTGAAAGTTGCCAATCTGTAAAGGAATCGGTTCTAGAAAACTATTAATCTGCTTTCTCTCCCTAAATATAGATGGATGGATGCATTCTCTCACATGCATACGTACACACATATAGAAGAAAAATTCAGTTATTATAAAAAGTCTTGTACTTTACAGACCTCTTTTGTCTTCGCTTGTTTTTCTTCATTATGCTTTTAGGTGGTATTCAGGGTTGTTTCTTTTCCCCCTGATTTTGGAAGATAAAAATTTCACTTTTACTAGGGAAATTTCATAAATCCGAAGTTGCTACATCAGCTTCAGGCACACAAAATCCCTCCCATGCTAAGGATTTGGTTGACGGTGCTGTGGTGGCTTCTCCCATTGAAGCAGCGGTCTTCACGTGTTTCCATTTTGGGCAGTGTGGGTTTCCTTTTGTCTCATTTATTTCCTGCTCTTATCAAGAGGCATAAGAGGCCCACTTCTGCATCTCTTTGAGTGGGTTGCTTGGCAGATGAAGAAGGAGCTCAGAGAAAAGACGGGAAGAAGGTAGAGAAAATTCACCTCGTCCAAAGTAGCCGCTCATCTAACATCTAAATGCCATTTATTTTAATGATGATAGCAGAGTTCTCCAAATGTTGACATGTCCTTAGCCTGGCCTCCTGTCATGTGCATGCTAGGAAGGCCGACACACGAGTTGTGTCTTTCCACAGTGTCAGCTTTTTTCAGTCATAAAGCAAAGTTAAATCACAATTACAAAGCAGGTTCAGGATTCCAAACTCCATAATGTTTCACCATGTGATTAAACTTAGCTTTTTACACAGCACACAACAAACAAGCAAACAGAAGGGTGTAGGAAGTTAATGAACCCAAGGCAAAGTCAGTCTGTGGGCGTGCGGTTGCAAGAAGGCCTCGGTCTGGTCTGGGTCAGCTCTCGGCACTTACTGCTTCTGATGTTCACGCAGGGAAGGATCTGGGTTCTGTTCGGAGATCAATCAGAGATTCTCTGGGGCTGTTGCCTTCTTTAAGTGGTCAGACATAGAGGGGTCAGGTCTGAAGAGTCTGACAGTTTGCTGCCCAAATCCTCCCCTTTTTAAAGGTATTTAATCAGTTTTGGATCCACAGACCTCCTCTGGGTCTGCTCATTATCAGTTCTGGGGAGTCTGCTGACATTGGTCCCAGCGCTATCACGTAGCTGCAGTACCTGAACTGCTTGCTTGACACGGGCCCCTGTTTGACACGAGAGATTCCATTTTGCTCTCTCCACCTGCCTTTCTGGAATTTGAGCATTAGAGAAGTTTCAGCCAGAAGGGCCACTGGCATCTGAAGCTGTCTGTGCCCTCAGGGCTGACAGTGTCGAAGGCAAGTAGACAAAGCAGCCAGTGATCCAGACAGCTGTGACTTGGCGTGTTCCGACTCACGACGGCCACTCACCCAAGGGTCAAACTTTAGAAACGCTGCTGTTCTTCAGTGGGGACAGCCACACCGGAGTGCTGGTGCAGCAGACAGGTCCCCGGACCCAGAGCCATACCAGCAGATGCCGTTCGGTCATCAGACTTCTCACATGTGGCCCAAGAACCGTTTCCCACTTGTGGCAGTGCCCGCTGACTTCTGAGAGAGTCCCACAGACTTCCTGTCACAGTCACACTGTACCTTCACCTTCAGTCTGGGTTTTCCATGCTGGGCACGGGAAGCCAGGATAGCCTTGTCTCTCCCATCACTGGCACCCTGTCTCAAGGACTCACTCTGCCGCCCCCCACACAGCTAAGCTTAGATTGTAACAGCCGACAATGTTTTCCCCTTGCTCCTTCTCACACAAATAGTTTGTTTAGAGACAGAAAGGGGGAAGAAAAAAGATGCAATTTCAGATAAGCCGCTGGCATTTCACAGAATAGAACTTCTCCTAGGAGATGCTGTGAAAGAGGACATATTTGAGATAAGTAAGGAGTACAAAATGAAGCTAATTAAGAAATTAGATGACAGGTTTAAAGCGGTCACAGTGCCACATTTTGACAGTGAGAAAAAATGTAAGTTGATAACAGCAGCTAGTACTGGATTGCGTGAAGTTAACATTAAGTGGCCAGGCAGGTTCAAATTTGATGATGAACCAGAGGTTTTGTTCTAGATTTGTCTTTTGCAGCAAAAACAAAATAGTGGTAGATGGGCTGATACCTTGGTAGTGGAGGGAGAGGCGAAAGGACAGATTTCAGAGATACTGAAAGGAGAGGCAGTGAGATTTCATGACAGATTATAGAGGGATTTAATGGGCAGCTGCAGGTTAATCTTCCTGTTTACAGCTGACTCTTCTGGTTTCCCTGGGAAGAGGAGGTTTTTTAAGGGAGAAGTACCTTTTCACTTTTTAATTTAAAATACTACCTAAATTGCTTTTTTGAATTAGGAATATTCTTTCCAATTTCCTATATGGCATACAGTAAGGAGCATCTGTCTTATAATCTTAAACGATGTATACGGAGTTCTAACTGTGCTCTGTATGCCTTACTTCATATAATCATTACAGCAATGCTNCTAAGGAGCATCTGTCTTATATGCGGAGTTCTAACTCTGTATACGGAGTTCTAACTGTGCTCTGTATGCCTTACTTCATATAATCATTACAGCAATGCTGTGAGCTCAGAATTGCTCTTATTGACGTTTGCTTATAAGGAACAGAGCCTCAGGGAGGCTAGAAATTTGTCCCAAGTCTCACAGGCTGTCTGGTCCAGGGCCTACAGACCTGACTGCTACCATATAGGAGCAGGATACTAGCTGAATGCCGGGTGTTAAATTTGTATATAAGAATCATGTTAAGAGGTATCATTAGCCCCATTTTACTGATGAGGAAATGGAGGACATTAAGCTAATACATGGTAGGATTTAAAGTTATGTCTGTCTGAACCTCCCAGATCATTCTCTCTTCACTGCTGTATGTAGTACTATGCAGATTGAGCTAATGACAGCAATAGCTAGTAACAACATCTCATTATACCCTTATAGTAGTTACTAGGTGGCAGCCACTGTTCTAAGCACTTTACATATATTTACTCTTAAGGGAAGGATCTGCACGATAAGTACCATTACTTACCACCCCAATTTTCACATGTGGAAATTGAAGCAGAGAAATGTTCAGTATCTAATGTAAGATCATGTAGCTATTAAATGGTAGAACTGATGTTTGGGCCCAGGCAGTCTCACTCTCGTAATTGATACTATGCACTCCGGAAACAATGAACATGAGAATTGATCACCGTACACTCTTCAAAGAATGAATATGAAAAGTGTAAATAAGAAAGAAAAAAAAAAGCAGCCTTTTGGTTTTCTTGGGAGTTTTAGTGGCCTGCTGTTTTTCAGAATAAGAAAAGGCTTAATTTGATCATTGAAAACACAATAAGATGTGCTGAGTTCAAATAAGCTGGGGTTGAGGAGAGCAAAAAGTCAACATTTTTAGCCAAGAATTGCCCTCTCCAAGATGCATGAAGAAGGCATCTCTGTGGCTCGTACTCCTTATCACTGTACAATGAATTAGGCACATCTATTTACAAATTGTCTCTATTAGATGGGGCACCTGGGTGGCTCAGTCGTTAAGCTTCTGACTTCAGCTCAAGTCATGATCCCAGGGTCCTGGGATCTAGTCCCACCTCCTGTTCTCTGCTCAGCGGGAAGCTTGCTTCTTCCTCTCCCACTTCCCCTGCTTGTGTTCCCTCTCTCACTGTCTCTCTGTCAATTAAATAAATAAAATCTTTTAAAAAAAAAGTCTCTGTTAGAACCTGGCAGACTGATAAAGATGATGAAACTATATAACTTTACTAACTAGCATTATCTAACCCTGTGCCATCACTGAGTCGTGCTGAGATATTTGCATTTGAAATAGAAGAGACTTTTTAAGAACCTATCTTTAATCTCAAACTCCTTTTACAACTATTTATAGACACAATCTCCACTGCTTTTGAAAGCAAGCCCAGTATTAGTTTAATATGGGATAGGATGAAATTGTTTCCCTTGCAAAGCAATGAAGCTTATGGAATGTAGGCTCTCCTTTCGAAGTACCTTGTCAAGAATCCAATAGAATCTTTTGAGATTTTAATTCTGAGATTTCAGGGAGGAGAAAATGGTCACCTGTTCCTTTTACTCCTTGACATCCATGCTGGCCTCAGGCAACCATTTCATACTTCCCCATTTACCCCACTGACCCAGGGAATGGTCAAGTATAGGCACCTTGCAATTGCACGGAGTCTCATTTCAAGACAGAATAAATTCTCAGAGAATCGATGTGTGCCATTTGTGCAGCCTTCTCTGTTTCAGAACATGATCACATTTTACGAAAAATTGAAACCAGACGTGCTTCCCTTGGGATGCTTAGGTTTTGAGGGGAAAATAAGGGGGGGAGGGATTCATTTTTTTTTTTAAGATTTTATTTATTTATTTGACACAGAGTAAGATCACAAGTAGGCAGAGAGGCAGAGAGAGAGGAGGAAGCAGGTTCCCTGCTGAGCAGGGAGCCCGATGCGGGGCTCAATCCCAGGACCCTGAGATCATGACCTGAGCTGAAGGCAGAGGCTTTAACCCACTGAACCACCCAGGTGCCCCGGGATTCATTTTTTTACTGACCAAAATCTGAGACTGATGCAAGCAACAATTCCTGGTTCTTTGTTTTAAAGCTACTGAAAGGAAAACCAAAGACTATAATTTAGATTACAGAAACAAGTTGACCATGGTGGTCGAGGAAGCAGGACAGAGCCCCACGCAGAGCCCATTCCTGGCCAGGTCTCTAGCCACGATGGACTGCTGGTTTGTCTTCCTCAGGGCATGGGGCCAGGACAAGTGGAACCTCTCTCTGCAAGTACAGAATTCTCACAGGCACTAAGAACACCAGCCTGTAGAGAGGGAAACTTAAGAAAAGAAGCCATAATCTCCCCCAAGTTATTAACTAAACAATAGTGGAATTTCATTTTCATGGGCTCTGTTCTTGCTTCTACAGCCAGAAGGTTGTCACCTCTTTTTGTGTTTATTTTCTTTCTTTTTTTTTTTAAAAGATTTTATTTTATTTATTTGACACACAGAGAGAGATTACAAGTAGGCAGAGAGACAGGCAGAGAGAGAGGAGGAAGCAGGCTCCCTGCTGAGCAGAGAGCCTGATGCGGGCCTCGATCCCAGGACCCTGAGATCATGACCTGAGCCGAAAGCAGAGGCTTTAACCCACTGAGCCACCCAGGCGCCCTTGTGTTTATTTTCTTAAGGTGTTTTTTTTTTTTTTTTTAAGATTTTATTTATTTATTTGACAGAGAGAGAGAGAGACAGCGAGAGAGGGAACACCAGCAGGGGGAGTGGGAGAGGGAGAAGCAGGCTTTCCTGCAGAGCAGGGAACCCGATGTGGGGCTCCATCCTAGGACGCTGGGATCATGACCTGAGCCAAAGGCAGACGCTTAATGACTGAGCCACCCAGGCACCCCATATTTTCTTAAGTTTTTTTAAAAGACTTTATTCATTTGAGATAGAAAGCAAGAGAAAGCAACTCAGCACGAGCAGGGGGCAGGGAGCCTGATGTGGGGCTTAATCCCAGGACCCCGAGATCATGACCTGAGCCAAACTTTAACCTACTGAGCCACCCAGGCACCCATTTGTGTTTATTTTTATGAGAAGATTTTGACATCTATTTTTTAAAAATTCATTTTTTTACATTCATATGAGTTTTGATAAGATCCATGTACCGCCACTATGCTCAAGACACAGCAATTCTGTCACTCCCCAAAATTCTCGTGCTGCCCTTTTGTAGTCAAATTCTCCCCCAACCTCCATCCCCCAACAGCCACAGCTTTGTTCTCTGTGTCTATGGTTTTGCCTTTGATGGCGTACAAATGGGATCATATGGTATGTAGCTTTTTGCATCTGACCTCTTCTGTTGAACATAACGCATTTGAGATTTATCCTTGTTGTACATACCCATGGTTTGCTCCTGGGTAGTAGTCTTGTGTATAGATGTGCTGCAGTTTGTATATTCATTCACCCACCGAAGACATGTGGGATGAGGTAATTATAAATAAGGCTGCTGAAAACATTCATGTGCAGGTGGTTGTGTGGACATGTGTTTTCATTTCTCTTGGGTCCTTTCTCATTTTGAATGGGCATTCAAAACTCATTGGCTTCCATCCCCCTTTTTTTTGTCTCTTCTTTCCCGATTCAGTCAGAAGGAAGTGTAGAATTAGTGCAGTTAAGGAATGTACAGTCCAAGGCGCCTGGGTGGTTCAGCTGGTTAAGCCTCTGCCTTTGGTTCAGGTTGTGATCCCAGGGTCCTGGGATGCTTAGCAGGGAGCCTGCTTCTCCATCTGCTCCTCCCCCTGCTTGTGCATGAGCACTCTCTCTCTCTCTCTCTGTGTCTCTCTCTTAAATAAATAAAATCTTAAAAAAAAAAAAAGTACACCCCTAGACAAGGCAACTTTTCCAAGGCCCAAGGCTCCTGCTTCTCACATTATAATTCTTAGACCTGTATTTTGGGGGTTGGAGGCATACAGCAATTCCACGGACATCAGGTGCCTGGAGTGGTAGTAGAATTTGAGCTGTCCTCTTTCAAATGGGATCATTTTGACCAAGGGAAGGAAATGACCTTCACTATCATGACTGTCAGGTATTTAAATATAAGCAGAACTTAAAAATAATTTTGTTGAGTATTGCATATCTTCTTGTGAATGATATTTATGTTTTATGGGCAATGTATTTTTCTGTTTAATCAGTGACTTACCAGTAAAGATCTCAAGAGAGCCAGGCATGCCAATTTGACAAAAGAAAGATTTCAAAGTTGGTGGTGTGAAGGGAGGTCAGGAATGGAGACTTAGGGTCCACACGCAATGAAGGTGCTAAATTTTATGGGAGGAAGAATAAATGAAGACCAAAAAATGCAGTTTGAAGCCTTGGTAGAAAAGTACATACTGTGAAGATGGGGAGACAAGTCTTAAGTGACTGATTAAATCAAAATCAGATGAGCATGTATTTTAGAATCCACAGCTGATCTGATACTCTAGGTCAAGGAAGAGATAGTACGCATCTATTTTAAGAGAAAATGAAAATAAAATCTGATCACTGATAGTTGTCTGTAATTTTAATTTTAAAAAAGCCGTTTTAATCGAGAAATGGGAAGTAGGCCTAACTAAAGGCTGGTAGAAAGGCGAAATGAATTCGAAGCAAATGGCAAATAATAAAAGGCATTAGAACAAAATTCACAAGGTCTAGGAAGGACTGGAAATGATTTAACCTATGCACATCACCTTATTTTGTCCAATTTTAGAAAACTTCAAAAGAGATCTTTAAAGAGTGGTTTGTACTTGAAATTTTATAAAAGATACGTAATCTCTTAATAGAAATTACATCCTCATTTTTATGAAAACAACTGACTGGATAGTATCATAATTTTTCAATCAGATCCATAAAAATATTTTTTAAAAGGAAATGTCTTATGTTACGGATTTTCCCACCAAACTTCACATAAGGCAAAATAAGAAGGAATGACGGCAGATTTTTCTGAGTGGTAGGAATGAAAATATTTTGAAAAGTCCAATGGAAAATTCTTTGAAGTCCCTATTTTGATTAGACGCAACTCAAATTATGTAGAAAAGCAATAAGTCAAAAGTCATTATGAATACAAAATTGCATTAGGGGCAAAATGAAACTAAAAATGTTCTGTAAGTGATTTATAATATAAAGAAGCAGTTCAGGGGAAAATATAGTACAATTTTAAACCTTTTTTTTAAGATTTTATTTATTTATTTGACAGAGAGAGACACAGCGAGAGGGGGAACACAAGCAGGGGGAGTGGGAGAAGGAGAAGCAGGCTTCCCACCAAGCAGGGAGCCCAATGCGGGGCTTGATCCCAGGACCCTGGGATCATGACCTGAGCCGAAGGCAGACACTTAACGACTGAGCCACCCAGGTGCCCCAGTAAAATTTTAAGCCTTATATGGGACTGAGATGAGAGGGTATCATTCTAAATATTAATAATAGACATCAAGCCTGTCCTCAAATTGCTTCATTTTGAGAGTTACTCAGGATGGACTTCCTTTACTTGGTTAGCCTTGGTCTAGACCAAAGGTCCAGAGTATGGGCCCTGCCTGAGAGCCTGTGTAGCTCACACTCCGGTTTTGCAAATGAAGTTTTATTGGAATGCAGCCACACCTATTTATTTAGATATTGTCTAGAGCTGCTCTCTCTACAGTACAGAGTTGAGTAGCTTTTCCTCAGCTGACGACGGGGTTACATTCTGATAAATCCACCGTAAACTGAAAACATGGTAAGTGAAGAATTTACTACACCTAACATACTGAACATGTCAGCCTAGCCTAGCTGAGCCTTAAATGTGCTCAGAACACTTATGTCAGCTTACAGTCGGGCAAAATCCTCTAACACAAAGCCTGCTTTATAGTAGAGTGTCGACTATCTCATGTGAGTTTTTGAATACTGTGCTGAAAGTGAAAACAGAATGGTTGTGCGTGGTTGGGTCGTTCACCGCAGTGAGTGCACGGCTGACTGGGAGCCACGGCTCACTGCTGCTGCCCAACATCGCGAGAGAGGGTCACACCAAGTATCACCAGTGCAGAAAAAGATCAAAATTCGAAGTACGGTTTCTAGTGAACGCCTGTTGCTTTTGCACCATTGCAAAGTCGAAAAATTTAAGTCACACCGCCAGTAAGTCAGGGACAGTTTGTACTTGCTAGAGATCACATGGCCCATGAAGTTTAATATTTACCTTCTGACTCTCCTGCAGAAGTCTGCCCACCATGACTCTAGAGTCAGCCCCTGGAACCAGGGCTTCCCTTAGTTGGGCAACTTTGGTCTGGATTCAGTTCCTAGGACCCAGATACTGATATTCATTCAGGGAGATTGAATTGCATAACAAAACTCACAGCAGACTATATTTAAACCAGAGAAGCCCCAAATTTACAGTCAGAAAGTTAGGGAAATAGAATACCTGTTGTGTTGGTTAGTGAATGAATAGTCTATGTTTGCCAAACAAATGGTATTTGGAAGGTTGTTTGGTGTGCATGAGGTCAGTGCCTGAAGATAACTAACTGGGCAAGTCTCTGTCATCTGCCAGTTTGCTCTCAAAACCATTCCCTGCCCTTTCTTGTATCCTGGGGAACATTGCAGTTTTCCTCGCCAACTGGTTTCTGGGAAGGTTTGACAATGGGAGACACTGATAGAAGACTGGGGGAGAGGAGGAGCCTGGATGTTTATCATTCTGCTTTAGGAGGCATCTCCGGAGTGATTTTGTCTGTCTCATGGCTCTGCTCCACTGAGCACTTCCTTCTTTCTTTCTTTTCTTTTTCTTTTCTTTTTTTTCTTTCTCTTTTTCTCTTCTTTTGTTCTTTTCGTTTCTTTTCCTCCCGTCCTTCCTTCCTTCCTTTCCTTTTTTCTCTCTTTTTTTTTTTTTTAATTTTTCTAGTCCCAGGAGTGATAGAACTTCCTACTGACCCTAATCTCTGTTGCTTCAACTTCCCCTATTTGTTTTTCATCTTTTCCTTGTGAATCCATTTCCTTTGTTTGACAGAGTGATTTCAGTTTTTCAGACATGACCCTGACCAGTACCGGCATCAAGGTCTCTGCCCAGATTAATCCTGGAGAGTTACCTGTTCACATTCTTACTGTCAGCATTCCTCCTTTTCCAGGGGAACACCTGCCTTCTCTTATTAACAGTCTGTGGTCATGCTACCCAACCAGCTAGGCCAGACTTGCATGCCAGCCATTGTGACTGTGATTTGCATGGTGCCAAAACTCACTTCTCTGCTTGAAGGATATGGCTTAATATCAATCACTTCCTGATAGATTCTATTCACTATGTATTATTTTAAAATAATGTATTCTCAAAGGTCAAAATCAGTAATTACACTGAATTATACTGTGGTCCCTATGTACTGGCTGTGCCTTCTCTCACTGCCTTCAAACTACCAGATTCTTCTGCTTGCCCCAGAAGTCCAGGATGGGGAGGATCCCAGGCACAGTCCTCCACTCCCAGAACCTTCGCCCTGTCCTGCTCCCCTGCCTGGTGCTGTAGTTGCCCGAGCTGAACCCTCTGTCAGGCCCCACCCAGCCCCTAGCCCTTTTTCCATACTGTCTTTTAGCCTGGCCAATCCTTTCGATCCACTGCATCTTTACCATTTTATCAGCACTTCTGGTCTAATGTGGAGCTAAGATTGTAGCGATGCCACCAAGACTGGTCAGACAAAAAAATAATTACATGGAATTTAAATTAAAAAACTAGTGGTGGGGCGCCTGGGTGGCTCAGTGGGTTAAAGCCTCTGCTTTCGGCTCAGGTCATGATCTCAGGGTCCTGGGATCGAGGCCCGCATCGGGCTCTCTGCTCACCAGGGAGCCTGCTTCCTCCTCTCTCTCTGCCTGCCTCTCTGCCTACCTGTGATCTCTCTCTCTGTGTCAAATGAATAAAAACAAACAAACAAACAAACAAAATCTTTAAAAAACTAGTGGTGGCTGGTGGCTTAGGCAGTTAAGTGTCCGACTCTTGATTTTGGCTCAGGTCATTGTCTCAGGGTCGTGGGTTTGAGCCCTGCACTGGGCTCCATACTCAGCGTGGAATTTCTTTGTCCCTCTCCCTCTGCTCCTCCCCCTGCTGGCTTTCTCTCTCTTTTTCCCTCTCTCTCAATTAAACCACAAGAGAGACATTAGACATTAGAGTTTCCTGCTCCAGACACAGACATTAGAGTTTTCATCATTGTGCACATATCTGTCTCTGTTAACTTATGGCCATCTGTAATGACTCGGCATAGACCTACAGCCACAACTGAGATTCGTTAAAACTCAGCTTATCATGGGTGGTCAGTGGGTAGCAAAAAAAGGTCATCCTTTCATAATAAAAGCACCTTTATCGGTCCCTTTCAAAATATAAAACACTTGACCTATTGCAGCAGTTCCTGTTGCAAGGATGCAGTAGATAAAGGTCTTCTAACGCCCCAGCATCTTTCTGCTTCTAGTGTGTTCACCAACAGCAGCCGCCACTTCATGGTCATGCACGATCTCAGACCCCCAACCCACTGAATCAGAATCTGTATTTTAACAAGATGCCCAGGTGGTTGGAACGCAAACTGAAGGTTGAATAGCAGTGCCCTAGAAGTTGCTGGAAATGATGGCAGAATGTCTCATTTGAATTTGATTTTTTTTTTTTCCTCTTAGAAGAAAAAACATGAGTGTTGCCAGGACTCAGCAGTGGCAGCTCTNGATTTTAACAAGATGCCCAGGTGGTTGGAACGCAAACTGAAGGTTGAATAGCGGTGCCCTAGAAGTTGCTGGAAATGATGGCAGAATGTCTCATTTGAATTTGATTTTTTTTTTCCTCTTAGAAGAAAAAACATGAGTGTTGCCAGGACTCAGCAGTGGCAGCTCTGACACGGTAGCTTTCCATCTTTGGGACTGTGTGGTGTTGTCAGCTGCAGCGTTGTCGAGATTTTAGTAGTGGTGAATGGCCTTTATTCTGAAAGAACAAGAGCTCCCACCATGATTGCTTTCGGTTTGATTGAAGCATCTGTATTTCATAAAAATGTGTAGGTGGTTCACGGTTACCATGAAAATACCCCTATCTCTTAACACATGTCTTTTCAAGAACCATAGGGCGTTGTATTTTGTAGAAGAATGTTACCACACTTAAAAATTCCAAATTTAGATGTGTTCTCTATTTTAAATTAATTTAAGGATTGCCTGGGTGGCTCAGTGAGTTCAGTGTTTGCCTTCCATTCGGGTCATGATCCAGGGTCCTGGGATAGAGCCTTGCTTCTGGCTTCCTCCTCAACAGGGAGCCTGCTTCTTCCTCTCCCTCTGCCCCATGCTCGTGTTCTCTTACTCTCTATTGCAAATAAATAAACAACAAAAAAAAGTAATTAATTCAACTCGAGGCCAAAAGTATATTGCTTTTTCCAGCAATAAATAAATTTCCTTCCTAACCTCCCTACTTTCCTCTCTCATTGCCTTCCTCCTTCCTTTATTGTCTTCCTTTTTATTTTTCCTTTTTTTTTTTTGTATCTGTAGTGCAAAAGTATGTGAGGTCTCCAGCTTTTTAGAATTAGATGGAAAATGCTACCCAATTTTAAAATTTTTTTTAAAAGACAAAACGTATCAGTAATAACCTGGGAGACATTTGTTTTTGTTTGCTCGACCTCAGTGCTAAAGCTTGTCATATAATTGGAGTGACAGAAGCCAGTTTAGTTCACTGAGAAGAATCTTGCCTCTACCGTAGACATAGAAAAATATATTTTATATATGAATTTTTCCATAGAGATCCTTGATATTTACCTATATCCTCAGATGATTGAAAAACGCTTTTTATTGGTGTTTTCTCTGGGCTTTTTGAGACTTTTCCATCTTAGCATAAAAATCCTTTGAGAATTTATCCTCTCCGAACATGAAAAAGGAAATCAAAGCTGAAAGCTCTAAAAAAATCACTTTTTAGTAAGTTATAGTCAAGTTGTTTACAAAATAACCAAATAATTACACGGTGATATTGACTGATCAAGAAAGCTAGTCTAGGTCAATAAGACCAAGGAATTTTTTTCCTCAGTGGTAGGGAGATAATATGCCCTGAATTTAATCAAAGTGCCCTGTGTCTGGTTTTGATCAAAACAGGCTCTAAATGCTTAGCCTAGAACTTCCGATTCTTGCGTGGTAGTCAGACTGTTTCCACCATATGGACATACCCAGCCACAGACTTTTGACTTGATGAATCCGAGAAATAAGGGCTCTTGCAGTGAGTTGCCAGGTTACAATAAAGCTGATCTATCTGGAATTTACTGGAGCTACAGTAAGGCTCATGTATTCATGGTGTTTCTGACAGGCTGACCTGTTTTCTCACTGAAAAAAATTTGACTTGGAATGCTAATAGTTTAAGGATGATTTCACATTTTTGCAAAAGAATAAATTTTTTAGACAACCTTTTACATTTTTCATCCTTTTACAAATAAGCAAATAATATTCTAACAGGTTATTTACCTGTTATTAAAGCAATTCCACATAAAAAGGGAATTAGGCAAGCCTTGATCTCCTTGCAAGTAATTAATCTGAAGTTATTTAAAAACATATGTTGTACATTGTAGGTATTCAGTGGTAATAGTTCAGACTTGATACTAATTTATGTGAGTATCAACCAAGTATTTTACATTATTTCTGTTTTGTGGCTTGAATGTCTTTAGTGTTTGGGGGAAATCTTTGTAAAGAGATTTGTAAAAATATATCAGGCAGATCTAATATTACAAAGATCTTATAGTTTCAGAAATTGTCACAGCAGAATGCTTACTAAGGTGCTGTAACTGCTTAGAAGAATTTAGAACATGAACACTTGATTTAAAATATGAGTTTATCATGCATTTTTTGTTTATTATGAATCCTTGATATGCATAACTGCTTTAGTATTAAGACGTGTTTGTATTTGTGTCTATGAAGTATTTGTGAAGTGTACGCTAAAAAAAGTTACATAAAGGAGGCATTAAGATCCTGCTTTTGGATTAGGCTTTAGTACCTGAGTTGCTGTTTGCTCATCTGTTGACAGCGCAGTAATCCCTTTTGAGAGCTTCTCTATGGAAAGGAAACATTAATATTTCTGCAAAGATTAAACTGAGCTGTACACACATTACAGAGCTGTGCTCTTCTGAAATTCAAAGTATAACTTGTACAGTGCTAAAATTACTGAGGAACAAAGTAATTTTTTTACACATATACTGAACAAATGATAGCTTTTAACAGTTGCACCTTGCTCTACTCTTCCTGCATCCAGAGGAGAAGGGTCATAAGGAGGAATAATTTAACAGCAGGAGGAGGAAGTTCGAGCTGATTCATCCCTTTCCAAATTGAACACACTTGGATCAGATGAATCAAATAACACTGAAACGGGTTGGAAGATAATCCCAAAGAAAAGATTGGGGAGAGAAAGCTACCCATGCAGAGAGAATGCCTGCAGAGTGTTATTTTAGCAAGAACAGCTTCAGGGGGAAAAAAAGCCTTTTCAGAGGTGACTGTAGAAAGATAGAGGATTCCAGCCAATTTCAACATCAAAATAAAGATGGATGTGCTAGTTGTACATTGTCTCTACTTGGGGGATCATAATCAAGATGTATGGCTTTGTGTGGTTAGGTGGAGGGCTGCAGGTCGAAGGAGCTGGGAGTCTGATAGACAAGGAGAAGTGACCATTGATCTCCTACCCTAATGGTCTTGAGGATGTCAAGGCCAGTTTTTCCATTGTTTGACCTCATAAATAGAAATGTTATTATTAAACTGCTGAGTCCAGTTTATGTTTGAAGAATAAATTATAATGACTTTCTTCTTAAAGCATTCTGCCTAATTCATTGCCTTTTAAATTTTGCCTTGTTAAGCAGTTAGAAGCTAGTATAGGAAAGTTGAAATATATTACAAATGAGGGTTTTCTGTATGTAATTCTAGGAACTGTTTGTTTCAAATATTTTTTTCTTCTTCCTTTTTTCAATTGAGGTATAATTGACACACACACACACACACACATATATGTATATATATGATTTTTAAAATCTATTTATTTGACAGAGAACATAAGCAGGGGGAGCAGCCAAGGGAGAAAGAGAAGCAGGCTCTCTCCACTGAGCAGGGAGCCCAGTGTGGGGCTCAATCCCAGGACCCTGGGATCATGACCTGAGCCAAAGGCAGAAGCTTAACTGACTCAGCCACCCAGGCACCCCTGTAATTGACATATTATGTTAATTTCAGGTACACAGAATAACAATTTGATATTTTTATATATTGCAAAATAATCACCACAATAAGTCTAGTTACCATCTGTCACCATACATAGTCAACAAATTTTTTGTGTGTATTGAGAATTTTTAAGATTACCTCTCTTAGCAACCTTTTTAAAAAATTTAGATTCAATTAACATATAGTGTATTATTAGTTTCAGGGGTAGAATTTGGTGATTCATCAGTTGCATGTAACACCCAGTGCTCATCACATCATGTGCCCTTTAATGCCCATCCCCCAGTTCCCCCACCCCTCCCCCCTCCCCTTAGTTTATTTCCTATGATTAAAAATCTCTTATGGTTGTCTTCCTCTCTGATTTTGCCTTGTTTTCTTTTTCCCTCCCTTCCCCTTATGCTCGTCTGTTTTGTTTCTTAAATTCCACATATGAGTGAAACCATATGATAATTGTCTTTCTCTGATTGACTTACTATTTCAAATATTTTTGAATGGTTTTTTTCCTATTTTGAGAGGAGTCCAAAACATTCGGGTGTTAATCTCAGGGAATTCCTTCATGTTTATTTCTGTCACTTTTCTTCCTGCCTCTGCCCCTGACATGACAGAGCCCAGGCCTGTGGCTACCCCACACCTTAGCTAGCAGTAACCTAGGACATTCAGGTTTATTACTGAAACGAGAGAAACAAGTTGATCTGGAGACATTGAGCCTTGTGGTATACGTAGAATTTATTTAAGAATTGCCAGGCTATTAAACTTGCATTTTATAAAGCCAAGTTTGCCTTTTATTTTGTTACTGGCTTTTAAAATATGACTATAAAGGAAATGTAACTAATTAATTTTTTTAATGAAGGGAAACCATGTACAAACATTCAAGTCCTCACCTTATACCTCCTAGTATTCACAACCTGTAGGTCAAAAATACGAACATACATAGTCAATAATGAGTAAGATTTTCAAACACCTATTTATGTGGTAGGTGGAGTGGTGGATATTTTCTTAACCTAGTTCACAAAGGTTCAGATCCCACTTCTGCCACTTACTAGCTATGTGGCCTTGGTTTCTCAGATGTTAAATGAGGCAATGAATATTTTTTTAAGGGCGCCTGGGTGGCTCAGTGGGTTAAAGCCTCGGCCTTCGGCTGGGGTCATAATCTCAGGGTCCTGGGATCGAGGCCCGCATCGGGCTCCCTGCTCAGCGGGGAGCCTGCTTTCTCCTCTCTCTCTGCCTGCCTCTCTGCCTACTTGTGATCTGATCTCTCTCTCTCTGTGTCAAATAAATAAATAAAATCTTAAAAAAAAAAGAATATATTTTTTAAGATTTTATTTATTTATTTATTTATTTATTTATTTATTTATTTATTTATTTATTTGACAGAGANGCAGGCTCCCCGCCGAGCAGGGAGCCCGATGCGGGCCTCGATCCCAGGACCCTGAGATCACGACCCGAGCTGAAGGCAGAGGCTTTAACCCACTGAGCCACCCAGGCGCCCCAGAATGAATATTTCTTAACTCATAGGGTTGTTGCCAGCATCATATTAGTTAAGATACTCTGAGTACTTAGCGTCTGATATTCCGCAAATATTCACTATGCATTACGGTTATTAAGTAGAACTTAAAAAGTAAAAAGCGAGAATAAAAAGAAATGTTGAACTTGATTGGTTCAATTAGGGGAGTCTGTTTTTTAACTTAGATTAAATCAGTTTATGGAGCCACCAGTCAGCTGCTTGGGACATTTTGTTCTTATAGTTCAAAGAATAGGAAAGATGAAGACCAAAACCTTGAACTAAAATAAAGGGTGTATGACTGTTGGCTGCACAATTTTTGTAATGGCAAACCCCTAGCCGTCACAAACAGATCCACATCCACACACACGGCGACACATATCCATATAGACACACACATTCTAAGTTGTGAGTGTAAAATCTACAAAGAGAACAACGCTGTATTTATTTTTATGTCTTTTGTATGTAGTTTGTTCTAAGTAATCAGTTTGTTTTTACTCAAAGACCCAGTTTTATCAAGTTCCTCCTGAAACCAAAAACAGTGTTGGCCTATAAATAAAAAAATAAATACATCCATACATACAGTTGCGGTCTCAAACCAGCCCTCCTACCTGTGACTACTAGAAATGTAAGGTAGCAAAATCTTTCAGAAAAGCAACTTGCTTATTTTTATTAAGAGCTTTAAAAATCAAACTGTCCTCCTAATTTGAGACCCTATAGTAAGGAAATAACTTCGCTTTACACACAGGTGTATTTGTCTGCATTTACTTATGAAAAAATAAAAATTTGGACACAACTTGCACAGCTGTAAGGACAGAGAGGAAGATGATGAAGTAAGTCTTGCATGCTTCAGTAGAATTCAAAATCCATGTCCTTTGGGCAGGTAGTTCCTTCAGCTTTGAAATTTGGTTTATTTCAATTGAGGCACTTATAAAATTAGATTTTTTGTGAGTAGGTAGGAAAGGCTAGAAATAAATTAATTTGCTATTGATTCATTTAATGAAATACTTCTCTGCATAAATTTATGAATATGAATCATTAAAATTATCTTTGCAATCATTAAAAGAAGCCAATAAATTTAATGTTATCTGGGGGGAAAATGCAGAATACAAAATTTCCTACATAGTAGAATCACTATCTAAAGAATGGGTAGCAGGGGGCACCTGGGTGGCTCAGTGGGTTAAAGCCTCTGCCTTCAGCTCAGGTCATGATCTCAGGGTCCTGGGATTGAGGCCCGCAACGGGTTCCCTGCTCAGCAGAGAGCCTCCTTCCCCCTCTCTCTCTCTGCCTGCCTCTCTGCCTACTTGTAATCTCTATGTCAAATAAGTAAATTTAAAAAAAAATCTTTAAAAAAAAAAAAAAAAGAATGGGTAGCAGGCACCTGGGTGGCTCAATGGATTAAAGCCTCTGCCTTCAGCTCAGGTCATGATCCCAGGGTCCTGGGATCAAGGCCCGAATCGGGCTCCCTGCTCAGTGGGGAGCCTGCCTCTTCTTCTCTCTGCCTGCCTCTCTGCCTACTCGTGATCTCTCTCTCTGTCAAGTAAATAAAAAAATCTTTAAAAAAAAAAATAAAGAATGGTTTGGATGAAGGTCAGTTGGCTGAATGCCATGTCCAGAGGTGCTGCTTCTAAGCCTACTGTTATGAATGATTTTTCAGTCCAGGTGCTTTATACACATGTATACCTTCCAGATTTGCTGCTAATGTATGTGTCTCTGTGTGTATTTCTTTTATGATACAAAGACAATAGCAATTTTACACAAATACCCAAAGGAAAACAACTCGTTTAATGCATTTAAGAAATAGATTTTCCTATAGTTTTTCCTTACTTTCAAGTCTTACTTTACGTTGGACATAATAGATTTCATTTTCTTTAAAAAAATTTTTTAAAAGCTGGTTTTTCTACTCTAGTAGAAAAATAAGTCTCCCAAATCTTCAAATCTTAAGAAATCAAAAGAGAGCTACAAGTTGTTGGAGAAATGTATTTATAACAATTATGCAACTCTTAATTATCTGGTTGATTCCTTTTGCTTAATTAATTCATTAGATTTTAAAATCTGTATACTTTGGGGAGGCATTTCCCTTACTTTTGAAATTGAGTTTATACCAATTGAGGTAGAGCCTGCTTAATTCAGATCCTTTTGTGAGTAGGTGGAATGTGCTATAATAAGCAAATTCGTTAATGACTCATTTAAAGTATGATAAAATACTTTGTGTTATTGTCTTTATATTATTTCTTAAATTTTTTCATGTGTAGTTGCCACTGTGCTCTTTAGGCAGAGTGAGCCTGAATTTGCCAGGGTTCCTTTGAAGTGATGGTCATTTATTGACGTTTTTCTTTGATATGCTGTAACTGATTTTCTCTGAGTCCTATTTCTTCGACATTGAGTTCAGTGGCATTTTCTCACTAATGTGTGCTGTGTTCACTTCATCTTTTAGAAAAGCCGTATTAAATTTTGTTTATTGTGGCTCATACTGGGCTTAAATAGTGGGTAGCACTAGTCTGATGATTTTCAAGAATTATTTCTGTTGCTACCATATAAATATTTGGTAACATTTAGTGTTAGTTAATAAGTTCCTTTTTCCAAGCATCCTTTTCATTAAGAATATACTTTATTTACCCCCAGGGTGTGAACAAAGAGCTCAGTAGCTCAAAATTTACTTTCTGAAGTGTTATGAAAAAGATAATGAAACCTCCCTGCAGTCATAAAAGATGGAAATTTAGCCCAGTATCTCATGGGATCTTATGTGAATGTACATCCAAACTGTAGCAGCACAGGAGAGGGGATGCGAAGCATCATATTTTTCCCCCCTTTGGATTTCTCATAGCTTGATGTAATTTACATTGGTCGATAATAAAAAGTAAGACACAAAGCACCATACCCCTCCTGTTTATATTACTCTTGATATTAGTCTTGAATTTCAGATTTGGTCTATTTTATTACATTTACAATTATCTATAGTAATCCTTATTGCACAGAATCTCCTAAGCTAAAATATATTTTATTTAGTAGTGTGTTATAGCCAGCTTTCTCAGTCATGAAGATGAATGTTTTTTGCAGTAAAACATTGCAATGTAAGCAATTTAGAAATAATGTGTGAGGGGTATGAAAGCTTCAATAAAATATTTTTTATTAAGTCCAGATTCATTCTTTTTTTTCTCTTTTCTCTTCCTTTTCTCCTCTTTTCTCTCTTCTCTTTCTTCTCTCTTCTTTCTATTCCAATGGATTTTTTTTTTTTAAAGATTTTATTTATTTGAAAGAGAGCATGAGAGCACAAGCTGGGGAAGCTGCAGAGGGAGCAGGAGAAGTAGGCGCCTCACTGAGCAAGGAGCCCAATGCTGGACTCAGTCCCAGGATTCTGGGATCACAACCTGAGCCAAAGGCAGACGCTTAACCAACTGAGCTACCTTGGCACCCCAGATTATTTCTTTTTTTAAATCTTACAATCATATAACTCATTTGGAAAATGGACCTCCCTCTTCACATAGTGAAGTAAATATTCAGTTTTGTAATATAAAGTAAAAATCAGGTTTTGTTGTGAATTCTAATTTTAACCAGATACTTCTCTGAAAACTAAAAGAATTGACTGAGAATATTAGAAACCAGAAACATGAGCACTAAAGACTATTATAATTGTCTATTTTATTCTGAGTTGTGAGTGCACAGATAAAAGATGATTTTTTAATTGTGAATTTTCCCAACATAGCCAGAGTCTACAGATTTTTGGGTGAATTACCTTAGCTTTCTGTCTCACTTTGCATACAGAGCTGAAGCTAAAATTTCAACCAGAATTCTTTTTATTTTTTTAATTTTTTCTTTATTTTTAAGTAGGCTCTATGCCCAATGTGGAGCCCAACATGGGACTTACACTCACGACCCTGAGATCAAGACCTGAGTTGAGATCACGAGTCACATGCTTAACTGACTGACCCGCCCAGGCACCCCTCAATGAAAATTCTTAACAACTAATGACATTCAACCGACACTTTTATAATGTTAGAAAAAAGGTACCGCAAAAAATAAAATTGCAACTGGGATGAGTTCTAAAGAGAAATGCAGGAAAATTGGGCCTCGGGGTAAAACCATTAAACTTCTGGTGAAAGCACATGTTTTGTTAGATTCAAAACCTATCTGACTCTATGGTTGAAAACAAATGAGCAAGAGTAATTTCCATATGATGGCTGACCAGTCAACAATATTTTTTTAAGCGAGTATATTTAGACTTTGTGGAAATGATGCAAAACCCCAAGCATTGAAATTTGTATCTGGAAAGGATCAAAGGATCATAAGAGATAGGTGAGGAGGCCAAGGAATTAAAGATCTGGCTAAATGTATGCCCCCCTGCCCTCCCCCCCAGCTCTGTTGGTGGTGGCCAAGAAGATTCCAGGGAGCAAGGGGACCACTGGGAAGAAACGGGGGCCGCAGAGCAGGCTTTCCGGTGGGAGGAAGAGGAGGTGGGTTAGAGTAAGAGAACTAACCACAAGATCCAGGTGTGGAATGGACTGTCTTCTGTTGCTCTCAGAGCTTTGTAAAGAGACCTAATGTGCTCAGACTCGCCGTGTTCTGTGGGGAGCTAGCTCATATTCTCCAGATGTTTAATGACATCCTTTTGTTGCCTGAAATCTCCCTGGGCTCCTGCCAGTTAACATATCAGCCAGCCAGCCGGCCGTTCATCCCGTCATTAACACTCTTCTCTCATGTGTCAACTCTGACCAGCTCTGGGACCGCAAAGTCCATAAAGACACAGTTGCTGCCTTCAGGAAGCTTCCCCAGTCTAGCTGTGCAAGTGACTGCGGCAGCTGGGAAAATCTACGGGGCGACGATTATTAAGTCTATTACTGTACGCCAGACACTGTGCTACATAGGTTGTCTACAGCATTGCATTTAACCTTCACAACAATCCTTTGTGGTGTAGTTGTTTTCCCCTCACGTTAAGGATGAGGACATTGAGCATGGGACCATTTAGTGACATTACTAGTAACCGTGAGGCTGGACTCAGACACAGGACAGTCTGACTCCAGACCCTTGACCTTCATCCCACTGCATGGAACTGCCCAGGAGGATGCTGGCGATTAGGTATTGAGTGAAGTATGTTTGCAATATATTTTGTGGGAAAGGGCAAACAAAAACTCAGAGGGTATATTCTCAGTTTGGAAAAGCCACCAAAATAGTCCCGGTATTGTCCCTGGATGGTGAGATTCAAGGTAAGGGTCTCTTCCCCCTATGTCCCCCGCTTCCTCCAGTTCTCCCTTTCTTGCTCCTTTGTGTATTTCCCTAACCTTTACAATGAATATGTAGTAATTTTATAACAAGAAGCCTGTAATTAAAGGTTTCCATTGGGAATACATCTCCTGTATATGGAGAAAAATGAAAGATATTTAGTCATCTTAATTGGAATACATCTATTGGTACATCAAGATCAGAATACAAATTGTGTCTACAGCTTATTGATAATATATACTCTATTTTGTGCACAGATTTGTTTTAGTAGCTCATGGGATCACAGCCAGAGTGATGTCCTGTTGCTTATTTCCGTTTTATTAAAGGGTCAGTGTTGTGTTTAATTACAAGGAAATCATATGGAGTCGCTGTTATGTCCTACGTAGTGAAGTTTAGACTCCACTCCTAACACCTGCACAGCAAAAGGGTTTTGGTTCTTTGGGTGGCACAGGTTGTCAAGAGCAGAGGGTCGGGCCCTTGCCCGGGTTTGCCTGCCGTGTGTGAAGCAGAGAAGGGCAGATACCAGCGCACAGGAGCTCTGGCGAAGGGACTGCTGATGCATTGGTAGAGGTGACCAGTCTTCAGGACCCAGGGTAGTCATGGGGAGGCCAGGGGGGCAGGTGGGCAGGAAAGGATGTGTCTGAAGGACAGACTTGTGGGGCTGCTGCAGCTCTCATCAACTATCCAGCAGGATTTGTGTGGCAAGTACTGTGTTTTAAAGGACCAGAGACATGTTAATCAAGCAGACCATTCTTTTGGGTTCTTTTCTAATGATCAAAGCTCCTCCATAGGAAGCAAATAAAGCGTGATGTTCTTAATGACCTTAACGTGAATTATTTGCTTAATGGTTTTAAAAGAAGAAATTAAATACTTGCCAACTTCCTTCAGTTTTTCTGTACATGACTGAGCTGCTTATTCCCAGAATTATGAAAATAAATTTCCCAAACAAACCACAACTTCATTCTAAAACCAAAAAGAGGGGCGCCTGGGTGGCTCAGTCAGTTAAGTGTCTGCCTTTGGCTCAGGGTCCTGGAATCCAGCCAAGTCCCATATCAGGCTCCCTGCTCAGTGGGGAGTCTGCTTCTCCCTCTGCCCCTCACCCCAACCCTCTTCTCTCTCTCTCTCTCTCAAATAAATAAAAGAAATCTTTAAAACCAGAAAGAGTGATTCTTTGGTGATTTCCTGTTTTCAGTCATCTGTCCCCTTGTTACTCTTGATTAGCAACTATAATTAGTTGCTTCTGCACCATTGTCATGTATGAATGGCTAGAAACAACCAAGCGGGGAATCAGAGTGGTTGAGATAGCTAATCTCCTATTTTCAAATTAACCCACTTTAGCTCTCAGAACATCTAATTGGTTGTATTCCCTCCATCCCTTACTTAATTTTGACAACTACATCAGTGGTTATGATATATTGGTTTCTTTCATATATATAATTAAACTACTGGAGTGCCTGGGTGGCTGTTGGTTAAGCCTCTGCCTTTGGCTCAGGTCATGATCCCAGGGTCCTGGGATCAAGCCCTGCATTGGGCTCCCTGCTCAGGGTGGAGTCTGCTTGTCCCTCTCCCTCTGCCTGCTCCCCACCCCCACCCCTGCTCGTGCAGTGGCACACTCTCTATTTCAGATAAATAAAATATTAAAAAAAAAAAACAACTGTAAATTTCACATTGCCACACAATGTACTTTTTTGATGCTAATGTTCTTATAACATAACACCATCATATGTATTGAAAGTCAAGGAGTATAATTAAATGCCTTTTTTTTAGAGCCAAGAAGGATTTCGGAAACTCTTGGGTTGATATGAACAAACACGTTAGTTAACCAAAGAAATTGTATTGTCTTTTTGTAATAATAGTGTTTTTCAAGAGGATAATTTTTAATAGCGTATCTCAGAAAGTTAAATATGTTTATAAAAGTTAAAATAGCTTAGTCACATAAAGAGATATAACATTTTTTCAACGTCTTTAGAGTTAGGGAAGACTAAAATGATTATTTTCGTTATTTATGGTTTTTAATGATTTTTCTTTTCATGTATATTGGTAATACATATTAATTGCAGACAAATAAAATCCATTTAGATAAATAATGGGAGGAAGGAATCAAGCCTAAACTCCTCACTCAGAAATAACCACTGTGAACCTCTTCAGTTCTATCCCTCCAGACTTTATCTCAATTATTTGAAAATTATAATACATAATTATACAGATAAGTTTACGTAAAATATTTAAATATAGTTTTTAATTATATAAATACATTTAAAAACAATATTTGGAAAAAACCCCACTTGATTGCCTACCGTAAGTAGGCACTAAGTACTGGTTCAAAATGACTCTCAAAAGCTAAAGTTGGATACAGTGGACCCTAAGGGTGTATCCTTTACACCTCACAAAACCCCAATGAGATAAGTGCTATTTTTATTCTCATTTTATAGATAAGGGAACTGAAACACAGGTTAAATAACTTTCCTGAGGACACACAGCTCATATTTGAATGGTCAAGACTGAGCTCAACCCTTCATTTTGAAGCAATTACACTGTTGTGAATCATGCCTAATTCTTTACAAATCCAGTCATGGATTTTATGTGGGTAGATTTTCTTCTTCCCTCAAACCTTGGGCCCTGTGTAATATGACCATCAAAGGCGTGCAGGGATATGTGAGGAGTAAGGGGAAAGCAGGCCAGGAAGCCCTAAGAAGCTCTGGTTCTCCACCCTCATCCTGAGTCCTGGGATCTCTGATCTCCCTCACATCTCTGGCTATTCAGGAGAGAGTCATGGATTCCTTGTAGGGGAGGAAAGAAATGCAAAAGTTATTGGTTCCCCATTCTGTTGCATGTTTTTAAAATGTGCCACAAACGCCTCAGAGAACAGGAAGGAGGAGCAACCTAAGAAGCTTTGAAGTATAAAAAGACCTTGGAAGATCTGGCAAAGATTGTCAGTGCTCGATGTTCAGACATCTCCCTCTTGCCAGCCCACACCCTTCTATTTTAAGCTCCTGGGCAGGTGTTTAGGTATTATTTTGAGGTCTATGTTAGCAACAATTATAAAAATAGCTACTTTCACAGATTCACAGATAGGTATTTAAATCTTGTTTCTGGAAAATGTATGTGAAAATTTATAGTTCCTGAATATTTATTTTATAGAGTTCCCTCTTTATCGAGAGCTCTGTAATAGGGTGTTTCAAAATAGCAATATATACTACATTAAAATAGGATTCAATGAAATAATTTATGCAGAATTTCTGGGTCAACAATTACATTGTATAAAAAGACAAATACCTTAATTATTATGCACTGCTCTGGTAAATTAGTACTGGACCAGTTTCTGACACATAGGCATTCAGTAACAGCTGACCTAAGATGCACAATGTTTTTTTCAAAATGTGCTTCTGTGCATGGGATGCATGAGTAAAACAGTTTTTGAAGTGTGAATTCTGGAGTCATTTAATAAAGTGTGCTTCCTGTATTTGTTTTTTTTTAATCAGTTATAGAAAATTCTCAGACCTTCAACTATTGCATCACTTCAATCCAGTTTCTCCTTTTTTAAAATTAAAAAAAAATTTTTTTTGAAAGAGCATGAGTGGGGGTTGGAGGACAGAGGGAGAGGAAGAGAGAGAATCTTAAGCAGGCTCCATACTCAGCATGTGGGGCTCAATTTCACGACCTTAAGATCATGACCTGAGCTTGAAATCGAGAGTATGTTGCTTAACTGACTGAGCCACCCAGGTGCTTGTTAAAAAAAAAAAATTAATTGAAATATAGTCAACATACAATATTACATTAGTTTCAGGTGTACAACATAGTGATTGATGATTTAGTTTCTCCTTTAAGACTCTCCTTATATATTAGACTCTCATTCTTTGTCCTCCATATATCTGCACCTCTTTTGCATATTTCTTTCTCCAGGTCTGTGTGCTGCATTGTGGGTAATTTCTTCTGATTCATCATTCTGTTTACTAATTCTGTCTTCAGCTGTGTTTAAATGGTTACTTAATCCAAAGTGCCCATTGTACCCAACATTCGGGTTTCTTCTGTGGGCAGTTTTAACTATTTTTAAGAATTGATACCTCATGACTCATTATTTTTAAGAAGTCTTTTGAAAATCAAAGAAAATTTACTAATTTTTAATAGTATAAAACTTATTCTCTCTGAAACTATCATATGGGTGTATTAAATACTGTTATCACTTTTCTATAGATTATTTACTAAAATGGCTTAAAAATACAAACAGTGAAAGGATATGTTGGACCCAGATTGTCCATGGTGATGAGTATTTTTCCTATTGTAACCTGGATTAAACCATGAACAGAATATTTTTATTTCTGTAGTTATCTTTTTTCCCAAAGGTTCCATTTTTCAGACTCCTAGTCATTTTTATTACTCCCTACTGCTTATTTTTGTGATGTAATTTTTAAAATGTTCTTAAGCCTTGCATAGCTGTTTTATCCCAGTATATGAGGTCCTTGTTGTCTCAGTTGTTTGTATTTCTGCTGACTCTTGCTACGATGGAGTTCAGATTTAGTTGATGTTAAACTGAAAAACTAGAAGGTCTAAATTAAGGTTACTTTTCCTCGAAGACTATTTGCATTTGTCATCACACTTGTTGACTTAGGACCACCCTAGCTCCTGCTCAGCATCCCAGGCTCATTAGGGACTCTTTGGCTCCCCTCTGTCACCTTGGTGCTACCCAATATCCCAGACTCCTACTGTAGCACTGACAATAGCATTTACTCTCAGGAAAACACTAGTTTTTCAGGCCCTAGGTATCTTTTGTTTATTTTCACCTTGGAACTTTCTCTTATTCACTGTGAGTTCAGAGCTGCAATGAAACACTTAAATGCTAGTTGTCCTGTATTTGAGAAGACCCTTCAGCGCATCTAGCCCACCATTCTCCTGGAAGTGGAACTCTATATAACATTATATAACCTTTGACTGTAACTTCCCTTGAAAGTAGTTTGAGATAAAACCAAGAAACCAGTGTCCTGAGCCACAAGTGATTGTGTTACCTGAGTATTTTATTATCCCGGAGGGTCGAATGAATGTTGACAAACTTCCAGAGTTGGTTCTTTTCTCCTGATGAAATTAACCAGAAAACTAACCAATCTTCACTTCACACTACCTGCATGAAGCTAGGTTTAGTAATTACTCCTAACACACCACTTCTCCTTCCAAACCACTTAATACCAATTCCTCAGCTAAAAACCAGGACCAAAGTTGTTTCATGTTAATTGTGCTCTTCAATGATAGTATCATTGACATTTCTTTTCCACCTGTATTTTAAAATAATAGTGTTTTATAAAATGGCACAGGTTTTTTACCTTGACTTTGTTCTTCATTATCACATTTGCTTTCATAGTTTTTCTGGTGCTCTGTATGATTTATGGTTTCAGTTCAATCTGTGCACTCACTCACCTCATCCTTTTATGATATTAGTGCCTAATATAGTTCAGAGCTATGCCTTACTCGTATTTCTCTGTATTGGATAATTCTTGTTTATTAGATTTTGAGGCTTGCAGATTCACTACCACATCTCTTCTGGGTTATTTATCCAAAGAGAGAAGGTGGCTGCTTATGTCTTTACTATTAGCACATTAGCTTTGTAGGGGGAGTTAGAGGGGAAACATGTCTTGACATTCAGTTGTACTCTGTTAAACATCCAGTTTCTAGTATGTTCAGACCTGAACATACTTTAGACCTGAAGTGTAAGGTGATATAAATCACACTCCAGGCTAAATGTCTTTGGTTACACATCCATAGCTCACAATTCCTTATCATATTGTTGTTGATCCATCATGCTTATCTTCATATATGTAGGTTAAAGGAAAATAAAAATGTACATACCTTTTGGCCCAGTCATTCTACTCTTTTGAATTTATCCTGAGGAAATTGTCCAACAGCATTAAAAGCAAAACAAACAAACAAACAAAAACAAAAGACCTTTGTGCAAAATGATGCATATTGTAGCATTTTCTGTGATAGAAAAGAATGGACATGATTTAAATGCCCAATATATTATTAAATTAGAGGACATCAACTTGAACTATTATGCGGACATTTCAGTCATAATGATTGTAGAAACCTAGGGCACAATTAGTAAGTGTTCATGTACGTTAACAAAATAGATAATAGGATTGAATATACAGTGATGATAACCTGACAAATCGGTAGACTTATGGACACAAATTAGACAAGAAGATATAAAACTGAGAAGAATTGTGTGAGCTTTGGGAATTAAAAGTAATTTTATTCATTTGAAATATTTCCCTTCAACGTCATTATGTGGTTTTTATAACAAATGTGTGATTTTTGAAAGGAGTAAAGAAAAAAAGTTTAGATAAATATAGGATGTCTCAGTTGGCTCACAGACCGAGTTGTTATACTCCCTGGCGAGAGCAGGCTTTCAGTGTGATGTTAAAGGGACATTTTTTATTTTTAAAAGAATTTATTTGAGAGAGAGAGAGTAAGCACAAGTAAGGGGGAGGGGCAGAGGGAGAAGAGACTCCCTGTTGAACAGGGAGCCAGATGGTGGGCTCGATCCCAGGACCCCAAGATCATAACCTGATCTGAAGGCAGGCACTTAACTGACTGAGTCACCCAGACACCCCTAAAGGGACATTTTAAACAGATCATCCTTTGGAAGCCGAAAGCATTTTGAAGAGGCAGTGTTAGCAGAGGAAATGAGGCTGGAATATTTATCTCATTTTCTTTTTCATTTTTATCATGGTTGAGAGATTTAATCCCTTCTTGGGACCACCCCTCATAACCAAATGCCCCGGGCCCTTCCTCCCTTTCCAGAGCTCTGCTCCAGCCAGAAAAACGTTTCTAACATGTGGGCTTCACACATTTAGATGACTTCCATGGTATCTTTTTAAACTTCCTAATCAATTTTCTTGCCCATATAGTCACCAATTTAAATATCCTCTCATGTCCTGTTTTGAAACCTGCCTAAAGGCTCATTTTCCTGAGGAAACCACTCAGTGTGGCCTCATCCCATATCCTGCCCTGCCTTGTGTTTTGTTTTGTTTTATTTTATTTTAATTCCAGTATTGTTACACCCTGCCCTGCCTTAGAATTCATCACCTCATATAGCCTCTTTGTCTTAAGGTTCTCAGCTTTACCTAGGATTTTGCTAATACCCATTTGCTCATAATTTTATGATTTTTGCTGCATGTCCTTAAGTTGACTTTTACCTGCACATTTACCCTGGTTCCTCATTTTAGTTTTACTGACAAGGGCGTACACCCTGCTTCTTTTTCCTTGTTTATTTATATAGCTCTAAGAATCATGATCTACCTTGAGCGTCAATTAGGAAATGGTAGACTCAGAAACTTCAGTAGTTTTAAGTGAAAGAATCTAAGTGTTTATTTTCAGTGGAAAACTGATCCTGAGAATAGTAACCTTTTTTGAGCACTTACTATATGAGACACACTAGGTCATGACATGCCTACCTATAACCTCATTAGGTAGGTATTGTTACTATCTGATTTTTACAGTTAAGGAAACTGAGGTAGGCATAGAAAGGCTAAGAGGCAAGTAAGTAAGTGGCTGATAGGGTAACATAAACTTCAAAACCATCACATGGTGGAAATTGGCACAGCTGGAGTCGAATGCGATTGTGGAAAGATTTGATTTCATTTAATATTTCAGAACTTGGGAGATGCCATACAAACATCCAAATTTTGGCTTTTCTTGAAAAATAGCAAAGTCTGGCAACAATTTGCTGGAGTTGAGTAGAATCTGTTCCTTTAGCAGGGACGTAAACTCCCTCTCAGCATGGCCACAGTTGGGTCCATGTCACTTACCATTTTATGGTGCTGCTTAATATTTAAAGGTTTCCTGTTAATGCAAAATCTTGCTTTGTTTGGGCCTTTCTGATTACTCAAATTCATATTTGCAATTTTAAGCATTATGGGGTAAAGTTAATGTGAAATCCTAAGTGGTTCAAGATTTGGAGTTAATTGGTCCCTATGAAGTAAACTCACTGAACATAACCACTGAAGTATAACGTTGTCACAGAGTAATAAGTAGAAATAGAAGCAATTTGGCAAAGAAAATTTTAGGCTTGCTTAAAATCTCTAAGAAACTATCGTCAGTCTCTTTATCATGCCATAGTTGGACATTTCCTATGCTTTGTTTAAAAGGAGAATCAGTATATCAAAGTAATCATTTTAAAACTCAACTGTGATGTATCATGTCCCTACTTAACAGCCCTTGCTGGCTCCTCCTCACCTTCCAGCTTTGGTTGGTTGACCAAGGCTCCTGTGATCTGGCCTGTGCTTTCTCCTCAAGCCTCATCTCCTCCCATTAAAATGCTGTATTAAACTAGGAGCACTGCAAATGTTATCAAAGTCAATGTTATGTAAGCAAACTAGTTTAGAAAAGTTTAAATTTTAAATAGACGAGTTGGGTAAGACTTCAATAAGGAAGTGACTTTGGGTGATGGAAAGGAGCCATCCAGGTGCACATCCTGGGAAACGGCATTCCAGGAAGAAGAAAGAAGTACAAAGGCCCTGAGGCAGCAGCATTCCTGACTTGTTTGAAGCAGAGAGGGGAACCCGATGTGGCTGGAGTAGCATGAAGGAAAGGAGAGAGCTCTGACAGATGAGGTCGGAGGGATTACAAGGGCCCAGGTCATAAGGAGCCTTTGGGTCATAATAAGGATACATCGGTGACATGGAAGCCATTCCTAGTATCTGTCACACAGCATAGGTGCCAGCGCTGTCTGTGGCTGAATATCAGGCCAACTGCTGCTCTTATTTTGAAAGTCAATTACTACTAACCCTTGTTCTTAGATTTTATCAGAAGGGGATGAGAAATAAGAATTCTGTTGGTTTCCGTCATCTTGGTATATCTAGGTAGCTTCCACAAAGCGATATATAACAAAAGAAGCAATTAGGAGAGATGCCTTCTTCTTCTTTCTTCTTTCTTCTTCTCCTCCGCCCTCCGCCCCATCATAATTGCAACATCCCATTCTTTCTCACTTGCATACACTTCTGACCCTTCCCAGATGCTGCCCGCCAAGGGTGGTCTTTGTGGGCTTTGTTCCCCAGTGGTCTGTTTGATGGGTAACACTATATTGGTAACATTCTTTCAGAACGTTGCTAAATGGAGACTTTGCACTTCCTTGTACTTACAGCAGTTAGCTTACTATGTAACCGTTCTGTTGTGAATCGCTCCCTACTTAGCCTGGTAGTGGTGTGCTACTGCGACAGTACTTGACCCGTTTCACTCAAGACTTTGTTTTCCATGGAATATAAAATGGGGCTTTATATGACATGATGAAAGTGTTCATGAAAGTGAAGGTAGGTGTCGAGGAGATCTTAGTCTTTAAGGAGGCTAATGAAAGCGGGGCACTGCCCCTCTTCCTTTGGATTTTTCCTGATCCTCTCCGTGCTACCTTGGTAGCATACTCACAGATGTGTCTCTCAAGTACCATACTTTCATTTTTTGTATTCTCTTCTGGTTAATTGCCATATCAGTGGTAGGGGCTGCCTGTGTCACTCTTCATTACTGGTAACTGCTTTGATCACCCAAGGGAAAACATGACATCCTGTAGAAATACATGCAACATTAAATTCCTCAATGAAAGACAATAAAAAAAATTAAGGAAAATACTTTCACCAAACAAGCGTTCAGGAGATCCTTTATCACTCTGTGCTGGTACACAGCCTTTGTTGTTTCTGACCTATGATCCCTGAAAAACTACCTTGTGCATATGATTCAAGAACAGAGTCTCCCGTTTGAAGACATTTCTGTTGTCCATGTTAACTTTGACAGGATTTTTTGTGTGTTTGGGGGCATTGAAAAAATCTTTGGCCTCCATTTTCTGTTTTTCAGGGTTAAATGATTTATAACCAGTATCCACTGATACATTCCTTGAATTTATTTTTGATGAAAAATGTATCCTGTGAGTCACTGTGTGTGTGTATGTGTCTGCCTTTGATGAGTTTGGGGAACAGGCTCAGAGTTGCACAAACTCACATCCTTGATCTGGACCGGCCTCTGCCCTTCTGGGCTACGAATGGAAATCCTATTGACAGTGGAGAACTGAGGTGGGGGTTGGGGGAGGGGTGTTCAGTGAGGGGTCAGGGGTTCCTTCAGCAGGAAATGTTAATGGCACTTGGCACGTGCAGAATACTGTCACAGCATTTTCACATAGGTAACAACTAGCAAAACTTAAAAGCCAATTCCTCACACATGGTTCTTGAACTTTTTTTGTAGATGTAGGCAAGCTGTGAAATATGAAAGCAGGCAGGCACACACACACGTGCACGCACATGTACGTGCAGGTGCGCACACAGTGCTCCCATTGAGTGGGGGATGTCTGGACTGGACTTCAAAACTGAGTTTGACCTCTGTTCTTTCAGTGGGGGTGGGGAGAGGTCATTTGTTTTATTGGTGTCTAGGGTAAATGTTAAGATTTAAAAGGCCGAGAAAATGAAGTGATCCAAAAATGTACTGCAACCAAGGTGAAATAAGCAAGATCTTGCCTTTTATCCTGACATCTGTTTCTAAGGAATGACAGACATACCTCCTCTTACCTAGCCCCAGTGATCGTGAGGCCACATGACCTAGCTGGCAGTACTTTCCTCCCCAATGGAAGAAATGTGGAGAAAACTGAGCATGATGAATGGCCTTTTGATTTGAATTAATCTTCAGCTGGCAAAAAACAAAACAAAAATGGTCATGGGAACAGAGTAACACAGATGTTCAGAAGCTGAGGAAGCAATCAGCAGTTTGAAAAGAATTTTTCATACACCATCCTTCCAAAGATATGGAACCAATGACTCATGAAGTGTGAACTTCAATTTTGGCCCTGGTGGGTGTCAGTAAATAACAGTTGTGTGAAAGCAAAGACTACTCTGCAACTTCCTCCCAGGACTGTGGTTGTGTATTTCCTAGAATGCTCCAATAACAAGTTTATATAACTTGTCTCAAGCTTTGGCAACCAAAGAATGTACTCTAGTCCAGTCACGAATGTGAGTAACAGAAGAATGCATTCTATTTAAAGAGGAGCATTAGTATCTTTAGTGTTGGTATATTTAGGTAGGACACAAAATCCGAAAGCTTTGTAGAAATACAATTCCCCTAGTCCCCGTCCAAGGTTGCAAGAGAGACGAAACTTTATCAACTGTCGGTCATACCAGACTGATATTTTGACATCCCTTTGCCTGTTATGCTGAATCCCATCTTTGGATCATAATTCATTCCAGAATTTCTGTAGTTTTAAAATGTTCCTGTTTCTATCCATCGCCTGTATTTCCCTCTATATAATTAGACCCTTTGGCTTCCCTATCAAGTCCTTTTTCCTTTACATTTGTAATTTATTTCCATTTGACCTTTCATGTAGAGATCTTGATGAAGAAATATGCTCTGGCTGAACTTCAGTTTCATATAAAATATGTTGCAAATATATTTATACCTTAGGATGAAAAGAACCCTTTATTGGGTTTATATTCAAGTGATCATAATACTTGATAAGGATGTATTTGTAAATAAAAATGGGCTAATAAACTTTGTAGGTTACTACATCAGCATAATTGCTTGCAATCAGGGACGTGACTTATATAAGTTTATAACCCGGAATCCAATGCAAAGTGCTTCAAATGGAGTAGGACCCTAATAAAGGTTTACTGAGTTTAACTTACAGTGTGTTCTATTCAAGAGGATGATTTTGGCAGCACACATCAAATTCCTCTGACACACACGTGTATAGGTTAGAGAGTAAAGGGTGGCATGACCCGCCACTTAACAAGATGTTTCTGTGAAGTCTCCAATTTTGATTTAAAATTATTCTGTATTCTAGTCTTGTACATTGGTCTGGGAAATTTCAGTAGAGCTTAATGATTCAGAACATGGCTTACTTTCCTAGAACTAACACCTTTTAGCCAAATGCCTTTGTATAAGTTTCTTAACTTCTCAAAGCTGCCAGTTTTCTTATGTGAAATGAAAATTCTGTTGGGCCATACTTGATAGAGTTGTTATGATAATTAAGAGATAATGCTTGTAAAATCCATATTCACTGCCCTGGTATGTGGTAAATGTTCATAAACAATAGCTATAAATGGATATATTAATTTATTACCATGTTACTACCATTCCCAAACCAAAACAAATATCACAAGATGCTTCAGTAAGATGTACAAGGTTTTTCCATGTTTTGAAGTCTGGTTCAGACCATCCTAGGCTCATGTGAGCACAACATGTGTGAGGATTGGCTTTTTTTTTTTTTAAGGTTTATTTATCTGAGTATTTGCGCATGCGTGAGCTAGGGGGACAGGCAGAGGGGGCGGGGTGGGGGGAGAGAGTCTCAAGCAGACTCCCTGCTCAGAGGGGAGCCTGACGTGGGGTTTGAGCCCCACCCTGAGATCAGGACCTGAGCCAAAAATCAAGAGTCAGAAGCACAACCTCCTGAGCCACCTAGGCACCCCCAAGATTGGCTTTTAAATGTTACTTTTTAGATATGTTGAATTTGAATTAGGTAATGGAGGCTCTTTATCTGAGTCTAAATGGCTTTAAGGTTCTTTTATCCTCTACATCTGGATGATAAAACAGTATTTTCCAGTCCAAGACAAGATTTTTTTCTTTATCCTTTTCAACTATCAGTCTCATTATGCAGATATTTAGCATAGGACACAGGAGAGAATGAGAATGACCACTGAAATTTTGTGCATCCAATTTTTGTATGTTAGTAATTGACATTGGTCAGTTTCTTCTCCATTACCAGGATTTGGATATAGAGCCGGAATTCCTTTACAAAGATCAACATTTTGAGCTTTTGGTTAGTGCTCAAGTATAGAATTTATTTCTAGGAAGTGCCACTAAACTCAGTTCTGCTTATGGGCTGCAAAGTAGTAAAGATTGTGATTATACATGTTGCTAGGAGAATATGATTTTATTAAAATATGTTTTAAAAAGGCATTTTGCTAACATATGTATGTATCTCCTTCCTCCTTCCAAAAGACACCCTCTCTAATGTGTTTGGTATATCACCTCGAACATGTGATATATGTATGGTTAATTTACATATGTATATTTAACTTACATAAAGAAGGAAGTCTTTTTTTTAAGTTTTTATTTATTTATTTATTTGACAGAGAGAGAGAGAGAGAGAGAGAGCACAAGCAGGGGGAGTGGGAGACAGAGGGACAGGGAGAAGCAAACTACCTGCTAAGCAGGGAGCCCATTGTGGGGCTTGGTCCCAGGACCCTGAGATCATGACCTGAGCTGAAGGCAGATGCTTAACCCACTGAGCCACCCAAGCATCCCAGGAGGAAGTCTTGATATCAGTAGAGTAGATTCACCTTTGCTATATACCCTGTGAGGATGTTCTGAGGGTTAAATGAGAAAATATAAACAACCTAAGAATTTCATAAATGTTAGTTGCTTTGGATTCTCCCTGATCCTCCCCAGATAATCTTAACACTGTTGCATGTGTATTGGGGGCAGGGAGATTATTTTGGAATCTGAAATCAGCTGTGGTCCATGAATCTTTGAGTATTACTTTTTTAAGATTTTATTTATTTGAGAGCAAGAATGAGCATGTGTGTATGAGCGAGGGGGAAGAACAGAGGGAGAGGGACAAACAGACTCTGTGCTGAGAGCAGAACCTGTCACGGGCTCGATCCCACGACCCTGAGATCATAACCTGAACCGAAACCGAGAGTTGGATGCCGAGCCACCCAGGTGTCCCTCTGAGTATCATTTTTATTTCCGAGTATACTTTCACCTGTAGAGTGACCTCTTTGAGCCATTTCCATGACAGAGAAAGGCGGGATTACCAATCAAGCCATTACATTCTGTAGATTCAGAAACTGGCTAGTAATGGAGCCATCCAACCACTGACCTGTTCAGCCATCCCTGTTGAAGCGGCTTCCTTTCCCCATAGACCAACCTCCTCTTTTCCTCCTTCCTAAATGACTTCATTCTGCATGTATTCCTGTGGCTAGTGTGATTCACAATTCAAGAGAATAGAAATCCACACTTGACTCAGATGCCAAGAACGTATTTATAAGAATGTATTTCTGTATTTTTAGTCTCCCTGAATAGAACTTCTTTAGAAAAGATGTTAAAATTCATGCATCATGTGAAGTTGACAGGGTGTGGCCTAGAATTGGCCCTCTTCTAATACTACTGAGTGTTTTGGAACAAATGCTTCTGCTCAGCCATTTTGTAGGAGTAAATGTTTTATTTTGGCATGAAGAAAGAGTGACCCATGGCTATGTTAGTAGTTAAACTCCTTCCAGAAACTATTTGCTACGACAGACTGGTGTCTTGCCTTGATGAGAGAGACTCAGAGGTCAATTCTCTGCATGGCTTGTCCTCTCCTTCACAAACACCATGTTCTATAGGTCTTAAAACCTGCATTCTCCTCTTTGCTAATTACCTACTTATTTCTTGGGAGGATGTCCAGTTTTCCTTTCCAAGTAAGTTTGCAGACACACACCCACAGAGAAATTATATTGAATATTTTTCTATGTATTTCTATATACTTGATTCTCAGATTATATTTTCTGCTAAAAAACAAGTCAAAACATTTCCCTCAAATGACTTGATCACTGAAACATAATTTTGAATTTGAAAAAAGATTGTCCTACAACTCCACCAAATTTTCCCTGAAATATTTAATTCTTCTCTTGGTTTACCTGGGAAATTGTGCTGAAGACAAGGTTCAAGAACTTCAAAAAATTCCCCTATGGGGCTTTAAGTGTGTGCATGTGGCCATGAGGAAGAAAGGACAGATACCACCACCACCACCCCTAGCACAGAGGGGCTGGGGTGAGAAGGAGAATGAATATATGAATATCATAAAATGAAGTAGAACATCGGCGTAGGAGCTAAGAATCATACCTCTAATAGAAATTACCAGTTAGGGTGCCTGGGTGGCTTAGTGGGTTAAACCTCTGCCTTCGGCTCAGGTCATGATCTCAGGGTCTGGGGATCGAGCCCCGCATCAGGCTCCCTGCTCAGCAGGGAGCCTGCTTCCTCTCTCTGCCTACTTGTGATCTCTCTCTCTCTCTCTCTGTCAAATAAATAAATAAAATCTTTTTTAAAAAATTACCAGTTAGCTCTGATTTTTAGTGTTCAATTTTTATAGGACGGTATTTATTTTTCAGTGTGGTACTGGTGGCAATTGCTAGTATCTTTTGTTTTCCTAGTAATTTTAGGATTTGTCTTCTTCAGGACACAGTGAAAAATTACATGTGCAGTAGTGAAGCCAAATTGCATTTTTTTTTCAGGCTCCCCTTATCTTGCATAGAGCCTCAGGGAAAGAGAACCAACTCAAATTAAACTAGTTAAATTTTAGAAAGTACCTACTTTTTCAGATGCCTCAGAACTTTGGAATAGTTTGTTCTTTCATAATAATGTCAGAGGTATTTAATGGCAAAGTAAAGAGACCTGAAGGTGTTGACTTGGGCTTTATTTAATCTTGTTGATTTTAAATTTTGTTTGTCTTCAGCAATCTAATTCTCAAGATAAAATGAGGCTCACATTTTATGCAATAAAACTGACAGTCTCTAAATGCAAAATGTTTCCTTCAGCACACTAAGTAAATAGAATTTCTCTGAGTCACTAGAAGTTGAGTTTTCTAGATTTCCCCCCCTCCCCCGCTTTGTTGTAGGCAGGTGAGCCGCAAATGTCAATGGCCAGAACATGTTCATTAAATACATGCTTAATTTTTATTGATGATTCCATATTCTTGAATCATTAGCTTTTCATAGAGAAAGTAGGTATCTTTCTAGTTGGCCCCGTTGAGACCTATAATTAATGATTCTTTAGTAATCAAAATATAGTTCCATGAAGCATTCTTTGAAAATAAGTTAGATCTTACCTTTTCTCATTTCCTCAAATGATTCATTTGCTGACTGGTTCTTTAGATCTAGTTCATGGTGGCTCTGCAGATGGTTCAAGGCTTCATTACATATATTACAGTATTCATTTATATAAAAATGTACATTACAGTATCCACTTATTAAAAATGTACAAAAAATATAAATGAAAGCTTTATTCATTTATTTTCTATTTTCTGACCTTTGCTTTGGAGCAAATATCATATTGGCATCTTATCAAAAGTAGTAGTATTCTGGAGTGCCCGGGCGGCTCCCCAGGTCCGCAGATACTCCTCTAGGCATCTGCCTTCGGCTCAGGTCATGATCCTGGAGTTCAAGGATCGAGCCCCGCACCAGGCTCCTTGCTCAGGGGGAGTCTGCTTCTCCCTTTCCCTCTGCTCCTTCCCCACTCATTCTCTCTCTCTCAAAAGTAAATAAAATCTTAAAAAAAAAAGTAGTATACTTTCCGTTTATTCCAATGGGTGTGGGGGTTCTTTTCCTCATTTCTCTTCCCAGTGGCCAGCAAAAGTATTCATGGGACATTTTTTAGACCAAATGGCCCATAATATTTGAAAAACTCTGCCCTTGGTCAAATTTTAGAGAGTTTTGACAGCTGGGAACTTTTAGCCAGCTACAGCTCTGTATTAAGGTGAGAGGTCTAATATTTCTATAATTTAGGTTGAAGCGAGGATGTTATTTCTGCATGTAGTTCCTGTGTCATCTTTTGTTTGCATGGTATACTTTGATTTCTCCCTCATCATGAACTGATCTTTTCACCCTCATGCCTTTTTTTTACTGCTCCACATTTGATGCTTCCATCTGCTATGAACTCAGAACACATTGTTTATATACCAGCATGGCCTTTGCCATGGTGTGTTGTGATTTACCTGTTTAGATAAGATATTCATAGCACATGCTTGTACCTGTATTAAAGCACTTATCACAGCAGATTATAATTATTTGTTTGAGTATCTGTCTCTCTAAATGAGCTCTGAGCTTCTCAGGGGTAGCAATCACATTTAGATTTTCAGCTGTGGGCTCAGCACTACATAGCAAGTGCTCAGTTCAATTTTTTTAAATAAATGATTATTTATAACAATAGCCGGGCGCCTGGGTGGCTCAGTGGGTTAAAGCCTCTGCTTTCGGCTCAGGTCATGATCTCAGCGTCCTGGGATCGAGGCCCGCATCGGGCTCTCTGCTCAGCAGGGAGCCTGCTTCCTCCTCTCCGTCTCTCTGCCTGCCTCTCTGCCTACTTGTAATCTCTCTCTCTGTGTCAAATAAATAAATAAAATCTTAAAAAAAAAAAACAAAAAAAACAAAAAAAAAACCAATAGCCAACATTTACCAAACAGTTTTGTAAATACATTGGATAACAGTGACTTAAAAAGTAAGTGCCAACCCTTGGAGAAGTTACAAGTTTTCCCAGGCACATAAGGTGGATGGTATTTTTAGGAGCCGTTGATTGAGAAAATATAATCAAAATTTACCATGAATTTCATAATACTGAAACTCAGTTGAATTTTATAAACCATGATACTGTGTTCTGGGTGGCTCAGTTGGTTAAGCAGCTGCCTGCGACTCAGGTCATGATCCCAGGGTCCTGGGATCAAGTCCTGCATCCGGCTCCTTGCTCAGCAGGGAGCCTGCTTCTCCCTCTGCCTCTGCCTGCCACTCTGCCTGCTTGTGCTCTCCCTCTCTCTGATAAGTAAATAAATAAAATCTTTAAAAAAAAAGAAAAAAGGAACTTACAGTACTTCTGTGCCCGTCCCATCCCCAGGGCTGGCTGTTCTTAGGTAGTAAGCCACTGATATAAGTATTATTTAACACTCATGAGGTCTGCCCTGGGGCAGACTCTCCAGTTTGTCTGGACCATCCCAGCGTATGCCTGTTGTTCTGGTAGAATTATTCATAGCCTCCCCTTTTACTCTCAGAACTGACTTGATTTGGACAATAAATTATATATAGCCACTCTACCTTTTAGGCAGAGATTTATATTGCATTTGTTTTATCTTGACCCAGAAAAATTATACATAAAAGAGAAAGTTAGAAGCATATTATTATTTCCATCTCTGCAGATTTCAGGAGCTATTTCAAATAATTTATTTACAATACATTCTTTTGACGGTACACTCTTGCCATAACGTAATTCCCAAAAGTACGTATTTTATTTAAATGAATCTGTGTACTCTACATATACTCCACCTCCCCCCTACCCCTGACCCTGTCTTTCTCTCCTCCTCTCCTTTTACTTTCTCTGGACCCTGCTGAAGCAAATTGTCCACTAATTTAACTGGTTTAACTGGTCTCAAATAATCTCTTACTCCACACCGGTGTCTAGAATGTTATGTTCCGTGTTTGAATTTCACCTACTTTTCACTAAAGAGACTCTGAAGATTCCTATGTCTTCCTCCAATACCTGTTCCCAACCACAAGCAGGAGAAGTGCAGTGGTTTTTTCCAAGGGCCTCTACTTTGTTTTCTGAAAACATTACTTCTACACTTTATTCCCCACCTGCCATGTAGACACAGCTTGGGCCTTTACATCCTTCCCAAGGGTAGACATTGTCATGGGTATGCTTGGGTACCAGTTACAAGACCTCAGCCTCCTGAATTCTGACTCTGTCATCCACATTAGACCTTTAAGCAATACCTGGCTCCCCTCCCCAAAGCCACCCACCTTCTCCCCAAGGGTCTGGCTGTCCTGGGTGAGGCTATTGCCCATGTCTTGCCTCTGGTCCTGTCCTCCCTCCTCTGGTGTTGGGGGGGGGGGCGTGTCTCATTTGAGGTCCTCAACCTGTAGTGAGTAGAAGTGACCTCCACAATTCTCTCTGCTCTGTGGCCGATGTCACTGCTTCTCCAGATGCCTCTATGATCAAAATGAGAAAGAGATTTTTTAAAAAGTATTATTAGGTCCCCAAATGTTAGTTTGTTTGGGCTGCTGTAACAAAATACAAGACTGGGTTATGTGCGAACAACAGAAATTTGGATCTCCTAGCTTTGGAGGCTGGAGATCAGGGTGCCGTCTTGGCAGGATGAGGGCCCTCTTCCTGGTTGCAGGCTTGTCCTGTATCCTCACTTGGGAGAATTAGCCAAGGAGTTCTGTGGGGTCTCTCTTCACTAATCCCATTCTTTTTTTTTTTTTAAGATTTTATTTATTTAATTGGCAGAGTGAGAGATTATAAGTAGGCAGAGAGGCAGGCAGAGACAGAGAGAGGAAGCAGGCTCTCTGCTGAGCAGGGAGCCCGATGTGGGGCTCGATCTCAGGACCCTGAGATCATGACCTGAGCCAAAAGCAGAGGATTTAACCCACTGAGCCACCCAGGCACCCACTAATCCCATTCTTGAGGGCTCTACCCTCATGACCTGATAATCCCCTCCCAAAGACCCCACCTCCTAATACCATCACACTGGGCCTTTGTATTCCAGCATGTGAATTCGTGAATTCGGAGGACACACAAAAACTTAGACCTTAACTTCAAAAGAAGCTGCCAGCTCTGTTAATTCTTCAGCCTTATTTCTTGATTTCTTAGATGAGATTCTCTGGATAAGGTGGAAAATATTTAAGTGGTGACCCCGAAAGTCTTGTTCTAAGGAGTATCCCGGAGTATGTATAACATGTACCCCAACTGTTTCTCGCAGTTTTCCCAGAGATTGAGGGAAGTCTTTGTCTTCCCTAATTTGGAAATTTTTATTCTGGAGCCTGAAAATCAGCCAAATATTCTCTTCACCTGGAGCACGATGGGGACTAACCTAATGTCCCAGATTTCTCAGGGTGGGGGTACAGAAGAGTCTCCCTTCTCTGAATGTGTTATAATTATTTTGTATACAATTTAAATTCTATGAATTGTAAGTTCTTAGTAAATAATTATATTTCAGCATGTTAGCATATATGATTGAATGTTGGCTCTAGCATAGATTTATCTAGGTAGGAACTTAAATTTTTTTATGACTGTGGTTAATTCTATAAATGTACATGATGCCCACTAATTGATTTACATTGTTAATCTTGCACTGATTGTCTTTTCTTAAATATCACAAAAAATGGCATCGAATTCGGCTAATACTGGCTTTCCCAGGAAAAGTAAAATCAACTTTACAGCTGGAAATAATTTAGTTCTTGGCACTGAGCTCCTTAACTTTCTATCTTAGGAAAAAGGCCTTTTTTGATCCAACAGTTTATTGCAAAAATGGTTCAGGCTTCTGTTTACATGATGAAAAAAGAAAATAAATTATATTATTTTATTGGGAAACTGGGACTAAAATGACTTCAAAGTAACTTGGAAATTCCAAAACTTCTTGAACTATTTCATTTCCTTCAGAAGAAAATGCAGGTCTAATGTTCTCATCAGATAATATATGTGTTTTCTGTCTTCTTCCAAATTCTCTTAATGAAATTGATTTCTCTTGTTATTAGCTTATCCTTACATTAAGGTTTTTCCCCTATACATTATTCATTGGCTTCTTGAAGTCTTTTAAATGATGACATATTAACTTAAAATAGGGTGATTAATACAGGCTGTTTGAGTGATATGCAGCAAATTTATAGGTGTTCTATTTTATGTTTTCTGAAAAGCTGAGGGGTGATTCTTGAGGGGTGATTTAGTAGAAAGATCATAAGCAAAAGTGATCTTACTCAAAACAAAAACCTTAAGTGGAAAAATCACATTTTTTAAAGAAATACAGTACCATACCCATTAAAATAAATAAGGATAAACAACCAGTCTATGATTTTCTGCAGTCCAGCAACATATATGTTTCTTGTCGTGGCCTGTTTAAGAATAGCATGCAAGAAATAAATGTAAGGCTATGAATCTGTGTTAAATACTGGGTCAAGGCCAGGAGTAGGGAAGGCTGATAGTGTGGGACTCACTGGTGGAGAAAAGAGTGCTTTTAGAAATCCTCAAACCAGCAATCCATGGCTTGCAACACTTGAGGGCTAATGGCCTTTACGTCAATAAACATATTCTTAATTGTAATCTACCTTGAGCTGTACTGTTTAGTAATAGGTTATTATTTTAAAGGATTTCTTTTTTAAAAAAGTGTTCAAGATGGGACCGGGGAGGGAGAAAAACCTAAGAGACTCTTAATCTCAGGAAACAAACTGAGGGTTGCTGGAGGAGAGTGGGGGTGGGAGGGACAGGGTAGCTGGGTGATGGACATTGGGTCCATCATATGCCACGGTGAGTGCTGTGAATTGTGTAAGACTGATGATTCATGGATCTGGATCCCTGAAACAAATAATACATTATATGATAATAAAAAAATAAAAAATAAAAATGTTATGAGCAAGCATTGTCAGTATTTTCCAGATAAATTTATATATCATTGTTTCCAACAAATATGTTGCATTTGGGATTTTCCTTGCAAATACAGAAATATAAAATGTGGCCAGCGCACAACAGAGATTCACTAACCCCCTTCATGTAACCTACTGATAGTCTAACACACCGTTAGCATTACTTAGCATTACTTACAGGTTGCTTCCTAAAATGTAGGAGTCTTTCTCAGAAATATTCAGAAATGTATTACCCACAAAACAAAACCTAAATAGTAAGTTGTCAGGGGCGATAGAGTTTCAGTTTTGCAAAATGAAAAAGTTCTAGAGACGCCACTCAACAATGTAAGGATACTTAACACTACTGAATTATACCCTTAGAAATGGTTACGATAGTAAATTTTAGGTTGTGTGCTTTATACTTTTTAAAAAATGCCTGATACTCAAGGGCAGTCATAATCTGGCCTCACAACTGTCTGTCTAGTTTTATTTTTTGTTGATTCATTCAACAGATCTTTTCAAGCACCTGTTCTATCCCGAAACCTATAAAGCACAGCAATGAACAAGACAAGCCCAGCCCCACACGCAAAATTTATGATAAAATATTGCTACAGTGGGAAGGGATGTTGGATTCATTCTTGTTCCTTAGGCTTTTGCCATAGGTCTTTAGTATTCTCTATGTATACTTCTCTTGATGTACTTTTACAGCTTTATGATACTCACTTGGTCCTAAACACCTTCTTGGCTTTCCACCCCTCTCTCAATTCCCATGCTTCCTAGACCTACTAAGATATCCTTACACATGACCCAAAAATGAAGCTCTTCCTTTGACTACCTCATTGTGTTGTGTCATTTAGCTTTCTTTGTGTCCCTGGCCTGGCCTGGTGGTTGGTTCAGTGTTTTGAATATAAACAGACACAGAAGAATGTGTGATTAATTAAGTAACACTATTAAAATACCTTAAATTCTTTCCTTTATACAGACCAACTACATTGTTTCCATATTTATTTTTATCTACTTTATATTTTTAATTTTACATTCCTACATCCATTTCTTTGTTTCTTTAAAATACTTATGTTTGTTTGGCCCTGAAGGTTCAGTTGCATGCCACCTTGTGCCATATATGCCTCATTACGAGGCTTGTGTGTACTTAGACTCACACTCTTGTGAAGGAGCTTCGCTCAGAGCAGGGACGCAGCCTTGAGTAATGAATGAGGGTCACTGCCTTATTATGCTATGTTCTGCCACCAGCATTGTCTCCTGACCTAATAGTGCCATTCTGTGGGATTTCGATTTCTTGTATCACTTGGCACTCAGCAATACATACATGTTTCCCCACGGATATTAAATGTGCAGTTGACTTCTGGTGTGTCCTCCCCATTTATTCACTAAACATTCCATGGCATTCTTTTTGGAGGAGACCGTGTGGAGGACTCCCATGTGCGTGGCCTTGTAGGCCGAGAAGCAGCAGAAAGCAGCTCGAATGTGGAGACTTTGCACTGTGGCTCCCACCCAGAGGGCTCAGAACGGTTAGGCAGGGGCCAGTTTCTCCATTTTCCAGAGCCAGTGTGGACATCTGATTCGGATTAAATATTTTCAGTTGTGTCCCTTTTTTTTAAATTTCAGCTTTATTGAGGGATAATTGACATATAAAATTGTAAGATATTTAAAGTGAGTTCCGTGGTGATTTAATTACACTTATAAATTGTGAGAGGATTCTTCCCGTTTAGGTGTGTGTGTGTGTGTGTGTGTGTGTGAGAGAGAGAGAGAGAGAGAGAGAGAGAGAGAGAGAGAGAGAGAGAGAGAGAACTTTTAAGCTCTACTCTCTTAGCTAATTTCAGTTATGTCCATTCGTTGTTCACTCAGCTTTGGAAGGGAGAGTGCCTAACAAAAACTTCACAGAGTTACTAAAACGTGCCGGAACTGTGGCTTTTTGGTTAAATTGGCAAGAGTTGGTGAAAGTGAAAGGTACTTTGATTACCTTGAAGTAGCTTTGATCTGCTGCAAAGCAACCAGCATTGCCTTTGAGGAAACCATAGGATTCTAGTGGAGTTTTCAGGACTGTGGTTTCTTAGACTGGCTCAAAGGGCTGTGTTTTGTTGTTTTTTTAATTGTGGTAAACAACCTGCAATTTACCAGCTTCACCATTTTTAAGCGTACAGTTGAGTAGCAGTAGATGTATTTATGTCATTGTGCACAGATCTCTAGAACTTTCTCATCTTGCAAAACTGAAACTCTGTACCCATTAAATAGTAACTCCCCATCCTCCCATCCCCCTCCCGGCCCCTTGCAACTACCCTGCTCCTTTGTCCTATACCTCACATAAGTGAAATTATAAAGTATTTGTCTGTTTGGGACTGGCCTATTTCACGTCACATAAGGTCCTCAGGATTCATCCATGTTGTAGCATATGCAGGATTTTCTTTCTTTTTAAGAATGGGTAGTGTTCCATTGTACATTGTGTATCATATGCACCTCTTCCTCGTGAATGGATACTTGGGTTGCTTCCATCTTGGCCATTATGAATAATACAACTATGAATATGGTATGCAAATATCTCTTTGAGATCCTGCCTTCAGTTCTTTTGGGTATATACCTGGAAGTAGGATTATTGGATCATGTGATAATTCTATTTTTAATTTTTTAAGACTCTGCTACTCTGTTTTCCAAAACAGCTGCACCATTTTACATTCCCACCATCAGTGCACAAGGGTTCCAATTTCTCCACATGCTCACCAACACTTGTTATTTTCCGTTTTCTTTCTTTTTCTTTCTTTCTTTCTTTTTATAGTAGCCATCCTACTGGGTATGAGATGATCACGTGTTGTGGGTTTTGATTTGCATTTCTCTAATGATTAGTGATGTTAAGCATCTTTTCATTATGCTTGTTAGCTATTTCTGTACCATCTTTGGAGAAATGTTTATTCAGGTTCTAGGTCCATTTTTTAATTGGGTTATTGAGGTTTTTTGTTCTTGAGTTGTAGTTCTTTATTCTGGATATTAATTCCTTATCAGATACATGATTTGCAAGTATTTTCTCCCGTTCCATAGTTTGCCTTTTCACTCTGTCGATCGATAGGACTGGCTTTAATTTAATATCTGATGCCCTAATTTGTGCAGGAATTCTCTTTGGTTGGTCTGTTGATGTATAGCCAGGAATTTCTCCTACCCAGATAAATATTGACCATGAGGTCCAGTTCTGCTTTAAGGTTATCTGACTTCCATTAAACCACTAAAAATAGTAAGGGCAATAGTTTGATACTTTTCTATATACTGAATGGTTAATTTAAGAAAAAAATTCGCAGGGGCGCCTGGGTTGTTCAGTGGGTTAAGCCTCTGCCTTTGGCTCAGGTCACAATCTCAGGGTCCTGGGATCGAGCCCCACATTGGGCTCCCTGCTCAGCAGAGAGCCTGCTTCCTCCTCTCTCTCTCTGCCTGCCTCTCTGCCTACTTGTGATCTCTCTCTCTCTTTCTGTCAAATAAATAAATAAAATCTTTAAAAAAGAAAAAAAAGAAAAAAACTCGCATATTCCTTGTGACTGTACTAGTGTCTGAAGTAGGGTTCTCTGATTTAAGGTCTCCATAAACTGAACAAAGTGAAGGGGGAGTTGCAGAGAAACTGTTTTGCCCTAAGTCTGGTGTGCCTGACCCTGAGTCTTCGAAGTAGGATGTCTAGTTTGAATTGTGTAGCCTCTTCCATGGTACCTAAGAAAACAGAAGCTGTATCAGTAGGGACAATCTCAAGGCTACTTGGCATTACGTGGGGATGGAGATTTCTATAAATCTTCAAGGGAATGACATACTAAGTAACCAGGATAGGATCCAGGGGAAATGTTTGCTTTCTTTTTAAGGAAATAAGTGCATTCTCTGGTTTCTGCAGAACATTTCATCTCAGGGAATATCAATGTGTTCATGAGTTATATATAGTCATCTTCTCCATTAAAATGCAGCTAGCTCTTGGGTGACTATAAGAATAAGCTATGAAAATATCTAGGGCATCCATTCTTAGAATCCATGCTTCCTAAATACTCACAGAGAAAGCAAATAATCATCAATGATGGTGGCATCTCTTAATAAATGATGTTGGCTTGGGTGAATATTAATATTATTCTTAATTGCCAGTGTTGAATTTTTCCTAAATTAATGTCATCATATCAAAGAAAGCCCATGAAATAATTGGATATTTAGGATATGAGCTTTACTGACAAGGTTTTTCTTTTTTAATTTGAAATAGTATTTTCATTATTGAGAAACATGAAATAAAGTGAAGTGTCAAGATTTACCTTTGGGAATTTTACAGTGTTTTAAATTTAAGAAGCACTTCATTTCCATCATAAGCCCAACACCAGCACTAAAGTCCAAAGCCTCAAATACTCAACAGTTCTGGTTTGAAAATAAATTGCAAAATTATAATCAATATTTAATTTTAAAGAAGGTTATTAAAGAGCATGGTGCTGCATTGTTGCTTTCTTTTATTACTTTGTTTTTTTAGTGTTCTCTGCTGACAGTAAAATTATATTCCATTTGTCGAAAGAGCCATAAAGCTGGAATTTCCTAAGAGCACTGTATGTAATGATTATGGCAAAATTCCAGAATTTTCCAGTGGGGAACAGGCTTTTATTCTTTTTTAAACTGTCAAGCAGTTGGCAAAAGCAAACACTCCAGTTAAATGACTAAGCAAATGGCTTCTGAGCCATGCTCCAACCCTTTAGTGGGATCCATAAGAAGCATCTGGCTAAGTGACTGCCCACCATTTGTGGCCATGCATATCAAAGATTAATCATCAAGGATTCTGACTAATTCCAGCCACTACCTCTTAATGAATGCCAAATGCGAACCCATCAGCCTTTTTTCATATGACATCAGTAAGATTTGAATGGAGCAGTTGTCTGGTGCTCTCCACAGTAACGTGATTAATTCTACAGAGGGAATTTTGGGTTCCAGCTTGTCCCAACACTGTACTCAGTATGCAAAGTGAGATTTCAACAGTGTGTTTATCAGCAACAGAGTATTCTCAGCCTTGCCATTGGTCATCTGTTATATTCTAACTTGAAGTTCCTGTCACATTTACTCTGTACTACATATACATCTTAATCAAACAGGATTGGACCAAAAAAAATATTCTAAGCTTATTAACTAATGATCTTTAAGAACACTAGCACAGGGAAGGGTGAAATTCAGTGTCTAGGGGCACCTGAGTGGCTCAGTGGGTTGAGCGTCCTACTCTTGGTTTCGGCTCAGGTCCTGATCTCAGGGTTCTGGGATCAGGCCCCACGTTGGGCTCTGCTTATCCCTCTCCCGCTGCCCCTTCCTCTCACTTCCTCTCCCCCCCCCCCCCCCAAAAAAAAAAATTTTAAAAAAAAAAAAACACATAAACAAAAAAAANCATGAATGAGGGAGTGGTTAAAGCAATTGAAATATATCCACATGGACGATACAGTGGGGGCAGGGAGGAAAGCTGACTCTCCTCTGTCACCCAGGATCTAAGATTGATAGAGGCCTCACCTTCTTTACATGGCTTCCCAGGTTGCTCTAGGTGCTGACATTCAGCCAGCAGAGGGGAAAAGAGGGAGGATGGGTGGAGGAGTTTGTTATGGGCCAGACAGGGAAGTGACGGGATATGCCCATGACCAAGACTCAATTCCGTGGTGTATCTAATTGCCAGAGAGGCTGGGAAATGTCATCTAGCTGTGTGCCAAGACAAAGAAGAATCAGGTTTAGATACCAGCTACCCAGTTTCTGCTACATAGGTGACGGAAGCTAGGCAGAAGAGCAGGACAGAAACTTTTCATTGTACAAGAGGGTGCATATATACATGGGTGTAATTTGAACAATGTGACTATGTGATCTATGCAAAAAAAAAGTTTTTCAGAAAAAATGAAATTGTTGTCTGTCTGACACTAAGTGCCCTGATCCTAATTATCGGTCATGTACTCTAGAGAATGTTGTTTTTTAGTATGGCTTACAAGGGTGGTCTAGTTCCTTTTGAACAGAACTGGTTCCAGAATCAGGCAGAACCCCCCTCTGTGACCTGGGTTCACTTCAATTTGGGGAATTTTTTTTCCTTCTCTCTTCTCAGTTAGGCCCCCTGAAGAAGAAGAAAGATTGTGTGATCAGCTGACAAGGAAGTAGTTAGCCTTGTGTGGATTTAACTGGGGGAAGGTATCTGACCATATCCTTGGTGAAGTCCCATGAGGACCCCCTCTCAACTCTGATCTAGAGAATGGCAGCCATAACACATTTTAGCTTTGTATGGTCACACTTGAAACTCAGAGGCATAACCCCTAACTCTCCTGCTCCAGTGTCTTCAGAGCTTCATGTCGCTTACTATTTCAAGGTCCCAACTTAGCCTATCAGGTAAAATTCTGATCTGACATTTGCCTGTGTTTCCAACTTTACATCCTGCCAATTCTTTTGAGTTTTTCCATATGACTGAAATCAGAGTTTCTCAGTGATATTCCACAGCAGATTTCTCTGGGAGACCTTATCAGATGTGCAGTAGACAAAAAGTACTACATGGGCAAATACATTTGTGAAACATTATATGCATACCACATTCCCTCTTGGGTGGAGGGTGTATGCATATTAAAGGCTCTGAGAAGCTCTGTAGCTTAGAATTTAATTTTTTCATCCTGGAATTTACCAAACTCATTTGAACACAGAAAATATATTATACACCCCACCTAAACCATGGATACACAGAACATTATGTTGGAAGCTGCTTCACCAGACCAGTGTCAGCTTGTATGATTGCCATTAGCCACATGGGACTACTGACACACCCGACATGTGTCTTGTATTTCTATCCGGGCTGCTCAATAGGGCTGCTCTAAGATCCTCGCTAATTCTTTCCTGATTGCTCTATGCAGAATAGATCATTTCTTCTAACATACTCTTACTTTGTGTCCTTTCTCAGTGTATCATAAATACTTGCTTATGTTTCTTATTCATCAGCTAAATGTTTTTTTTGTTCCTTGATTACTCATTCTGGGGTTTCCAAGTGTCTCTTACAGCACCTGATCTATAATGTTGTGATTGGGTTTACTTTATTTCCTTCTTCCTCTCTACATGTTTAAAATTTTTAAAAAGTATTTCAATTTTTAATTTTACTCCTAAAATTTTTAAATGTATCTATGATGTAAAGTATAAAGCCAATAAACATCTTACTCTTAGAAAACCAGTCATCTCCCATCTCTATGACTAGCTTTAGGTCTAGTTTTTCTTATATCTTCCAAATAAATTATTCTGTTATTATTCCTATTCTAAATGATTAATTAAACAATATATTTTAGTACTTTTTTTAAAAGCATGCGTCTCTGAGTGGTAAACTAAATCTTTGCCTAAAAATATCCTTATTTCAACAAAGTTCTGAAGCGGTAGTTTCTCGTGACGGAGTTCTAAATCATTTTCTTCCAGTTCACTAACCCTCTCTTCAAACTAAATCAGAAGTTGGTATTTAACCCAAGTATAAGGGTTTTTTTGTTTTGTTTTGTTTAAGTTGAATGGCAGTAGTCACCATTTCAAGTACAATTCAGTTATTTGGTTTAATCTGCTTGCTCTTTTTTCATGACATTTGCTCTTTTCTCCTGTTTTGCTGCCTCCCTTATGACTTTAATATTGTGAGTGTATTTACGTTACAAGTTCTATTTGGTATTTCTATTATCAGAATTCCTTGAGACTTTCCATCCTTCATAGTTTTAGGCTCCTGCAATTCCTCCTTGCTGCCATCACTGGATTATTTGCAGGCTGGGACATGAGAGAGTGGAAAAAAGAAAAGTCACTTCCCAGTTCTTCTGAGTGTCGGGGAGTCCTACTCTTTGTTGGGCCAGCTAACTCTTGCCCAGGATGCGTTGATTTCTCATTTGGTTTTACATATATTGCGAGCTTAACCAGTTATGATCTAGTGTGTCCTGGGATGGGGTATATTCCCCATGAGCTGTTTTGTGTTTGCTTCTGCCAAGCATCTGGTAGTATTTGTGGGAGTTACTGGAACACACACATCAGTTTAAATTTGAACCTCAAGCCTAAGTGGAGGTGAGATCCATAGACATAAATTTTAAGAGATTTTTTTCCCGTTTATTCTTGTCTTCCTCTGTAATTGAGGGAGGATTTTTTTCTGGTTTACTGTGGGAATACCACTCTGTTGTCCCACTGTTAGAGACAGATTTCATCTTGTGCATCTGCCACGCCTCACTTTTGTTATATGGAAGCCTGACTTCTCAGATGCCTAGGATCAACCTGTTGGCAGCCCACTTACCACCACTTCCACCCCTGTCTAGGTTTTTGGTTCAAATTTTCCTTATTTTCCTATAATTCCTAGGTATTTATTTCAAGGAATATTTGCTATAGCAAAAATATCTTAGGGTTTTATAAGAATATTTTGTTACAGCAAAGAATATTTGTTATAGCGAAAATATCTTAGGGTTTTATAAGAGGTCAGTTTACAGGCTAATTATTCTGCTGTGTTGCCATAATCAAGGTTTAATATATGTTGAATGAGCAAGTGGTTGTATGGATGAAGCATGAAATCATTCAGGCAGAGAGAACAAAGCAAATAAGTAAGATAGGCAGGAAAGCACAAATTGTCTAGAAATATGCTGTCCGGCTTGGGAGTCACTAGCTCTAGAAGGCTGTTGAGGACTTGAGTGTGGATGGTGCAATGAGACACTGAAGGTATAAAATACAAACTAGATTTTGAAGACTTGGAATAAGAAAGAATGTGGAGGTGCAGAGGATCATGGGGGGAGGGAGGGAAAACTGAATGGGAAGAAATCAGAGAGGGAGACAAACCATGAGAGACTCTTAACTATAGGAAACAAACTGAGGGTTGCTGGAGGGAAGGTGGGTGGGGGATGGGCATTAAGGAGGGCATGTGATGTGATGAGCACTGGATGAATCACTGACCTCTACCTCTGATACTAATGATAGACCCTATGTTGCCTAATTGAATTAAAAGAAATTATTAAAAAAGTAAAGTATCTCAATTTTTATGTTGACGGTATATTGAAATGATATTTTTGATAATTGGATAAATACTAAAATTTTATTTTTTAAAAGAATATGGCTACCAGAAAAATTTAAATTTCATTTGTGACTCCCTGATTTCTGTTGGTCGGCGCTAGAGTACCTTCTAGGTACACAAAAAATACTGATTAAACAAAGGAAGGCACTTAGTACATGCAAATTGTCTCTCTTTATTCCTAAACTTGGTATGTGAATCATGAGACTTATGATATGTACAAACACTTCCCCACAATGGATCTATCACGGACCAGATTCTCACAGCTAAGGGAGTGTGAGGTGAGAGAATAAAATATAGTTCACTGGAGTGTAGCAAATTTAGGTGGACGGTAGTTGGAGAAAATGAGTTTGGATAAATGCTTTTGACAGTCACTTGAGTAGAAAAACACACCCGTCTTCAGGAATAGTCTTCCATGGTTTTGTCATGCTTTATTTAGGTGCTGTAGAAAAGTTTTGACATGATACATAATGAAAACCACTTGAGGAAAGGAATCTCAAAAATGCAATTAAAAACTTTCTCAATTTGATCCTTACTTTTTCTCTAACATTTTAGGCGGTCTACTTCCCTAAATCAGCTTTCATCATTCATTGTTTGCTTATACAGAATAAAAAAGAGGGTGCTAGGATTCAGAAAATACCAAACAGTCAACTTATTTGTTTCAGACTGGGATTTTTAAACTTGCTCGGTCACTGAATGGTATTTTTGCCTTTAGGTTGGGAAATGAGCTGCCACTGGCAATGTCAGCCAACCAGTTTCCAAAGGCATCATCTCATTCCCATCTGTACAAAGCCATTTAGCCGGTAATGTGACATTCTTAAAGGGTGTTTTGCCATATTTTGCCTTTGTCACTCTATACATTCTACAATAACCCCTCCAACAAAGTCCATATGTTCTGTTTCTAAGTGGGGGTGGGAGTGGGGAGTAACCTCATGAAAGATGATAAAGCTACAAGATCTGAGGCTCCCAGAGAGCTGTTGTCCCAGTGCAAAAGATCAGAAGCCTCGCTTTCCCAATTGTGTACCAGCTGACTGTCCCCAGAGACCATGTCCGCCTCTGTAAAAGAGCCTTTCTTTCTCGGTACCCCTTATTCTCTCAAATTGGCACCGTATCTTATCTTAGCACATGTGCTGGGCCTCCAGTTGTAGTCCCTGCAGCTGCTGCCCCCAGACTCTGCTCAATGAAGAGTGGAGCATGAGTGGCAGTGAACGTTTTGTTGTGCATGGGCTGCAGAGGGATTTGTTAGCGAGCTGGATAGCTCAGCTAAGGTCTCATATTTTCCCTTTTGAGTTCTGCCCCAAACGTTTATTTCATTTATAGTGTCTCCCCTGTGGGGACCGTTGGTGTGGAGCACCGGGGGGCAGGTGGGCTTTGGCACGGAGTGTTACCAATAGCCTGATTCCCACGTGGGGGGCTTCTACCTGTGACAATGGGACACATCTGTTCCCCCAGCGGCCTGCGCTGCAGATGCAGGCATATGGGCCACATGATTAAAGCATCTGAAAATGGAAAGCACAGAGATCTTTGAAGTGGAATTATCTGTAACTTCTATCAGATGTCCTCCTGATTCTGTCCATATGTGCAGTGTTCCCGTTCACGGCAAGGAATTGTCCGTTTATCTCCATTGTTAGCCGGACGTAAAAGTCCTGAAAACCAAGCAGAGGGCCAGCTTTGGTGATTTATGTCTCTTTTCTTCCATTACCTCAGTGCCCCTCAGATTCCGATGTCAGGAGTGTTCGTGAACAAGATGGGGGTGCTTTGCTGGAGCACTCATGCAACCCGAGAGGCTGAAGAAGGGTTTTATCCATTTGGTACAGCCAAACGAACTGCAGTGTGTGTCTGTTCTTGTGGCTGGTGTGCAGGGTCCAGTCTAGCCAGAATCTCCTCCTCAACCCTCCCTGGATCTTCCTCTGTAATCTCATCACCTGAAGCAGCTGAGATCATGAGTAGCTTCTGAAAAGAGACCACATCACGAAATGACCCATGCATTGGCCTTAGCCTGACTGTAGTTGTCCAGCTGAGCTGAGTAGGTAGGAATTGTATGGTTGACCGTGGCTTGTAGGGTTTGCCATATGCTCCTGACGGTTGAGAAGGACTGGGGTGAAGATGCCCACAACCTCTTGGTCCCTAGGCAGGAGGAAGCAGCATTACAAACACACCAAAGAAGGAGTGTTTTCTAGAACCAGAGCATTTAGGAAGTTACCTCTGGGAGAATTCAAAAACTTCCCTGAGCTGATGCTCCATGGCTACAAGGCTCGGATGGTAGAGATTATGTGGGTCCCAGCGCCCACTTGGCCCTCAGCCTAATGCCCTTGTGCCATTGGCTTTATCTCAGAACACGGGGTTACATCACATGTGCGTATAGCTTACCCAGATGGAGCTCGTTCTTCCTGGGGGCTTGGGAGGGGAAAGAAGAAAAACATATCTTTAAATATTCCCACTGACCAAATAGTTAGGGGGGAGGTACACTCCCTCCCAAGGTACACTCCCTCCACTCCACTCCCTCCCAAATAGTTATGGGGGAGGCAATGGAGCAGTCAAGCCTAACACAGAGAAGCCTACAAAATGTATGTATGAAAGATTTTAAGAAATTTTTCTTGCCATTGACCAATAAGACATAGTAAAATGAAAACAAAGCAACAGGCCAAAAAAAAAAAAAAAATCTCTAGTGGCCAAAGAGAAAATAGTGTTCTGTGGATAAATAAGCTGAATGATGAAGGGTCTAGAGTTAAAGCGATGAAGTTGCCAAGCAGGTGGTACAGTCTAAACAAGACAACATTTATGTTGTACTTTACGGGTAATTCAAGGAGTTTGCCAGGCTCATTTTGTCTTACAAGCTGAATCTGGAGCCTAACTGTAAAATGCCAAACTATTTCGTTTATGTGTTAAAGCTCTCTGTCCACTTGAGAGGGTCTGTCAAGCACCAAATCAGTAACCTTGCTACTGGAACTTTCTATAGTTGGCATACCTCTTGCTTAGAAAACCATTTGAATTGGTTAACATTAAAGACACACGAAAGAGTCATTTGCTCTTACCAGACTTGGAAATGTGAAAAGGTTTTCATACACATTTTCAGATGGCAGACATTTACATACTCAGTTCATAAATAGATGCTGGCGAATATGGAAGGTGGGGGGTGGGAGATGTGTGATGGTAATGATGGAAATTTAGCACATATTTCTAATCTCTAGTGCCGCTCACTTGAGGAGTCATCTTAAAATACTGTATCTTGTTCTCAGATTTTCTTACCATAAAATTTCCACTACATTGAAAGTGATATGATTGATGATTTTCTTTATCTAATAAGAACTAAATATAGTCTTTCAGTCAAAGACTCTTATAAAGCACAATAGTGAAGTGTCTTTTTCATATCTGGAAAAAAATGTTAAGTCAATTACAGACAACTAGAAAGGCGTCAGCCACAAATACCTAAAATTATTTTCTTGATAATTACTAGCTATTTCACATTTGACACAGATCTTTTCATTCTGGACCATTGATTTTATTTACATTCTGAGGTCCAAGCGTTTGTGTTTTTTGTAAGGATTAAAATATTAATGTGGTCTATGCAGAGCCAGAAATTATATTTTAGGAAATCCCAAGCTAATTTTATTCATTATAGTGTATTTCTCCTAATGCGATTTGTGTAAAGTCACTTTATTATATATTTCTTTGCTGTTAGGTTGCCTTCAAAGGGTTTTTTTGTAACTCCAGAGACAAATAGGCAAAAACCCAACAGTGCTACGTTACTTGGACAACTCCTAGGAAAAAGACCTGTGCAATATTTCACTGACTTTACTACTTTACACTTTATTTTTTTGACTCAACAAATAATGGGGTCACTAGTTTTGGTGGCTGTTTGGCCACCTTTTTTAAGGTTTGGTTTTTTTTTTAAGATTTTATTTGTTTGTCAGAGAGAGAGAGTGAGCACAAGCAGGGCGAGAAGTAGGCTCCCCACCGAGCAGGACCCTGATGCAGGACTCGATCCCAAGACCCTGAGAGCCTGACCTGAACTGAAGGCAGACGCTTAACCAACTGAACCTCCGAGGCATCCCAGTTTTGCCATGTATAAAAAAGATGTATGCATGCGTACAAATGCAGAATGCTGGGAAGGTGATTTGTACATCTATTCTTCCCCCAAATCCTTTCGTGATTACACTGGCAGGCAGAGGACAACATTTTTCTCTGCACCACCTAGTCTCTGGAACCCATGGGCAACAGCCAGCCCTTGAGATGATAGGGAGGGGCCAGGGCGGCAGAAACCCTAGAGTAGCAAAGATTTAGAGGAAGGTGGATACAGTTGGGGGTATGACTGACTATTTTATGATACAGAAAATGCACAGGGACTAGAGGGAGGGGAGCACCTGGGCTGTGGGGCTCTGAGAGTGAGATGAGACGTTGCATTTTATTCAGGAGGCAACAAGGAGACGCTGAGGCTTCACAAGCAGGGAGGAGATGGTGTGGTGTATTTAGACACTGTGTGAAGTGGTTGAGTCTCATTAAACCAGGAGATGTGTAACCAAAGAGCATTGTGAGTGCATGCTAGAGCATCCTTCGTGAACCACAGCAGTAATGGTGGGCGTGAAGAGGAAAGATTAGATTCAAGACACGGAACTTAGGACTTGGCAGCTCGGAGACACTAGATTGTTGTTTAAAAGAGAAAAGCTAGGGCTCACGTCCTTGCTCCTTGCATCTCTGCTTCCGCATCTGCTAGGGCTACATGTCCTTGGATGAGCCCTTCTCAGCTTGAGTGTAGTAGTTAGTTCCTATTCGTAGTTAGGAAATTCGAACGCCTATAGCAAATGGAATAGTACATTTTTAAGTGTATCTAAGCCCTCGACCTTATACAGATTGTTACTATTGGATGTGAGGTTTATGGAGGATTTAAAAAATGGCCTAAAATCTGCACGCAGATGTTCATAATAGCTTTATTCATAGTTGCCCAAACGTGGAAGCAAGCAAGATGTCCTTCAGTGAATGGATAAATCGTGGTCCATCCAGACAGTGCAGTATTATTGAACACGAACAAGAGATGTGCTATCAAGCCACAAAAAGGCGTGGAGAAAATTTAAGTGCATATTGCTAAGCAATGAAGACCCTCTGAAAAGATGCCACGTTGGAGGATTCCAACTATATGATATTCTGGAAAAGACAAAAAGCTAAAACTATGGAGACAGTAAAAAGATCAGTGGTTGCCAAGGATTTAGAGAGAGGAAGGATGAATAGGCAGGCAGAGCACAGAGAATTTTTGAGGGCAGTGAAATGACTCTGTGGAATACCGTGGTGCTCACTACATGTCATTCCTCATACATTTGTCCAAACCCGTGGAATGTTCCACACCAAGAGGGAGCTGTAATGTGAACTGTGGACTTGTGGGCTTTGGGTGATTATGATGTATCAGTGGAGTTTTGTCCGTTGATACCAAAGGTACGGCTATGGTGTGGAGTGTTGATGTAGGAGGAGGCTGGGGGTGAAGGGAGAGTGAGTGTGGGAATTCTCTGCACTTTCCACTGAGTTTTGCTGTGAACCTCAAACTGCTCTAAAGAATAAATCCTATTAGGAAAAAGAAAGGTCTAAGATGATTCCAAGATCTTAAGCCTTCTTGACTAAAATAATAGCATTGCCCTTCATGGAAGGAGTGTTGGGAAAAGAAGCTGGTTTCTGAGAAAGATGATAAATTCCAATTGAGGTATTTTAAGACAAGGGGCTTGAATAACAGTCATGCGGAGATGTCCAGCAAGCAAATGGAATGCAGAGCTAGATCATACTGTTGTGGGGTCTTGGAGCGCAACAGTTGAGAAAGAATGCTTGAGGTGTTGGATGGTGCAACTTCGTTAGTTTATTTAAGTAGCCTGGGGACGGGACCTGTGGGCAGAAAGAGCTGCTCGTTTGCTGAATAAAGCTGGTCATTATATGCTTAGTGCTCAAGGGGGAAGGCATGTGCAGGGAGTATTGGATCATAAATATTTCTTTGAATTTCTACACATAAAACTACTTTCACAGAATTTCTCTGTTCAGTTCAATATTAACTGTTGGTAAGATACACAGGCAGTCATGAGACCCTTTAAGTATGTAGCAACCAGCATGTGTTTGATCCTTATCAGAGCTATGCGGGCTATAGGTCAGGCTTCTGGGCTACAGGCGAACATTTTTCTGCTTCTATCCCTCATCGATACTAGACATGGCATTCCTATGGTACTTACAGTTTGGTTTTTTTTTGTTTTTTTTTTTTTGTTTTTAAAGATTTTATTTATTTATTTCACAGAGGGAGAGAGATCACAAGGAGGCATAGAGGCAGGCAGAGAGAGAGGGGGAAGCAGGCTCCCCGCTGAGCAGGGACCCCGATGCGGGCCTCGATCCCAGGACCCTGAGATCATGACCTGAGCCGAAAGCAGAGGCTTTAACCCACTGAGCCACCCAGGCGCCCGGTACTTACAGTTTGTTAAACACGTCTGTATACGTTGACTTTTTTCCCTTAGTATTCCATGCATGGGATGAAGAGATCAACTAGATGATTTCTAAAAAAATGTTTTTTAAACTATAAGATTTTTGTGGAAAAAAATCCAGGAAATTAGAGATGGAGAGGAGAAGCAAGACAAGCCCAGGGACAGGAAAAGCAGCACGGAGAGATTCAAGCAGTCATCCAGCTGCAGAGATACTGAGCAGGGTGAAAACTGTGGAATAGCCAAATGATGTGGAAATTAGGTTATGTTCTCACCCTTGAGAAGCCCATTGTTTCGATTGGCGGGGATGGGAAACACATCGTAAGGGCTGAGTAAATAGGTGTCAGGGATGTTGGCGGGGAAGGAGGCAAGCAGAAAGCCATGCACTGAAGGATGAGATGGTCACCGACAGGCCATTTTGTTTACAATAGGGAGACCTTGACAGTAGGGGGGCGACCAGTGGAGAGGTCACATTAACAGTGTTGGAAGAAAGAAGAGTCGAATTAAACAGATATTTCTCTGTAGGCTGAGCATTGGAGAAAAAGGAAAACTTCCTCGGAGCCTAAAAAGTGAGCAGTTGCCTGTAGGTGTAGACATTTTGATATTAAGAAGACAGCATCAATAGCTTAGAAGAGCCTCTCTTGAGGATGCAATTGGCATCAACCCGAAAGGACTTTGGATACTGGCTCTGTGACCTTAGGCAAGGTACTTAGCCTCCAGAGGTCCCCACTTTCCTTACTTGCAGATGAGATGCCCCCCCTTTTTTTAAAGATTTTATTTATTTATTTGAGAGAGAGAGAGAGAGAGAGAGAGAGAGAGAGAGACAGACAGACAGCACTGAGCTGGGAGTTGAGGGAGAAGCAGGCTTCCCACGAGCAGGGAGCCCAATGCAGGGCTCAATCCCAGAACCCTGGGGTTAAGACCTGAGCTGAAGGCAGATGCCCAGCTGACTGAGCCACCCAGGCGTCCCTGAGATACCTTCTTTTAAGAAACTTCTTATTATGGAAGTTTTCAAATATACTACAAATATAGAAAGAATAGCAACCCATGTTGCCATCACATGGTTTCAAAATTTAGCAAAATCGTACCAATATCGTATCATCTGTCCACCGCACACTTTCATGAGGTGGAAGTGTGCTAGAATATTTTATTGCCCATCTCACTCATCAGATAATTTTACCTATAATTACTTCAATATGGATCTCTGGCCAGTAAGTGCATTTTGAGGCCTATGCAACCCCCATGAGGTTATTGCACTTAAGAAAGTCAAATGTTCCTTAGTATTCTCGGGCACACCGTATCCCCTGGAAAATGCATACTCCACTTTCTCCAGCCATCTCAAAGATGTCTTTTTACAGATGGTTTGTTTTCAGTCAAGATTCAGAGAAGGGCCAGTGGTGGCCTTCGGGTTCCTAGGAGTCACGAAAATGAGGTGAGTTAAGGAGTATGAACGCACCTTTCCCAGGGCTGGCACATGACAGCGTGCAGTATTTCTTCCCTTTCTTTACCTCTCCATCTTCTGGGCAGCATATTGACCATTGAAATGGGAGTCAGAGGCATAATATCCACAGTGGGGGGGGGGCACAAGATATGCCTTATGGTGGGGGAGATGGTGAGAGATCAGGGATTCAACCAGCCAGAAACAGTTTAGAGACAGAAGATGGTGGACAAAATACCTCTTATCCAAAGATGCTATTGTGGGGCGCCTGGGTGGCTCAGTCGGTTAAGTGTCTGCCTTCGGCTTGGGTCATGATCCCAGTGTCCCGGGATTGAGCCCTGCATCAGGCTTCCTGCTCAGTGGGGAGTCTGTTTCTCCCCCTTCCTCTGCCTGCCACTCCCCCTGCTTGTGGTCTCTCTGTCTCTCTGTCAAATAAACAAACAAACAAACAAACAAACAAAACAGAAAAAAAAAGATGCTCTTGGTGCCAAAATAATAACTAATAGCCATTCCGTGTTTACTCTGTGGCTGGTGTCATTCTAAATACTCTTATATGTGTTAATGCCTCTATTCCGCACAACAACCCTATGAGTTAGGTGATGTTATTCTCCCTGTTTTTTTTTTTTTTTTTAAAGATTTTATTTATTTATATGACAGAGGGAGAGAGATCACAAGTAGGCAGAGAGACAGGGAGAGGAGGAAGCAGGCTCCCCGCTGAGCAGAGAGCCCGATGCGGGCCTCGATCCCAGGACGCTGAGATCATGACCTGAGCCGAAAGCAGAGGCTTTAACCCACTGAGCCACCCAGGTGCCCTATTCTCCCTGTTATGATGAGAAAACGGAGGCACAGAGAAGTTAAGTGACTTGCCTAAAGTTACACAGCTTATGAAAACGTTGGCGCTGGGACTCAAAGCCAGCAAGTCTATCGTCAGAGACCAAGAATTTAAGCACTCTTCTGTATTGCCTCCTCTAAATCAAATTAAAGATTTTCATGTACATACAGATACAAAGACCCTGTAATGCCTCGAGCCCGGGGACATCATATGGCATCAAATGTCCAAGGAGAGAGTCTGACCAAGTCTCCCAAGAAAGCAGGAGGTACAGAAACGGGTATTGCAAGAGTAATGCAGCTGGATTTCCAAGGACTAGGAGGAGAAAGGTGGGGGCAGCAGGCGTGCCTGGAAGTGGAAGGGCAGCCCTGGGAGCCGCGGGCAGGCCGGTAGCACTTACCGTGTGTCCCTCAGTGGGTGGGAGGTCAGGCTGGGCAGTAAGAAGGTGTTGCACACGTCATTTACCAAAGCTGTCCTTAGGAGGAGGAAGAGCAGAGCAGAGTGAGCAAAGTTCATAGACGGCTCTCATCTCTCACTCTCATCATTCGTGTTTCATGCAACCACTTTCACGAGGTTTGGCTTTGAAGATCCACTGTATTCTCCTTCTGAAATTATATCATTTAAAAAAAATTGGCCGGGGGGAGGGGGGAAGCAGATAGCTCAACAAACCATTTACACTCTCAGAGCCTCTTCTTAACATCATCCTTAGATTTATTGGGAAAACATAAATTTTTCTCCCAACGGGAAGGCGCATCCGGGTTCTTTATTGTCCTGGTGATTTGCTTCTGTGTGTGTTCTTAATGCTTCTGCGTAATCAACAACCCAGTGGATTCCCAGCAGCTGTCACAGCTCAGCAGTGGTTCAGACTCCCCAGGATTCACTTTCAATGAGAAAGAACCCAGAAACTCTGATTACGTTGTGACATCTTTCATATGCTCTTAGAAATGTTTTAAACATTGACAGTAGTATGCTGCAAACAAAAAGGACATCCGTTTCTTTAAAAAAAGAAAAAAATGGTTTCCCGCCCCCCTACCCCAGAAAGTTTCTACTACAGTGCTTAGCAGGGAGCAGTGCTCCATTGCCTCAATGAGATGTTGCTGTGAATTGTTTACAGGCAAAAATAACTGAAATTTACCTGTCCCCACACCATTTCCTTTAAATAGAACATGGGTATGTTTGTGACAAGCAGTTTTAGGTTGTTTAGGTTATTTAGTAAAGAAGTAGGGCATCGTTTACACATAAAAAGAAAAGGCTGTAACACCTTTTCCTTATATATATGTATACATAGTCTCCATTTTCCACGTGGATTTTTGCATTTTGCTGAGATGGCGCACTCAAACAAGCTCAATACTATGCTATTACAATGCGAGAGGAGAGCAGGCAGAAAGCTAATTTATTTACCCATTGATACCCAGCAATTACATTTAGGGATGCAGACATTGAATTCCTGTGGCTTCTCAGCCAGGCTCGTCCAGCGAACCCACCTGGTCAGTATCAGATGCCCCACTCTTAATTTTTGCCACTGTAACTGTTGTAAGGTGGTATCTCAGTGTGGTTTTGATTTGAATTTCCGTGATGGCTAATGATATTGAACATATTTTCATGTGTCTGTTGGACGTTTGTATGTTCTTCTTTGGAGAAGTGTCTTTTAATGTCTCCTGCCCATTTTCTGACTTGATTATTTGTGTGTGGGTGTTGAGTTTGAGAACTTTATAGATCTTAGATACCAGCCCTTTGTCTTTAGTGTCATTTGCAAATATCTTCTCCCATTCTGTGGGTTGCCTCTTTGTTTTGTTGACTGTTTCCTTTGCTGTGCAGAAGGTTTTTATCTTGGTGAAGTCCCAAAAGTTCATTTTTGCTTTTGTTTCTCTTGCCTTTGGAGATGTGTCATGAAAGAAGTTGCTGTGGACAGTGTTGAAGAGGTTAATGCCTATGGTCTCCTCTAGGATTTTGATGAAATTCTGTCTCACATTGAGTTCTTTCATCCATCCATTTTGTGTTTATCTTTGTGTACGGTGTAAGAGAATGGTCGAGTTTCATTCTTCTGTTCATAGCTGTCCAATTTTCCCAGCACCATTTATTAAAGAGACTGTCTTTTTTCCATTGGATATTTTTTCCTGATTTGTCAAAGATTATTTGACCATGGAGTTGAGGGTCCATATCTGGACTCTGTACTCTGTTCCATTGGTCTATGTGTCTGTTTTTGTGCCAGTACCATGCTGTCTTGGTGATCACAGCTTTGTAATAAAGCTTGAAATCAGGCAACGTTATGCCCCCAGCTTTGTTTCTCTTTTTCAACATTTCCTTGGTGATTCGGGGTCTTTTCTGGTTCCATACAAATTTTAGGATTGTTTGTTCTAGCTCTTTGAAAAATGCCAATGGTATTTCGATCAGGATGGCATTGAAAGTATAGATTGCTAAGTCCAGTATAGACATTTTAATAATGTTTATTCTTCCGATCCATGAGCATGGAATGTTTTTCCATCTTTTTTGTCTTCTTCAATTTCTTTCCTAAGTGTTCTGTAGTTTCTCGAATATAGATCCTTTACCACTTTGACTAGGTTTATTCCTAGATATCTTACGGGTTTTGGTGCTATTGTAAATGGAATCGATTCCCTGATTTCTCTTTCTCACTTACATTGTTAGGGTGTAGGAAAGCAACTGACTTCTGTGCACTGATTTTGTATCCTACCACGTTGCTGATGCTGTATAAGTTCTAATAATTTGGGGGAAGTCTTTTGGGTTTTCCACATAGAGTATCATGTCTGCAAAGAGTGAGAGTTTGACTTCCACTCTGGCTGCCCGGGGTGGGCAGGCCTGGGAGCTTGTTTGCAGACAGCTTCCAGACAGTTCTCCAGGAGAACCAGCCACCTCGGCAGCTTTCCTAGTTCTTTGTAAGGCCCGGTGTTAGGATTTGAATGTGGATTTTTGAAAGAAAAGATCCCTTGCTTTACAATAACTCCGATACGATTGGCAGGGATTCGTGAAAAAGTAATTTCTGAAAAGAGTAGCTATGTATAAAAAGGAACGAGGTTAACAGGAATGCTGCTATAACCTGAGAATATGAAATCACAAAGCTTAGTTTAATATCAAGAAAGTTCTTTGTTCTTCAGAACCACCGAGTACATCCTCTGATTGGCTTCCCAAATTCCTTTCACTCTGAGGAGATCTTTTGAATGTGAATCTGAAATTTAGTATCATATATCCTAATACAGGATGTATAACTACTGAGTGAATGGAAGTCGCTTATATTCTTATTTATCACGATCGATCTACTTTTGTGATGATTGAAAAATTTGAGTTGAATACAGTGAAGAGAAATAGTGAGGAAAGAAGATAACAGATATTCTCAGAGCGTCTCAGCGGTGTGCTAAGTCCTTTTACATAAATAATTCCATTTAATCCTTACAAGTCGTGGTCTTCATGGTGTTGCCTGGGTCTGTGTCACACAATACTAACATGACAGACCTAAAATGGGAATCAAATCTATTTGACTTCAGAGCTTATTTTTGATGTATTTAGACATGTCCGGACAGGGATATAGCTAGGATAGTATGTTATAGCTTTTGTTTTTCTCAGAACAAGTAAATAAATCTGATGTTCTAACATCCGAGTTTCTGAGAAGCAAAATATGGAGTGGGCGTAGACCGTTCCCTTCAAATGGGTAGAAAAGAGAGTTTCTGATGAGCCTTTACTAGTAACAGCCCATCCTCCCACTGGCCATGATGGCCTGTTATGATGTGGTTTTATTATTTTTTTTTAAGATTTTATTTCTTTGACAGAGAGAGAGAGGAGGAGAGAGAGCATAGCCGGGTGGCTGGGGGGGAGTAGGCAGAGGGAGAAGCAGGCTTCTTGTGAGCAGGGAACCAAGGCGGGGCTCGATCCCAGAACCCTGGGATCATGACCTGAGCCGAAGGCAGATGCTCAACCAACTGAGCCACCCAGGAGCCCTGTGATGTGGTTTTAAAGCAAATCCTCTCTTTTGCTCTTTTTCTTTTTTCTTTCTCCTTTTTCTTTTTCTCTTTTTCTTTTGAATTAGTCTGAATGAGGCAGAAGTGGCACCAAGTCCATAGCTTTCAGAATTATGGTAGGGAAAAAAGCCCAAGTAAAATAACTTGCTCTTTGGTGACTACTTATGTTTTACTAATACAACAAATTCTTTAAAGTTCAAGGATTTCCGTTGTTGGGGAGAAGAGAGTAACACCAGAAATATGTTTAGTACTATAATATTGGTGTTTAAGAATGCCAATATTTCATGGAAATAAGGTTTTGAGAATAATCTCAGATAAAAATATTCCCTTATGCATATTATTTAAGTAGCTTTGGTATTACCCTTAGACCCAAGCGGGAGGTCCTCATACTTTAGAAAACCTTGTTTTAGTTTTCTTCCAGCCATACCCTCTCCACAATGCAAGGGAGGGGCCACACCACACTAGAAAGCCCAGGACACCAGAACTACTTTTCAGTGTCCACCAGCCCTTTTTCTTAGGTCTGTCTTCCAGAAGGTAGACCATGCTGTCTCTGGGGATAGCATTTTGTGGGCTGGTGTGGCTGGAACTTGGACACATTGGCTGGACTGTCCACGCCTGTTCAGGAAGCCTGTCAAGCTCAGGGTCAACTGGGGCTGGGAAGCAAAGGGAAGCCCTGCACCAACAGGTGACACTCTGGAAGTATGAGGAGCCCAGGAATTCTCAATTTGATCATGGCTTCCAGGTCTTTATGAAGGTGGAACAATAGATGTATTTTTGTGTAGCAGTTCATTACTTTAATGTTTATCTAGTAAATATTTACACATATCATATTCATACTCTTGCCTGGGGATCTTCAAAGTGGGCAGCCCTAGAGATAGAATTTTTTTTCTTTTAAGAGAAGACAGACAGTGCATGAGCAGCAGGGCAGAGGGAGAGAGAGAGAGAGAGAGAATCCCAAGTAGACTCGTGCTGAACACAGAGCCTGTAACAGGACCCCATCCCATGAGCCCCAGATCATGACCTGAGCCAAAATCAAGAGCTGTTCGCCTAATTGACTGAGCCACCCAGGTGCCCTGAGATAGAACTTCTTCCACTTCAGGGATTTTTGTAAATAAGTCTCAAAGCAAAGTCAAAGCCTTTAGCACAAATTGACCTTTAGAGTCAATCCAAGTGAGTAAAAATGATATTATGCTAAGTGAAGTAAGTCCATCAGAGAAAGATAATTATCACATGGTCTCACTCATATGTGGAATTTAAGAAACAAAACAGGCGCATAGGAGAAGGGAGGGAAAAATAAAACAAGACAAAAGTCATATAGGAAGATAAACCATAAGAAACTCTTAATTATAGGAACCAAACTGAGGGTTGCTGGAGGGGAGGGGTGAGGGGAGGGGTAACTGGGTGATGGGAGTTAAGGAGGGCACGTGATATAAAGAGCACTGGGTGTTACATAAGACTGATAAATCACTGATCTCTAACTCTGAAACTAATAATACTCTATATCTTAATTAATTGAATTTAAATTAAAAGAAAAAAGCAAACTGCAGGATTAGAAGTCCAAGTTTTTCCAGCCAAACTCAAGACTGAGCCCAGTGTGTGAAAATCAATTTCTCTTTTAAAACTGCAGGTATCTTATGGGCACCTGGGTGGCTCAGTTGCTTAAGTGCCTGACTCTTGGTTTCAGCTCAGGTCATGATCTCAGGGTCATGATCTCAGGGTTGTGAGATTGAGCCCTGTGTCGGGCTCTGCGCTCAGTGGGGAGTCTGCTTGAGTCTTTCCCTCTCCCTCTGCCCCTCCCCTGGTTCATGCTTATCCATGCGTTCTCTCTCTCTCTAAAATAAAATCAATCTTAAAAAAATAAAAAATAAAACTGCAGGTATCTTAATATCCCCTAAGGCAGTTTCTGGTTTCAAGATCATAACTGGAAACATCTTTATCAACTTCACATTTTCATAATAATGGCAGATTTTACCCCAGCCACTTGTTCCATTCAGTCCAAGTGTTCTCATGCCAGTGTTCAAGCCACTCTCCTGGATCTGAGCATAACTGCTCATGGCCTTCCTCTTAGGTCACTAAAAACTGTCCTTTTAGGTCAACTGTTTGTTTAAGCACAATTTGAAATGGCAAGCTTCTTGGAAAGCAAACACATCCAGTAACATTATTACTTAAAGGCACCTAGCAGTCTCCCTTCCTGATTGGATCTGATACAATGTAACCAACATCTATTGAACATTTAAGTGCAGAGCACCAGGCAGAGATCTAGAGAGACACTCAGGTGAGCAGAGATTCCTGTCTCTGGGATGCTAACAGTCTGGAGGGGCAAACACCAGCAGGGCAATCCACAATCAAAGCCAAATATATTAAGGATGAAAAAAGATTAAAGTGTGGAAAGAGGGAGAGGGACTACGCGTCTTTCAGAATTACTATTTCCTTTCCCCTCCTCTTAAAATTTCGTGGAGGTGGGGCCATTTGCTCTAAGTAGGCATTGAAAGGTAGCATTACAATAGGTAGAAAATAATAATTACAGCTAACATTTATTGAGCTCTTGCTGGTTGCCAGGAACAGTTCCTGTGTGGATTGGATCATTTAGTCCTCTCAGGGCAACACACCTAGGAGGGGGTAAGTATTCTCCACTCCCTCCAACATATTGCCGATGAAAATCATAATCAATACGCAAACACACTAATTTTGTCCACATGAGAGACACGAGAGTAACTCGCCCACAGTCACCATACCAGGGAAGGTGGAGCTACAATATGCAGGCAAGCAATCTGACTCTGAAACTTGTGCTTTAAACCACACACTCTAGAGAGAATGGTATTCCACATACAAAACAAAGAAGGGAGCACCAAACATGGAATAGCGTGAAAGATTGGAGTGCATCACTGGGTGAAGAATAAACGTATGTTTAGCCCTAATAGGTATTGTCAAATAATTCCCCCGAGTAACTGGTTCAGTTTGTTTCATGCTGGACATGTAAGAGAGTTCCAGTTGCTCTACATCCTTGGCAACATTTGGCATTATGTGGTTTTTAAAATTTTCGTAAATTTCAGGCATTTTTCTTAGATATGTATTGGTATTCTATTGTGGTTCTAATTTCTCTCCAATTAATGATGATAATTCTCTCAAAATAGGTTTATAAGTATTGTAAAGCTCAAAATCCAAAACAGGTCATACATGTGTGTATGTGTATATAAATTGAGGAAGTAATGTTATATTTATATGAAAATGCAAAGGGGCTATGATGACCAATGCAATATTGAAGAAGAAGAAAGTAGGGGGATTTATGTTAGCAGAAATCTGGACTTATAAAGTCACAGTAAGACAGTGTGGTATTGGTGCAGGGATAGACAAATAGAACAGGAATATAATAAGAGAATCTAGAATCAGACCGAATCATATAAGATCACTTGATTTGAACAGTCTCCATTGCAATACAAAGGAGGGAGGATGATCTTTTAAGTAAATGGTACTAGATCAATTAGATATCCATGTGGAAAACGATCTTTGAACCCTCCTTCACACTGTATAAAAAAATGGTAGATCACAGCTAAAACAATAAAACTTTTAGAAGAATGCGTAGATGGATATCTTTATAACATTGACATACACAGAGATTTCCTAAATTGGAAATAAGAGCACTAACCATTAATAAGATTGATAAACTAGACTTATTATATTAAAAATGTTTATAAATTATAGCTGAGAATTTCCCTAATCTGGGGAAGGAAACAGGCATTCAAGTCCAGGAGGCACAGAAAACGCCCTTCAAAATCAACAAAAATAGGTCAACACCTGGACATATTATAGTGAAGCTTGCAAATTTCAAAGATAAAGAGAAAATCCTGAAAGCAGCTCAGAGTGAGAGGTCCTTGACCTACAAGGGTGGACTCAGACACTTAAGGTTGGCAACAGATCCATCCACAGAGACCTGGCAGGCCAGAAAGGACTGACATGATATATTCAGGGTGCTAAACGGGGAAAATATGCAGCCAGGAATACTTTATCCATCAAGAATGTCATTCAGAATAGAAGGAGAGATAAAGAGTTTCCAGGACAAACAAAAACTTAAAGGAATTTGTGAACACTAAATCAGCCCTGCAAGAAATATTAAAGGGAATCTTTTGAGTGGAGAGTGAGCCTGAAAAGAACAGAGACAATCTACAGGAACAGAGACTTTACAGTATATGTTAATTAAACTGAATTTAAAGAAAAAAAAAAAGAATGTGTGTGCATAACGGGATCTTACTCTAGAGATTGAAAAGGCAACCAATAGTAGAGGACATTCACAATCCATTTATCTAATAAAAAAGACTTAATATTTAAAATTTAAAAAACCTCATACCAATCGAGGAAAAAACAGCCAACCCAAATAAAAAGTAACAAATGACTTAGTGTACAAGGGAGGATAACAAATTTTTTTTTAAAAATTGTATGATGCTAATCGAATTTTTTTTCTTTTCTAAAAGATTTTATTTGTTTGACAGAGACAACGAGAAAGGGACCACAAACAGGGGGAATGGGAGAGGGAGAAGCAGAGTCCCTGCTGAGCAGGGAGCTCGCCATGGGGCTCCATCCCAGAACCTTGGGATCATGACCTGAGCTGAAAGCAGATACTTAATGACTGAGCCATCCAGGTGCCCCCCCCTTTTTTTTAAAGAGAGAGAGCACCTACACTGTTGCTTGGGGCAGGGGGTGGGGCAAAGGGAAAGGGAGAGAGAGAGAATCCCAAGCAGGCTCGACACCCAGCATGGAGCCAGAGGGAGGGCTTGATCCTGAGATCACAACCTTAACCCAAATCAAGAGCCAGATCCTTAACAGACTGAGCCATCCAGGTACCCCTGATAATGGAATTTTCAGATATGTATTGACATTTCCTTCTTTAACTATGTGCTAATTCAAGAATCTGAAACTCCAAGGCAGATGGCTACAGAGCACGTATATTCATCTTATAATAGAAGTGCTTACCTAGTGGGTAAGGATTTTTGAGTACATCTCAAATCTGCCATGCTTGCTGAGCACTGCTGGAATTTGTGTTGGAGGCCTGGAACTGTATCACCTCCCTATTCTTATTAATAGGCTTCATGGCTCAGGGTTTCACTTCATTTACAACCTTCACTCACTTCCCTTGGGCAAATAGAACTGTACTTAGTTTCACAAAAATTTGGAGACTCCTTCTTGTAGGATACCTACTGTTTGGATGTAGGAATGGAGATGGTGAATATATATCTCTCTGGGATCAGCCAGATGCATGCATACACACACACGCGCGCACACACATGCGCACGCGCGCGCACACACACACACACACACACGCACGCACGCACACACACACACACACACACACACACCCTGAAGGCTCTGCAGGCGAAATACCAAGAAACAGAACATTAGACATTCTAAATGCCAAGATGAAGATGTAGTCATATTGGTTTATGAGATTTTCTCTATGAGATAAAAGCAGAGTTGTAATTGATCCATGATACCAGCCCACAAATCAAATGGCTTCAGTCTAGGACCTTGGCAATAGAAATCTCCCTTCTAGTCTTCCCAAATTAACCACTGAACACCTACTGTATGCAAGGCTTTTGGCTGAGAAATGGAGGTATTGTAGGTAATAGAATGCCACGTTCTCCCTTAATAATTCAAGGAATTTCCAGTCTTTAACTAGCTTTGCTGGGGTCAAACTGGTATATTGGAAAGAAGATGGGATTTAGAATTAGCCAAGCCCGAGTTTATGTCAAATCTACCGAGTTATTAAACAAACAAACAAACAAACCAAAACCAAAAAAAAAAAAAAAAACCCTACTGAGTTCTGCCAAACTCTCTGGCACCTTAATGGAAAGGGTGTTTTCACATTCCCACCTGAGTTTTATCTCACATTATACTTTCTAAGCCCTAGATGGAAAGAGGTATATAAGCAAAAAGTTCACTTCTGTTAATTTTATTAATCACACCAAGGAGTGGGAACCATAACAATGTTTGAATCTGCCTTTGGTCAAATAAAACCTTTAAGTCTTTATTTTGTTGAAACAGTAGAGGAATTCTAATTCAATATCCAGAGTTATTTTTTAAAAAAATAAGAAAATTTAAATACACAAAGAACAAATCATATGACCTTTTTTTTTTTATGCAGCTTGTGGCAAGTTTTATTTAGTGTTAAAATAAGTTTTTATTCATTAGAAAGGCTCAGTTACATCTGTTTTTTGGGGGGTATAAAATTTAAGTGAAATACATCCATCTGTCTAAAGGTTTTTCATACTAAAGGTTTTAAAATGTAATGTTCATGAGTAATTATTACCTTTTAACTCTTGGATTTATGTTGGATATAGACTGACTTGCTGATTTTCCCTTAAATGTCACATGACCTTTCAAGTACCCAAGATGATTGGGAGCACTAAGGTTGCCCAAAATTGACTGAAACACAAGAAAAATGTGATTTTTGAACTGGGTGAAATTTTAAAGGTTATTTATGCAGTCCACTTATTATAGTCAGGAATAAGATGAGTTTCAGAGACATTTACTCATTAGGCCAGCATCACACGGTTAATAAGGGCAGAACCTAGACATGAACTTGGGTCCCCCAAATTTCTGCCCGGTGGCCTTTCATTTTCCAGGAGGAGTACTTTCACAGAGTCTTTATAGAAGACTGTCACTACCACTGCACCATTCCCCTGTGTGGATAAGCTGAACTATCAGTAAATCTGTTATCTCAAAATGAGGATGAGCCTGGGCTGCCTTCCAGCTCTTCTGTATTTCAGGTGTGTGGATATGAGTCAATGAGCCAGTGAGTAGACAGACTATTAAAGAAGAGGTGGGATTGATTCATGTCTCAGTTCCTTCCCAACCTTTGGAAATTAATATACTGAAAATCAAAAAGTAATAAAGGTAGAACAAGCAAAGGTTGCAAACATTGGAATGCCTTTTAGGAGCTAGCATAGTACACAGAACTCTTTTCTCCCGTGAAGAATGAACTATCTTAGACATTTGTGGTTTTCTTACAAACTTCTATATTTTAGAACAACACTGTTCTCTGTGCAGTATAAACTCAAGTATGTATGTACCCATTTTGCTTTAAAGGGAAGAACTATCTAAACCTGTTTTGTCCTCCTCTGTTTTAATTCTCAAGTGTAAGTCTAAATCTCAAAAATATGGATGTAACACAACTGTAAATATATGTCATATATATATACTTATATTAATATATTATTTTTTTCTCCAAAGTATTTTTTACTATTTAGGAATAACATGCTATTTATGTAGACTTTTGGGTGTGAATGAGCATCAGAACTGGGACTCCAGAGCCCATGCCTCATCAGTGTACCTCCTGGTTTCTGGGAAGTAGATAAGGATGTTCGTAGAGTCACAGCCTCAAATTTCCAAATATCAGCTAAAACAAAGAAGCATCTAGTGTCTAACCAACCATGTCCAGTTCAGTCATGTATTATTGAGAGGATTAAACACAAAGGAACTTGACCTCTGTCTCTGGTTTCAGCTGTGTTCCCTTCCTTAGCTCACTGCTTCCAGATATCACTTTAACCAGAGATCATGTTGGTCAGTTCTTCCTGCTGCCACACAGAAGGCAGGGTCTGATTAGCTGACAGGAAACCACAGAACTGACAAAGACAAAAGCAAGATTCATAAAGAGTGGAGAAATGTAGCTATGTCTCAGTCCTCCTTACTCTTCATTCTGGTTTTTAAAAATAGACATTCAAATGACAGCAAAATTCTAGGAATAAAGTGCTATTAGAAAATGTTCCCTAAAAATATTTAAGATGAAACTAAAATAAGATGTGTCCTTCTGTCATAGTATCTGATGTACTTAAGTTACAAGTGGGTTGTGTTCCAAAAATTCGTAAGGTGGCTTGGTCAACACCCACTTTGGTATAACGTCATTTCTCATAGGTTTTACCTGCAGTTCAGGGGAAATTTTCTAGTGTAAGTACCTTGCACAGTGCTTAGGCTCTCATATCTCCTTAAAGAAGCCTACTTGTCCTAGAATTCTAGCATCTGAGAAAATGCTTCCTCTCTCAGCAGCCATAATTATAGCGCTGGTCATGCCAGGCTGTCTCCTATCTCGTGGGTGCTTCTTTTCTCTTTTGCTTTGCCCAACGCTTGATCTCAGGCTGCCTTCTCTTTTCTCTTTATGCCACCCGCCTCCTCAACCTGGTCCCCATCCATGTGTTAGGTACCACCTACAGTCTGACGGCTTCTCTCCTTCTGAACTTTTTCACAGGTCCATCCATGGTATCTCTATTTGTGTTGTTCAAAGTCACCTCAGACTCAGTGTGTGCAAAAAACCCCCATGTCTTCCCTCCAAAATTTGGATTTTGTCCATGTCTAACCACCCCCCCCAAGTCAAAGAGTGGCTCCACCGTCTGTTAGGTGTGTAGGTCAGAAATCTCGGGGTCATTCTTGGCATCAACCCTCCCTCATGTCCCTACAAGCCCTGTCAATTTTACCTCCTCATCTACCCATTTTTCTCCAATATTCTTTGAACATTCTGTGCTTTCTCTTGCCACAGGGTTTTTGCTTGTGGTATTTGTTGGGGCAAACGCCTCTCACTTTCTCACTGGAGCTTTCATTGTTTTTTAAAAAAGGAAGTCATCTGCTGAAGTTGCTGATTTATTGATTCATTCAGACCTAAAGGCAGAAGAGTAGGGAGTAGAGTTTTGAAGCTCCTCTGTTAAACACCAGGTAGAAAGCAATTTCTTCTGACAACTAAGATTAATGGTTATATCACAAAGGCAATAACTTTTGAAGTCCACATGTCTCAAAGACAACTTCCTTAAAAAAAAATAATAACCCAGCAAGGACAGTTATGTAGTTCATACAAAAAAAAAAAAAAAGGTTATTATAAGACAGAACTGATGACCCAGGGGTCACTGATCAGAATCCTGTCTCCATACTCACCTGGGTCTGTAACCTCTTACCTTACAAGAGTATTTTACTAATGGCCTTTTAGAAAGTGTTCAGACATAATTCTATTAGCCTCACCTGAATAATGTAGAAAATTATAGACTTCGGAATCCAAGGGGGTTGTAATTTCCTGCCTCATCATTTTCCTTCTGCTCTCGCCCCTGCCTCTGCTGAGAAATCTCCTACTCATTTGTCAGAGCTCAGCTTTAGTGTCAATCCTCCAGAAAGTCTTTCCTGACTCCCAGCTCTACTTCAGGCTCCTTGTAGAACATTCCAGAGAATCTTATTTCTTTCGGTATGATGGTTATTATGGTTTGCAATTGTACATTTATGGGTAGAGAGATTTTTTTCATTCATGTCTTTTCTGCTAAACTGTAAGTCTCATGAAAGTAAGCAACACGTATTTGTTCTTCTTGTTGTTCACCATCATTATAGCCCCCGAGCCTCGGGTGGCGTGTTGGAAATGCTTAGTAGATGTTGGTTGAATGCTATTGAATGGATGAACTGAAAACAGTACAGAATCACTACAGCAGGTACAGGGTGTCTTTGAGACACCGAGTTCAGAATCCTCCGTTCCTAGTACACAAGCCCACTCCTTCCACTCCTTTCTCCCCTGGTTTTGGTGGGCTTCCTTTATCTGCAGGCCATTATAAGATGGAAGCAGCTAGTGGTTTTCTGGTGGTCTAAGACCAGAGCTCCCTCCGAGCTGGAGAAGAAGAAGTTGAGGGCAAGGAGAGCCCGAGAAGGGGAACAGAATAGAAACAGAGTGCTGGACNAGCTCCCTCCGAGCTGGAGAAGAAGTTGAGGGCAAGGAGAGCCCGAGAAGGGGAACAGAATAGAAACAGAGTGCTGGACAAGAGTGGGGCTACAACCCTTAGCATAGTCGCACAGAAAACCTGGCAGGATGGCTTGCTTTCTTTCCAAAGGCTCTAGTGTTGGATCGGCCTGTTACCCTCGTCCTCTGTAGGCTTCACCGGGACTCCCCTCTTGAATAGAATAGAAGAAAATTGGATCTTGCAGTAGACCTCTTTCTCAACACGTGCTCAGCGGATGTCCNTTCTTGAATAGAAGAAAATTGGATCTTGCAGTAGACCTCTTTCTCAACACGTGCTCAGCGGATGTCCCATGACCTTCTCCCCTTCACTTGGATTCCTGACGTTGTGGTGAGAAGAGCTAGGGTACCTGCGAATATTGGGGATTGAGTGACCAGTGGGGATTGTAATATGGCGGATGTTACTGAAGTAGAACAAGGCAACAGGAAGGGTGAGAGAAAAGAGAGTTCAAAGCAGTTGCCTTCTTTCTCTCACTCCCTATGCCATAAACCCCCTTAGACTTATGGGAACAGGTCCTGGTAGTTTACAAAGGTGGTCGTGCAATAATAATCAATATGGGGGGCAGAAGGGGTGCATCCTAAATTCTCCAAAGTTTCTTGAATTATACTCTGTGGTACATGTTCTCTTTCATGGCATAAATTAATCCTCCAAGTGAGCACCCATTGTGGTACTCTTTTGCAAAATGTGTTTACTCTCTAAAAGTATTCCCATGACCCTTTCTCTCCTTCTCAAAGTTCAATCCTTAACTAATTATTTAGTCTTACCATCCATACTTGGCCAAATAAGTAATATGTAATTTTGTGTCTGCTCAAGAAATCTCTCTCGCCACGTCAGAAAGAATCTAATTCTCCTAAATGAATGACAGCCACTCGAGAGTGTAGTGGTAAACTTGCCACTTGGTTCATTCTTTTAACAAGTATCTTTTAAGTACCTAGTATGTTAGTGCTATAGGCATTCGGTGTATCAGTGGTGAATACCAGAGGTAATGTTCTTTCACCTCTGGAATTTAAAGAGTGCTCTATGAGGAGCTTAAAAATTAGAACTAGAAGAGGCCTTTGAAAAGAGCTGACTCCCTCATTGAGAAAATGGTGGCTTGGCAAGGGGTGACCTACTCGGGGTGACGGAGCTGGAACCAAAGCAGGGAGCCCGGTGTCTTTGCCCAGAGGCTCCCTTCTGCCACTGTCCCCCACCCCCTTCCTGCACTACATCTGGCTGGGTTATAAGCTGCCAGCCACCCCGTTCAAATCAGAGTGCAGTCACATGGTGCACACAGCAGTCCTGCTTAAAGGTTTAGCAGTTTGCCAGGGGGATTAGGCTAAACGGTATTCTTTTCAGGGCAAGCCTAGAGCGGAGATGCATTCTCGGAGCTGAGAAACATTGAATAACTCACAGGGGCAGCATTTCCATGAGACAGAAATGGTGGGTGTTTATATAACCACATCATTTTGACCCAAGCTCTTCATCATTCAGTGTGGCATGGTTTAAGATAGTGAGGAAAGCAAGGAGGTGGGGGAGTGAGTTGGATTGAGGGCTGACATCATAGATCTGTTCTTAGAATGAGAGGCTGTTGATAGAACTCTGAGAGGAGTCCGATAACCTGTCCTCACGGGTACTTAGTCAAATGCAGTAAAGACTGTGTCGTGCATGTGACTTTGGCAATGAAAAAGTTCAAGGAACAAACACCCTGGTAAAAAGATGTGCTGATACTCCAAACTGTAACTCTTCAAATAGTGCTGCTTTGACTGTGTAGTAATCTGTAATAAAAGTATTTGCTTTCTCTAAGCAGAACTGAGACGTTGTATTTCCTTAAACTAAAATGGGAACTCAAACCACGAAATGATTTTAAGTGATGTGTGGATCAATATTACAGATAGATATATATACATAGGGTATTTATATGCACAGAGCAATCCAATCAAATCCATTATTTCACAAATGTTATTCATTAGTATGAAAGTAAGACATAAAGTGAGTAAATTTAAAGGAAAAGCATTTGTGTAGACTGCTTAAAATTCTTGGAGAAAAAGGGTGTATAAATTATTGAACAGATCCAAATGATTTCAGTTTATTGATATTATCTGTAGAATTTTTATGTGCCTTTAAAACATCCTGATTTTCCAAGAATGTCCTTTCCAATAAGAAAAGAATACTCTTTAATCTCTATAATTCTGTTTGTGGTCTCCATTAAATGTATGTACTCTCTTGCTTACATGTAATGCAAATACCTATTCAACTATTTTGGACCTTGTTTTTTTTACATCAGAGGTAGGAAAATACATCCTGTAAAAAACTGAAAAAAATTACTGAAAGATTATAAAAAGAAAATTTTAAAAAACATCAAGTTTGGTTTTATTTTTAATCTTCCTAGGTGATTATATAAATGTATTCCTTTCATCTTCTTTACAATTGAGAATAGAAAACACAGATCTCTATTGAATAATCACTGATAAAAGACAGAAGAGAAAGGAGTAGATGAGACAAATGAAGAGGGACTATTACAAGGATGAGAAAGAATTGGGGAAGTATAGGAAGATCAAAGATGATCCACAAGAAAAGTGTAAATAAAATAGTATCCAGAGAAAACAGATAAAGGTCCTCGGAAGAAGAGGCTGTGGTGGAATGACATCGAGCTCATTTGGAGGGGTTTTCAATTAGACTTTTAAAGTTAGGTTGAATCTTACAATCATAGGCATGTGAGAATATAATCTCTTGAAAGTTTTTGATAAACCTGATCAAATACAGATATGATGATAGATATGGCCTTTATCTTAATGGGTTGTCTCACACACATTTTTCCAAAATAATTATTCAATTATAGGTAAAGTTAGACTAATTTATTTGTGTGTGTGTGTGTGTGTGTAGCCATTTTTGAAAGGCCACAGATAAATTAGTACTCATTGAGTCATTCTGGTAGTCATGACAAAAGACTTGCAAAACTCAGCTGAAAAGGTTCTGTGTTGTTATACTTATTTGGTACCACTTGTAACCTAACGAGCTGAGATAACTTTTGAATAAGGATGCCTTTCTCCAGGGTCAACATTTATGAAGCATCCCAAACAAAATCCAGGTTGAAATACAATGTTTTAGGCAACAGCTCATTTGTGGATAGAGAGCCAGATTTTTAGCAAGTCCCATTACCTCTGTCTTGAGCTTAATGTGTGGTAAGAACAAGGTCACAATTTTTAAAAAATATTTTATTTATTTATCTGCCAGAGAGACAGAGGGAGAGAGAGGGAGATGGAACACACAAGCAGGGGAAGTGGCAGGCAGAGGGAGAAGGAGAAGCAGACTCCTGCTGAGCAAGGAGCCCAACGTGGGACCCGTGGGACTTGATCCCAGGACTCTGGGATCATGACCCGAGCCAAAGGCAGACACTTAACCGACTGAGCCACCCGGGGGGCCCAAGGTCACAATTTTTAAATCCATACAGGCAATTACATTTATCTTGAACTTAGGAGAGTTTTCAATGACATTATTCCACGCCTAACCCAACAAAGATATCCGTTCCTCAGTGTTGCTACGTCATGTGTACCCCTGATAACAAGTATTCACCCCTTAGACTCAAAAAAAAAAAAAAAAAAAGCATCAGTGTTTCGCCTAGGCTTCCTGGTATTGCTCTTTCATTATGATGTGAAGTTGAGTGTCAACCACAAGAGTCTCCTGGCTCTTTCTCTTTCAAGTATTGGATCAGCCAGTGAGCTAAGTCACTTCCCTCTTGGTGTGAATGACACCCGAGCAATGTGTATTTTAGTTGCTGGCTTAACACCACCTCTCTTACTTTGATAACTATAGGAACTGTCAGTTTTGCCTGTTGTGAGATGGAATACCTCCTCACTGCCCTTCCCTCCCCCCCCGCCCAAGTGTCAGGTTTTCTGGAAGACGGATTTCCAGAGTAGCAAATTCTCAGAGTCGAACATGCCCTGCCTTCCCTGCCTCGAGAATGCCAGCAACACAGAGAGCGAGAGGAAGATTCTGTGTCTGCAGCAGCCAGCTTCGGGAGGCTTCGAGCTCTCAACAAGATCTGCTCTGATTGGGAAGTCCTAGGTTACAGGCTGCTATTTAGCTCTCACAAATATGAAACTGCACTATTTTTGGAAGCGAACTTGACTCTCGGCAGTGGCATATTTTGCCGTCTGTGTGTCATATATCTTGGAACCCACAAGCTGGAAGTAACTTAGAGATTCTTGAGATAAACATGGCAGAGGCTGATAGTTAAAGGTCACAGTCTGGGGGCAGCCCTGGAACCAGGACCGGGGCTGCTCGCTCACACTGTTTCAGTTTTACAGTGGCGTGTTACAGTGTCTCAGCGCACCAGGCATTGCAGCCTCAGCTTGAGCTCAGCTCACCTCTGGCTGGAGGACTGCAAGCCCAGGCTTAAAGGTGCTGGAGTCTAGGATGGCACCAGTCTTGGTCAGCTCAGGGGACCATAGCAAAGCACCACAGACAGGGTGGCTTAAACAACAGAAATTCATTTTCTCACCGTTCTTGAGGCTCTGAGTCCAAGATCAAGGTGCTGTTAGGGTTGGTTTCTGGGACGATATCTCTCCCTGGCTGGTAGACAGCTGCCTTCTGGCAGTGCCTTCACATGGTGGAGAGCGAGGGAGCTCTGCTATCTGTCCCTCTTCTTATAAAGACACTGATCCTATAAGTTTAGGGTCCCACCACTGGAAGCTCATTTAACCTTCATTATCTGCTTAGGGGTTCTGTCTCTAATCACAATCCCACTGGGGATGAGGGCTTCAATATATGAATTGTGAGGGGGGACTCCATTCAGTGTCTAGAAGTCCGTGTGTGCAATCTTGTTTAGTCTGTAATCACTAAGGTCCACAGGGGACTGGACTAGACCTTGTGCTGGACCGCTTTATTTTGCATTTTTATCTACCTGGAAGCAATTTTAATTAGAGGCTCTTTAGGGAACACTGTGTATCAGGGCTTCCTAAATTGAAGTCATAGTGTGCAAATTTATCTGGAGTCTCTGAAAACTCTGAGCCACTAGTTAATACTTGTAAAGTAATTTTTGAATAGGTAACACATGAGTATCACATGAAATTCAAAAGGGAATGGTATGTCTCCCCTCTCGCTCCTCTATCCTTATCTGTTACTAGTGACTACTTTTATACCGCAGTCTATGCATCGACACACAAACCGTGCATGGTCTTTTTCTTTTTCCACAAATGATAGCATATTGTGCACATGGGACTAGACTTTCCTGTTTTCACCTGACAGTAAATCTTGACAATTATTCAAAATCAGTGCAAATGGATATGTATTTTATGTTTTATAGAGTCTGTGAAATATTTCAGTGTGGATGTTCCACAGTCTCCTATTGATGGCCTTTATGATTATATTCTGAGATTTTAAATTCTGTTTCTATCAAGTATATAAGCTAGGGGCTGAATATCTTTCTAAATATAATTCACATATGTATATACATATACATCTATAGGATAAGTTCCTAAAAGTGAAAGTGCTACATTAAAAGCTATGTACATTTCATGTTTTGGTCGAGATTGTCATATTGTTCCCTATCTTGGTTTGTAGGAGACGGTCTTACATGGGTTTGAAATGTGACGGAGTTTTCTGGGAGCTGGGAAACCATATAGATTTACTTCACACTAACCTCTGTATTGGCTCAAAAATCTCATATTCTGGAATTCTCCCAGTTTTTTTCTGCCTCATTATCTCCTGTTCAAAATCTTCTCTTTGAAGTTCTTTCTTTTTTTTTAAGATTTTATTTATTTATTTGACTGAGAGAGAGAGCAAGCACACAGGCAGCAGGAACAGCACACAGAGGGACAGGGAGAAGCAGGCTTCCCCGCTGAGCAGGAAGCCCATTGTGGGGCTCCATCCCAGGACCTTGGGCTTAGGACCTGAGCCTAAAGCAGCTGAGCCACCCAGGTGCCCCAGATCTTATTTATTTTAGGGGGGAAGGGAGGGAGAGAGAGAGTGTGTGTGAGAGAGAGAATCTCATGCAGATTCCACACAGCGTGGAGCCTGACATGGGCCTTGATTTCACGACCCTGAGGTCATGACCTGAGCAAAAACCAAGAGTCAGACTTTTAACTGATTGAGCTACCCAGGTGTCCTTTGCAGTTTTTTCTAACAAATGCCTTTCTCACTTTTATTCTTGGGCTGTACTACAGTGAACCTTTATATAAGTACATTTAATCAGGAAATCTCATTGACTACAGGACTCTTTCACACTTTGCTAAAGACAGTTTTTCTCTTTAAATATTTCTTGTAGGCATCTCATTTCCCTAACTAGATTCTATAACTGGAAATCAAAATTTACTTCTCTCTGTAATAGTAGCATATAAATTTTATAACATTTAATAGGATAAAAACTTTTACTTTATTCTTCCATCAGCCTTTTGAAGTAGCCAAAGTAGTAGTAATAATAATAATAAATTCTTATGTTTAGTAAATTAATTATTAAACTCTGATTATAATTATGTATATTATATGAAGTATTATTGTTATCATTTCGTCATACAGGTGAAGAAACTGAAACCCAGTGTACTTATATGGCCAAGTCACACAGCTGTGAAATGATAAAGCAGGACTTTTATAAACCAGTTTTAACTGTTCCAAATCAGGTTTACATTCCACTAATTCACACTGTCTCTTAACAGGTAGTATGAGCAGTCAAGAGTTGTTGGTCGATTGAACATGAACTTGCATCTGGATGATCCAGGTGAAAACCAGATGGGTGGCAGCCATGAGTGAAAAATCTACCCCACCTCTAGTCTAGTGTGCTTGCTAGCAAATGAGTCTTTCTGTCCTTCGGTGGTGCCAGTCTTCGGGAAATACAGAAAACTTTTTTCATTTTTTCATAGCCTGGATTTCCTCACTAGGGCCATATTTTTGGTCTTGATGCCTTTCATGTGCAGTTTTTGTTGTGTGACTGGCGCCCACGTATAAGGTCACTCGCCCAGTATTAGCGTCTGACTTTGGTTTGATTAGGGCCGGTTAAATAGACAGCAGTGTCTCTGTGTGTGTGTGTGTACACATGCACATGTGTGAGTGTGTGTGTGTGCACATACATGCATTTTGGAACAACAGCTCCACAACCAGTACCCATATTTGCTAGAAACTCCTGATGAGTTTGGTTCATGCCTTCAGCTTGCACCCTTGGTCTGGTGCACACAGAGATCAGCCGAGCCCTGAAATAGCCCTTCCTGTCTGATCATTTGGGTCTTGGCCTTCAAGACAAGCCAGTGACTCCTACTGTAGGCAGATGATAATCTGGCTGCAGCTTAAGCCTGTTTAAAATCTTTCAGGATTTGGCTGTTTGGGAGGAGGCATGACCTTGGATTTCCATTCCAAACACGGCTAATCTGCTGGCTCTTGTTTTTATCCTTTCCACGAGCAGTTCTCTTGGACCTTGGACGGACCAGAAGCATGGGTGTCTCCACGTGGCTTGTGGAGGTCTAGAGGGCATGGGGATGAAGTGAGTAATTCTTTAGAAAGCTCTTCCATTTGCCGATCCTGGTGGCAGATATTTCTGGCCCTTTGAGGCAAATATCACTGTTATGCCAACAACACCCACACATACAGCTTTTTTTCATACCACAAGAGACTGGGCCCGTCATCCTTCCTGGCCAGTGTTTTACGATGAGTGTGTGTCACTGCCTTCCTTGGAATTCTCACCCCAAGATCTTGCTCACTGCTGAATGCCTGCCAGAGTGTTGGGATTTGGGGTGTTATGGTGGGCGTTGAGAGCTGATAGGCAGGGAGGAGAGGAGAGACAGGGAATGACTATCCTTCTCAACTCTGAGAAATAATGCCTTTAATGTTTATGAAAATCAGCCCCTGACTGAAGTCAGTCTATTTGAGCAGGATGAAGGGAGAAATCATAAAGAATATTTTCCAAGCCATGTAAACTCCTGGGAAAATCAGGGGCCTTCCTCTGTGAATCAAGGGCCTGGTTCACAGACCAGAGAAGATCTGGCTCCTGTCACATACTTCTAGAAGCCTACTCCAGAAGTATGTCCTACTGCCAGTGTCACTGCGATAGACAAAACAACGGCCCCGCTCCAGAGATGTCCACGTCCTCATCTCCAGAACGTGGGAATGTGTTGTCTTGTGTGACAAAAGGGGTTCTGCAGGTGCAATTAAATTAAGGATCTTGAGATAACGAGGCACGAGGATCAGAGAGGAAGAGGTTTGTCAGATGAAGCAGAGGTGGGCGTGATGGGGCCACAAGTCAGAGAATGTGAATTGCTTCTAGAAGCTGGCAAAGCCAGGGAAACAGATGGCCCTCTGGAGGCTCCAGAAGTAGCCCAGCTCTAACCCAGTAAGCTAACACCTTACTAGGTAACTTACTAGTAGCCCAGTAAGCTAACACCTTACTATTAGCTCAGACATCCATTTCAGATTTCTAGTCTCGAACTGTAAGAGGACAAATTAGTGCTGTTTTAAGCCACTGTGTTCACAGTGATTTGTCACAGCAGCCGTAGGAAACTAATACATTCATCACAACTGATCTGGACATCCTCTGGGAAGAGGCATCACTCCTGGGAGCACCCTCTCCACCTCTTGTGGATCCTGAGGAGGAAGACAGATGTCACTGACGACTGCTCTGCTCCAAGGGGTTTCCTCGACTCCTGCACTGGAGGAAACTGCCCCCCTAATCCCAGCTCTTTTCCTCAATGAAAAGCACACATCCCCTCTTCACATGGGACCGACCCCAACTCTCACAGCTGTCCCTGGGGTGGGGGGAAGAGGATTGCTCATTAACACCCCCAGCTCACCCTTGGAAATAGGTCTTCTGAGCACCTCCTCCCCATGAGGGTCAGAGAGCCGTGTCAAAGAAAACATCACTCACAGAGTCAAAGGTGGACATGCTGTGGCCTTTCTCCAGGCTGCTTTGGCGTAGACTGAGCTCCTCCCCTGCCCCCAGCCACAGGTCAAGGCCCAGGCCCAGCTCACCACGCAGCCGCCCGCTTTATGTCTCCATACCTGCCCAGAGGTACAGCCCTACCTTCTGCTTTGTCTTCCTCATTCTCCCTAGTGCCTGGTTGGCTAGCTCTTTGGCATTATCCTGAGCATGTTGTCTTAAAATTCCTATGAACTTTCAGAATCAGAGGGAGATTCTGAAAGCTGAGAATAAGGGACATAAAAGTATACCAGAGTATACTAAAATTTCAAATAAAGAGAACTCAAGTTGAAATCATTGCTGCACGTTCTTTTGGGACAAGGAATTTGAGAACTTGAGGAATTTTTCATATTATCAATAAAAACCCTTCCTCCTCAAGACAAACCACTTTTACTATTATTGGATGTATTTTGAGAAGACACTTTGCATTATTCTGAGGATTTTAGCTCTTGAAGGTCCTCATTAAGATTTGGACTACCTGAGGTAAGAATATTAACAGGATTTCAGTGTTTGCACATTTGGTATAATTTTTCTGTCATTACATTGGGAAAACTCAACCATGCTTTTCTTTGCTTTTTAAATTTACCCTTTAATTAATACTATTTCCCTGTAAACTATTGGTCTTAAATTTCAGTTAGAATAAGTTTATTTGCTTCAGCTCTGGAAAGATGCTTTATCAGTTGCTCAGCATCCCAAACATGTAACTATATTTTGCCTTCGTTAGACTCTTATTTAAGTTTGAAATCTTGACATTCAGGGTAGTATGTTTCTAGTGAGGAAAGGAAGTTCTTCTACAGCTATAATCTGTCGGAATGGTTCTAAGGCTCTAGAAACTAGTATCTGCAAATGATTTTTCCCAAGGAAAGTTGTTAATGTGGTGAAGAAAGCTATCATTTTTTTTCACTTCAGTTGTTTACAAGGAAGGAAACAAACAGTAATTTCTAGAGTAAGCAAAGGGAAACAATTGGGACCATATAATGAACACTCTGCATTGATTGTGAAGGCAGCATATGGAATGCAGGCGATGGGTGTCAGAAGAGGCCTTGAGCTCCTTAGTGTTGAGAATGTCGTCATGGGCATGTATAAACCAATGAATATAAATGATAAAATTACTGTGCGTCAGCAGGATTGTCTGGAGTGACCTCACTATAATTTGGAAAATTTAAATAGATGCTAAAAACCAGGTCTAAAACAAAGGAAGAAAAATTCTATTTCATTTTATTCATTAGTTCTTGACTTGTTGTTAGTGCTTTCTCTTTACAAAAACAAGTCAGTGATCTCAGGCCCATGTCTAAGGACCTTGGCAAGGCTGTCTCTAAACAAGAAGTGAAAATGCTCTTTTTTTTTTTAAGATTTTATTTATTTATTTATTTGACAGAGAGAGAGATCACAAGTAGGCAGAGAGGCAGGCAGAGAGAGGAGGAAGCAGGCTCCCCGCTGAGCAGAGAGCCCGATGCGGGCCTCGATCCCAGGACCCTGAGATCATGACCTGAGCCGAAGGCAGAGGCCTTAACCCACTGAGCCACCCAGGCGCCCTGTGAAAATGCTCTTAGTTCTCTGTTCAGCAGCCTTCAACTAGCTGGGTCTTTCTTTCTAGAACCAGACTAACTATTGGCAGTAACCTATAATTTGCTTCAAGTACTTGCCAAAGCCAGGTAGTAAATAATTAATAAGTTCTCAAGATTTGTGTTTCATGTGGTTCAAGAAAAAAGAAAAGAAAAACAAGGTAGAAAGATTGCAATTTGGTGCTTCAATTTACACATTTAATTGTTGTAGTATTATAGGATGAATGCCCAAGAGTTGAAGTTATCAATATAAATATTTAAGTGAATTTGCTTCTTCTGGAAGCTTAGCTTGTGCAAAATAATAGCATCCATCTGTAAGACCGTAATTCGTCTGTTAGCAATGTTACTTTTATCTTTATAAATTTTTTTAAATATTTATGTATTTAGAGAGAGAGTGTGCACGCGTATGCATATATGGAGAGAGGAGCAGAGGGAAAGGGGGAGAGACAGAATCCTCAAGCAGACTGCCTGCTGAACACAGAGCCCAAGGCAGTCTCACTGTCAGGACCCTGAGATCCTCACCTGAGCCAAAATCAGGAGTCAGACGCTTAACCAACTGAGTCATCCAGGTGCCCCACCTTCTAAATGTTTTTCGAAGACTACTTACAAGCTTCTACCAGCCCCTTTTTTGTCTTGGGTAAGACGGTAGGCCTCAGTTTTCTCTTTTGCAAAATATGGAGCTTAGACTTGACAGGTGGTCTCTAGGTGGCTCCCAGCGGTAGAACTCTGTGGTCCTGCAAAAACTTTTCATAGCTCTGGCTACATCTAGAAATCTCTTCAGTGGTCTGCTTCAAACTGGTGCTTTCTCTGGATGAGCAGATCAGATCAGCAGGAGCCAGAATGCCTCCATCACCACCACAATAATGAAACCCTGGCCTTACATTCCAGCAGGGTCCACATTACCTGGTCACAAAAGCCTCTTAATTCTGTTTTCCAATGATGATGAGCTAAGTAGTTAGGAGTTAAAGAGAAAGGAACCCTGGAAGTATTGCTGACTGACACCAGCACCTGTGTTGTCCAGGTTTGGGCAGCAGTGAGGCTAACCCCCTATGGCTTTAATAGCCTTTGCTGGAGGGGCAACCAGAAGGCTTCAGCTCAATATCTTAAGCATGCAGAGTGCTCGTGGTGTTGATGGTAGTGCTTTGCTGTTGTTTAAAGTATATCTGCAAATACAAATAAAAGACAGAAAATTGACTTGGGAACTAAGCTTTTCCCATCACTAGATTACCTTGCAAGACAAGTCCCCAAGATGACAACTACCCATTGGGCTTCAAGGCAACCCAACTCTTGTTGGAGCAAGAGAAGAGTGGGTTTCAGCAGAGAAGTGTCCCGGTTGAAAAGACAAAATGGAACTACTGTATGTGAGGAACATAGCAAATGTTTTTGTAAGTGTATTCAGAGACAGCTGCCATTGGGGAAAAAGAAAAGTGGAAATATGGGAAACCAGGCGAATGAAAGAATGATGTGATGACACGCTTTTGGAAAAGTGAAGAAAAGTTGCATAATTGTCATATCCTACCTGGCTCTGTACTGAGCACTGTTTGCATGGAATATCACTGATTTGTCCAGATAGATTTGTCTAATCCCCATCCAGAGGTATTAGATAAAGATGTAGGTAGGCTGCCATTTACATGACAGGGTGTCGGTAGGAAATATCCAAAAATGATCATCCAATAAGTACTGGTATAAACATATTATTTAGAAACATGGGAGGAAGGATGCCTGGATGGCTCAGTCGGTTAAGCATCTGCCTTCGGCTCAGGTCACGATCCCAGGGTCCTGGGATCGAGTTCCGCATCAGGCTCGTTGCTCAGCAGGGAGCATGTTTGTCTCTCTGCCTCTGCCTGCCACTCTGCCAGCTTGTGCTCTCTCCCTCTCTCTCTGACAAATAAATAAAATCTTAAAAAAAGAGAAAGAAACATGGGAAGAAATAGGAGGGTAAGTAGAAGAGTTGATACATTTGAGAACCACCTGTCTTGTTTTTAACATATAACCTTTGCAATGATGGAAAATTTTTCACTAATAGGAACATAAATTATATTTGAGAATTAATGGGGTTTTTTTTCTTTGAGAAAGAACAAAATGATTTCTAACCTTAAACAAGTCACCTAACCTGTAAAATAAAGAAGATGATGTCAGAGTAGATGACGAGACCCCTTCTAAGACCTAATTGCCCAATTCTGTTATTCCATTCACATCTCGAAAGCTGACATTGGCAAAGCGTTTACTTCATTGTTCAGGCAGATCAAGCCTTATAGGCCCTTAGAGAGGATAACACTGTTTCTTCCATCACTCTGTAATTTACTTTAATATTGGTAATCTATTCATATAAGAGAACAGCTACTTTCCTTGAGAAAAGTTTACATGCCTTTAATTTTATTTTGCTTTGAAGTTTGGCTTCAATATTATGACCGAACCCATGAAATTTTTTTTAAAATGTCAACTCCTTAAGAACAGGGAGTAGTATTTTCCTGTCTTAATCTTTTTATACAGCAATGGTTTTACCCACTAGGCTAGCAAATAAAAGTTCCTCACGGGGTGGCTGAACAGTACTGTCCAACAGAAGTATAATGTGAGCTGCATTTGTAATTTAACTTTCTCATGGTCACATTTTATTTTATTTTATTTTATTTTTTAAAGATTTTATTTATTTATTTCACAGAGGGAGAGAGATCACAAGGAGGCAGAGAGGCAGGCAGGGGGGGGGGGGAAGCAGGCTCCCCGCTGAGCAGGGAGCCCGATGCGGGCCTGGATCCCAGGACCCTGAGATCATGACCTGAGCCGAAAGCAGAGGCTTTAACCCACTGAGCCACCCAGGCGCCCACATTTTTTTTTAAAAAAGGAAACAAGTTCCATGTAAGATATTTTATGTAACCAAGATATTATCGCTTCAACATTTTATCCATGTAAAATATTAATTACTAATTATTAATTATCAAATAATAATTACTAATAACATTTTTCATACTGTTTCTTCAAATTCCAGTGTATATTTTACACTTCATATCTCAATATGGATTCTAAATTTCTATCAGACATTCTTGATCTGTATCTAAGTTTTATAAAATTTACATTTAAAAAAAGTAGATTCTCATACCCAAGTTGTTTCAAAAATGTTTAAGTTTTCCGATAATTGAACTGAGTAATGGTTTTAAAGATTTTTATTTATTTATTTATTTCACAGAGGGAGAGAGATCACAAGGAGGCAGAGAGGCAGGCAGAGAGAGAG